>CM055095.1:31736935-32169731 GCA_029204225.1 Diphasiastrum complanatum
GTACTTCTGCTTATGTCATGATATCTGATCAAATATTTATACCCCTTGGTGCTTGGCTGATCTTCTTGGCCGTTTGTGGAGCAAGAATGATTTTGTGTCGCAAAATAATCTCATGTCGTGTGTCACAAAATTGTTCGTGAACAATTTCGTTTCTTGCATCTTTTCTATCAAAATGAAAGTGGAGAGCTAGCAAGACTTTGGCACTAGAAACATTTTGTTTCTTCAGCTCCCTCTCAAAGCATGATAGCTTGATGACTCCAAGACTGCTCCTCTATTTCTTGAACATACCTTTGTCTAAGGCCATTGTGAAAATGTCAGCTACCATCTCCTTTGTTCCAATAAAGGTGAGTCTGCAACATCTTCTTCCCAATCAGATCCCTTATCAAGTGGTACTTGATCGCAATGTGTTTTGTCCTTGAGTGAAACACAGGGTCTTTTGTCAGATGTATTGTAGATGTGTTGTCCATCTGCAAAACCAAAGGTTCATTTCTCGTTTCGCCCAATTCGTCAAGGAACTGTTTGAGCCAAATTATTTCGTTGGCCATCTTTGCTGCTGCAACATCCTCTGCTTCATAGGATGACTGAGCTACAATGGTGTGCTTCTTGCTGACCCAAAGAATTGTTGCACCTGACGCGATGGTGCATCCTCTTGAGACACTTTTGCAGTCGTCCTTGAGGGATGCCCAGCTAGCATCACTATAGGAAAGCATCTGAAATCCTGCATCACGACAATAACACAAACCATAATCTTTTGTTAATTGAAGATATTGCAAAATTTGTTTTGCAATCTTCCAATATGTCAAGCCTGGATTCGTGCAGAATTGGCTCATCCTGAACACGCATAAGCAATGTTTGGACATGTGTTATCTGCAAGGTACATCAACGATCCTATCAGTTTCTTGTATGGTGTAAACTACATCAATTCTCTCTCTTCTTCAATCCTCGCACAATTTTTGTTCATCAGTACTGTTCCTGCAAGCATTGGAGTATTCGCTCCTTTGCAATTCAGCATTCCAAAATCTTCTAAGATTTTCTGGGTATATCTGGACTGATGAAGGTACAATTTACCTCTCTCATAGTCCCTGTCAATCTGTAAGCCAAGGTAACACCTAGCTTTTCCCAGATCTACAATCTCGAAATGTTTCGAGATATCAATCTTCACTTCAGTAATAAGCTTCTCACTCTTGCAGAGTATTAGAGTGTCATCCACATACATAGCAACAATGATGATCTTCCCATCTGTAATTCTTACATAGACATTGGAATCAGCCAGTAGTGGCTTGAATCCCCAGGATTTCAAGGCTTGATCTTTCTTCTTGTACCATTGTCTGTTGGATTTACTCCTCCTACTCTCCTAAATCCCATTTTTAATCTGTCTCCATTCTTGCTGCATATTTACTAACGTTGTCACGCAACCTGCATATTTACATGCAAATTTGCACAGACGAATAAAGGGTGAAAGAATCACGAGCACTGTGTTTTTACACAGGTTATGGTGACAAGCAAAAAGAGGACACTATCCTACAGAATGTCAAAGGTGCCCTAAAAGCTAAGGCACCATGTAAATCTTATCCTAAGGCCATTCGTAAGAGTGACCCACTTTTCGCATCATCACCAACGTTCACTTCAGCACTGGTTGACGTCGCACCCTTTTTATGCTCACTCCATGTAGTTGCGCTAACAGATTGGACAACGATTGTAGCCACCCATAATCTCCTACAGACAGCACATCCACTCTGTACTTTCACATCTGCACACCTGTAATATTATGTATATATATTGGATACCATTTGTGTATTCAACATAGATAGAGAGAGTTAGATGAGAAAGAAGAGACTAAGTGAAGAGGTTTCATTCCTCATTATAGACAAAATAAGCTTTGTAGGGCACGCGGTTTCATCCACTATTGTATTGTGCTCTACCGCATTATTAACTTGTATACATGATATACTTAATCTAATACAACTCTTTGTTCTGCATTCAAATTTGTGTTAATATTGCTATGCTTGTTCTTCATTTTGTCTGATCTTTCTAGTTGCTCTTTCTAGTAATAGACGATCAGCTTTTAGTCTTGTCTTTCGCAACTAATGATCAGTCGAGCACAGTCTAGCTCTTCGCAAATCATTCGTGACAGATAATTTGTCTTGCAATTCGAGACAAATTATTCATTTAGTGCTTCATCCATTAAATGTCTGGCTACATAATCTAGAATGATTATGATTTCTATCACTAAAGTTCTCTTCATTCTGATAGGCATAGTCATGCTTACGGAGAGAGTCAAATAATTCATTCCGCTGCACACGAACATTTTCTGTTCGAGTTCGCTTCTTGTTCGTGTTCGTCATCTATTCTTCCATCCTCTCTCTCTCTCTCTCTCTCTCTCTCTCTCTCTCTCTCTCTCTCTCTCTCTCTCTCTCTCTCTCTCCAACATGGTATCAGAGCTATTTTCATAGCTTGATAAGCTTCCACAGTACAAGACTCTACTAGTCGATAGAGTAATTGTTTTCTTGTTCTGTAAATATCAGATTTTCATACTTAAGTCACTGATAGTTTCTCCTATCACTTAGACTAATTCTTCCACATGGATTCCCAAGGGAAAACCAGTCCTATCATGGACAAGCTTGATGGAGCCGATTACCATTTGTGGAAATTTAAGATGAAAACTGTATTAATGGCAAAAGAATTGTTCGATGTTGTTACAGGTGCAGAAGGGAAACCCGAAGCGGACGACGCGACAATCGCCATATGGAAGCTGAAGGATGGAAAGGCTTTCGCGTTAATCATCCTCAACATCATGGATACCCAGATCGGCCATGTATCCGACGCTCAGACATCAAAAGAAGTCTGGGACATCTTGGGCACACTATACGAAGTGTGAGATATAGCTTATAAGCTACATCTCAAGAAGAAATTCTACTCCCTCAAGATGACGAATGATGATTCTCTGCAGAATCACATTAATCAATTCAAGAACCTGCTAAGACAAATGGCCGCTGTCAGATTTGTCATAGACGATCAAGACGCAGTGATGCAACTGCTTACAAGCTTGCCAAGTTCTTACGACAGCTAGGTGATGATCATCATCTAGAATTGACTCTTTCAAGAGTCATTACTATGTTGCTGCAGGAAGACACGCGAAGGAACGAAGCCTCAAGTTTCTCAGCTGATTCTCACGTCTTGTACACCAACAAGAGCATGACAAAGCAGAAGAAGAAGAAAGGCCCGAAGCAATCAAAGCCAGACCAGAAACTAGCTCAGCACAAGGAACAGTCGAAAACAAAAACAAAGAAGAAGTTGTTCTACAGATACTGCAAACGAAACAACCACGAAATTCAAGACTGCCGAATACTTCAAGCAAAGAACAATAGCAAGGGATAGTCGGATCAAGTGGCAAATGCAGCTGCAGATGCTCCACAACCTTTTCAAGAAGCAGATCATGATGCCTTTATGACCAACCATCAAGAAGCATCTAGGGACAGTTCTTGGTTCCTGGATTCCAGAGCCACTCAGCACATGACTAGCCTCATTGGCTATTTCGAGTCCTATACACCTTACAGTACCCAGAAGTTCGTTCACCTTGGTGACAATAGCACACAATCTATCAAAGGTGAAGGCACTGTAAGATGAAGCTTTGTAAATGATCAATCTAAGCTACTCTCTAAAGCCCTGTATGTACCAAATTTATCTATGAATCTGCTCTCTATAAGCAGAATCACAGATTTAGGACATAGAGTAGAGTTTGAATGTGATCAGTGTAAAGTAGTTGATAGGACTGGCAAGATCCTAGCACTTGAAAAGAGGCATAGATACTTGTATAAATTAAGTCATTGTTTTTCTGCCTCTAGTCAGGCTCTCAGTACTTCAATTCATACAAATGAAGGTTTACTTTGGCATTATAGACTTGGTCATTTAAATTATGTTGTTGTACAACAAATGTCTAGACAATCTATTGTTCTTGATCTTGACTATCCTCACGAAGAAGTCGAATTACCTGTCTATCAAGACTATCTAGTTGGTAAATAGACTAGAAAACCATTTAAGTCAGCCATCGGCATATTGCTAGAGGATTGCTAGATGTTGTACATTCAGATATTTGTGGCCCAATGAAAAATCCTTCGCTGAAGGATGCCAAGTATTTTATAACCTTTATTGATGAATTCTCCAAAAGGACGATGGTGTATTTCATAAAGAAGAAATCAGAAGCTTTCAACTACTTCAGAATCTTCAAGGAGCGTGTAGAAAAGGAGACTGGAAGGATGATCAAGGCCCTAAGGTCAGACAACAGTGGAGAATACATCTCTGTCGAGTTTAAGGAGTACTGTCAAAGCCAAGGCATTGAGCAGCAATTCGTCACTCCTTACAGTCCTCAATCTAATGGCTTAGTTGATAGGAAGAACCGTACTTTGGTCGAATCTGCTAAGTGTATGCTATCGCATGCATCGTTGCCCAAGAGATTCTGGGTTGAAGCTGTCTCCACTGCAGCTTACCTCCAGAATAGATGCCCTCTCAGACAAGACACCCGACGAGGTGTGGACAAGCTCTAAGCCTTCTTTGAAGAACCTAAGAGTGTTCGGGTGCATTGCCTACGCGCAGATCCCAAAAGACACAAGGAAGAAATTGGACTTCTAAGGTCTCAAGACCATCCTGATCGAATATACTTCGTCTGATAATACCTACAAGCTGTACGATCCTGATACCCAGGAAATCTTGTATAGCCAGGATACAGTCTTTATCGAGGATCAATTCGTCGACCTCAAAGACAAGGATATTGCTTAAGAAGAACCTACATCTCCTGTCATTGACACGACAGTCCGAGCTTCTGGCTCAGGCGTGTCTATTGTCGACCCACTTCGAGATAGCAAATCAGACGAAGATGTTGCTGCTACCCAGCAACAAGTCCCAGGATCAGTTCATCAGTCGAATCATCCCAGAAGATCAAGCCGAGTGCACACACAGCCCACAAGGTATACTCCTGAGTCTGCCTATCTCTTAATGCAGGAACCGACGACAGTCGAAGAGGCACTCAGCCAACCAGACTCTGATCTCTGGAGAGAAGCCATGGATAGAGAGTATTCCTCTCTGATCAAGAATTAGACATGGTCATTATTTGAAGCTCCTATTGGCTGCAATATTATTGATTGCAAATGGATCTTTAAGATCAAATATAATGCCAACGGAGCAATTGATCAAAGGAAGGCTAGACTAGTAGCACAAGGATTCACCCAGATCCCGAATGTCGACTATAGTGAGACTTTTAGTCCAGTCATCAAACATTCGTCGATCTGAATGCTCTTGTCTTATGTTGCAGCTGCCGACCTCGAAGTACATCAACTTGATGTACAAACAACCTATCTGAACAGAGTCATACAAGAAGATATCTACATGATCCAGCCCAAAGGATACGTTCTGGAAGGCATGAAGAATCATGTCTGTAAACTCCACAAAGCACTGTACGGCTTGAAACAGTCTGCCAGAGCTTGGTTTCAGAGGATCAACACATTCCTCATTGAACAAGGATTCAAACCTAGGATTGCTGATTGCAACGTTTATTCAAGGTCAGTGCAGCAATTCTTCATTATCATCACCTTGTATGTTGATGATACGTTGCTCTTCAGCAACGATACCAAAATGGTCAAGGATGCAAAACAAATTCAAACTTCTGAATTGGAAAAAAATATTCCATGCCATAGAGAAAGACATGGAGTTGTCAAAGGGCACGACGGAACAGCCAGACATCCGTGGAGCTGCAAAAAGGGTGGTCTAGAGGTTTGCTATTCATTCAACATTGATTAGATTGAAGCATATGCTCATAACCATTGAAACGCATGTATTATTCATGTCTTGTATCACTCAAAAAGGTGGCGCAACTACCAATCTTTTTTAAACTATGGCTGAATAAAGACGACAAGGAGTCGTTTAAGACAAGGAGTCTTACTGATTGGGAGATGTGAAATAATCCTTGGTGGATTGATTTTCCTAGTGGGACATGCTCTTCAGAAGAGTCAGAACTGTACCAACAGCATCAGAGAGGTACATTGCGTGTAGAGTCGATTATTGTGGATGTGGGTATCACAGAGCTTGAGGAGGGTTCCACTCTTTCTGAGTCAATGATACAGGAGGGCAAGATCCAGTGGTCCCAAAACAACAATTCTTGAAGAGTCAACGCAAGGGAAAAGAGATTGCGGTTGAGGAGATCATAGAGGATTTGCCATATGATCTTTGGACAAGTTCATCGCGTCCAGCAAAGCACACCACGATCAACTGAGAGGAGTACGAGTTTTTGACTCCCACACCATATGCTGCGACCCAAGGGATTAAGGTATGCCCTTGTACTGTTTTTTCCTGCAGCTTTGTAGTTTCAGTGGCCATGTTTTTGGTCTACAATGTCATGCTTGCTCACGCTTGACTTGTTTCGTTTAGTTGTTTACTTTGTGTGGAGATGTGTTGGAGATTGCAAGAAGTGCTACAACAAAAACATTGTTTGTGGCATTACAAGAGATAATGGGCCACCTGAAGACAATTTGTTCAGGTAATAGGTTCAGAAAAGGTAAACCTATCAAGTATAGTGTCGACATGGTTTTGCTTGACTTTCCCACAGGGTTTATCCCTAAGGGCTCAAGGGGTGTTGTTCCCTCATGGAATGTCATCACTGATGACTTGGTTGAGGCAGCCCTACTATTTGCTTCTTCTATTCTGGATGACACTGGTTTTGTGGTGGGTATCACGAGCATATCCAACATCCACACATTTACTAGGTTTGCAAAAAGAATTGGACTCGTGGTCGTGCGGTACACAATCTTGCGTGGTACCATGGATTTTGGTGTCACTATTTTGGGAATCCAGGTAAGTGAGCTTTTGTTTATATGTCGAATCATTTCTTTGAGGCATGAGTGTTTATAACTACAGTGATAACTTGTGGAATTTTCTATAGGAGTCTATGCTTGGTATATGCATCGCATGTCGATTAGAGTACACTCCACCGATCCCAATGAATGCTTGTGATTCAATAGACCCAACATTGTTTGACAGTGCAAAAAATCATTGGATTCACTATTTGCCACCTACAGAGCATTTGTTGGATGCAGCATGGAATGTGTGTATGCACAGAGGTGTTGAAAAAAGCCCATGTTTCATTCATTTTTTGGTGGAGATGTGTTGTAAGTTAGGTGGGGTGTTAGTAGACCCCTTCATGGAATGTGGTGGTTCGTTGTACATAGCTGCTAGCACAAAGAAGCACTGCATTGCAATGGAGAAGGACAAGCATTGCTGGAGTTGGCTTCCAGGAGATATGGTGAGGGCATTGTGCATCCAGTTGTTGCCTTCTGCTTTGTTGTCTTGCTTCACGTTTCTAACATCCTTTATTATTTTTTGGCTACTCTATTGGAGTTTGCCAATGTGTTCATACAACAATGTTGTGGTTCATTTGGGGAGTCTTCATTTGTACTGTTAAGAGAGCATCAAGTTGGACTATGATGTACGAACAACTTTACAACTGTTTAAATAGCTTGATGTTCATATTCATTGCGTTGAGTTACTCAAACAGAGACCCCAATGGCTTCGTCCCATACATATGACGTAGAAGCAGGTGCGGAGGATGAGGCACAAATCAATGACTAGGACATAGAAGAGCTCCGAGGATGGCAATAACAAATTCATTGTATGATATTTAAAGATGTTTCAGGATAACACAATGCATCACTACTTTAATAATAGGAAATTGCCTGTTTATGTAGAGTCCTTAGTGAGCATTCGTACGACATGGTTCGTGTCGAGAAATTAAGGAAGCGTCCAAGGTTGTTGTTTGTTGACGACGAGGGTGTGGAGGATAGAGTAGAGACGGGGTGGGAACACCCACGCAACATACCTCTGGTAATGAGAATATCTTTCTAGCTCATTATGAGAATGCCAACAGTGACTATGATAGAATTGTGACCATAGGAACCATCCACGTACTAGGATTCACAAACGAGATGTACCCTTCAGAATCAAATGTAGAAGTAGAATATGTTGATACTAGTTGTCCTGAGACTAGAAGTATCAAACAAGTTGGCCATGTAATGACACCCAAAGTATATTGCAAGATTGCAATTGACCTTGTCACAAATAACAGATTGAAATTAAGAGTTACTCTGAATCTAGACATCGAGATGCCTAACACTGTCAATATGGACCTCATTTAGATTGCTTGTTGTGAGATACCATGGCACACTAGGCCAATCCAAAGAGATTTATCACTAAGTAACTCGATCCGAGTATCAATTTATTAAATGAGTGCTTGAGTGGGCCATCAATCAATTGAGTATATGACTGATTGTTTGATTTTGATCATTCCATCTTGAAAGAAAGACTGAGTGAGACCATCACTCATCTTGGACAAGAGTTCAAATTGAAAGCTTCGAACATTGATTGCTATGTGGTCTTTAAATTAGTTGAGATAGGCTTGCGTGCACTATCTACATGGATGAAATAAAACTAACAAGATTGGCTTACAGTATTAGCATATTCGAATTGCAAGTTTATGATAATGGCAATTTAGGACTTGATGACTATTATACTAAATTAGATCAAATTGAAATAATGGATTCTTGGTCGAGTGATTTTGGTGAAGATTTGAAAGAGGAAAACAAATATTATGTTAAATTTCAAATTGAGATAGCTATTTTGATTACTACGAGAGGCCATATGGACCATATCATCTTTAGGGCATCTTTGTGTGTAGATTTTCATTAAGCATAACTAGAATATACATGGATCAGATGTTGGCATGTCTTTAATAGATTTTATTACATTTGTTCAGTACATACAGTCTCATAATGACTACTTATGATGTGATATAGAGTAGCTGGCTACAATGTGTATATGTCATCGACGATGTCATCATCATCATATAGCAATTCATCTCATGATCGCAACAGTAGGTATATACTAATATTGATATTGACATCAGTTGCAGAGACAATAATCCTCGTAATCGCCAACATAGATGATGAATGTCATACAACGGTCCTCATATAGAGCAATTATCTCATTGTCAGTGTCAAGGCTTAAGAAAGATGAT
The DNA here is from genome assembly GCA_029204225.1 of Diphasiastrum complanatum. Lineage (NCBI taxonomy): Eukaryota > Viridiplantae > Streptophyta > Lycopodiopsida > Lycopodiales > Lycopodiaceae > Diphasiastrum > Diphasiastrum complanatum. Next base: position 31,745,994 of record CM055095.1, read on the forward strand.
TTCACACAACTTTTTGACATACTTTCCAGCCTTCTACTCTTTGTTTTTACCAGTTCCTACCTATCATCATGTCTTATACCAAATATGATACGTCTGTCTCACCTCAATCTATCATTTTATGTCATGTTCCAAACTCAACGAACATCATGGCATTTCCTGGCACGGAAATGAATGGCTTAATCTCGCCAACAGCTCTTCCTCAAGGAGATGGGTATTCATGCCATACTCTTCTCCAACAAAATAAATATGGAATTTATTAGTATGGCCTTCGGTATGTGGAACAAGACCAAAGCTAAGTTCTATGTTACCTTTCAAGGAGTAGTGCACAAGGTGTGGGTCTCGACCGCCGTCCTTGCCACCATTGGCATTGTTTTAGGCCCTCGTTCGGTTCATCCACCAAACAGGTGAACGTTGAAGAAAACCTTTTGTTGACACTCAGGTCAACCAGCACCACGCAAACGATGGCTATCTCATGGAAGCCATTCGTGATCCTACCCTACAGGCCGCCGCACACCTCCTCAATAAATTTTTGATGGAGATGATCTCCTCACAGATCCTCCATCATCTGGTTGAGTCTAACTACAAGTTAGACAAGGGAATCTTCCAGTCTCATGATTGGTATAAGACGGTCTTTGGAGAACTAAAGAGGGCCATAAAGAGTAACACCAAAAAGTAGTTCACTACTGGCTGTCTTTTGTCCTCCACAACCGTCTCATACTTGGAAAATAAGGTTCACGGGTTTCGTGCTGATTTTGTGTTAGCTATTTACGAGCTAGCACCAACCGAATCATCCCGCCAAGCTACAACCTCCCATAGTCGTCGATGAGTATGCAGCGAGATCGTTTCGCCCCACTCGCCTCCCGCATCTCGTCACCGTACTCAGCCACCATCGTCAGCTACGCCACCGCTCCTTGCTGCTACCCACTCAGATCTATCCATCCCCTCATCCTCTGCAACCACCCCCGCCACCATTTTCTCACAAGGGGCTTTTGTGACAATCGGATCCTCAATTTCAGTTACAGTAATCCATGTTGTCTCACCCCCACACACATTTGCAATGTCCTCATCCATATAGCGTTTCTTGGAACTGTTTGATGATTCAAATCCCTTAGAGACCAAAGAAAAGATTGTTATGCCTCTCATCCCCAGACCCTTTAATACCAACTCCCCTAGAATGGAATTCAATCAGTTCCAAGATGCTTACCAGAACTTGGATGCTGCACCTCAGTCAGAGCAAGTCCAAGATCAAGCACCAACGTTCCAGATGCCAAACACCATGGGAATCCAATATGCAGTCAGATCTCCAAAGACATTCAACATGCAAGTCCCAAATGGATTCAAGGGTGAAGATCAATTGAAGAGAAAGATCCACAAGTGAATCTTCAAGGCAAATCAGTGCCACCTGCGGTATCTATACCTCTTGCTGCACAAAGTACCATGTCGTCGATATCTCTTGATTCTGGTGACATCCTAGGGATTCATACACACCTAGGGCGGATGATCCAAAATATGATAGAGGGAAAAACATCTATGGAGAAGTGGATTTTAGATATTGGCTCTGAGAATACCTTGATCGACCAAAAGCTGATATAGATCAACCGGGAGCTGAAGATCTCAAAATAAATATGATGAATGATCAGAGGCCAATCTCAAGAAGGCCAAACAAAGTGAAGAAGCTATGGAGAATTATGTCGCACAGCTCCAGAATGCCCTCATCACAGCTCATGACAAAGTGAATAAAGTCGTCCAAGACTCCAAGCAGTAGGTCAACCCCTTGTAGAGTCAATTGGATATGGCTCAGTTAGAAAAAGAGCGAATTTTGAAGGAGCTTGATGCAGTAGCTGAAGAGCGGGATAATCTACTACACACCCCTGTACCAGATCGTCCTGTCTCCCAACATAAAATCAGTTATTTGTTTCGAAAGGTCGAGACATGTCGTCGAACATTGTCCAACTTTCAAGACAAATTTGATTTATTCAAAGGCGAAGCATCCTCAGAATTAGCCAAGGCAAAGTCGGTCATCAAAGAGTATGAACAAGCAGCAACCAACATCCTTCAAACAACTCCTCAGATCCAAATGTCGATCATTCCAACTTTCTCGCCACCACCTCAAGATCAAGGGCATGATGATGTAGGTATTGGAACAGATGGAGGGAGATCAGTCAGTGGACCCAACAGTTACAGAAGCAGGGCCTTCCACTTCTATGACCGCTCCACTGTTTCGAAGACCAGTCACCATCGAAGAGGAGATTCAAAAATTTTTATAGCAATGTCCTCACGAATCCTCGAGGGATGGCTGGGTCATAAAGTTTAAAACATCATAGATTGAAGTTGGCAAGGAACTGGACAAGCTGCTAGCTTTGGAAGACCAACCTCCATGGCTCAAATCAGTGTTCAAGAAAAACTCCAGATTCCATAAGAAGTTATGTGGTGCGAGCTCGTGCCAGTTGAGAGTTGATCCGTATTACGTGCTCATGCCGAGAAGGAACCGATGGAATGATTGTGGTGTGCCTATGGATAGAATCACCACCCATACACCCAATTGGCCTATCATCCATCAGGGGTTCAGTTGGAATATTTTTGTGGACTTCCATAAGGCCCTCCAAGCCTATGCACATGAATATATGAATTCACCAGATCCAACGGTCAGATAGTCAGCAATTTTTGTGAAAGACTTGTCTCAATTGGCATCCATCATGACGAGATGAGACGACTGTTTGCCAATGCTTTGTTTTGATCCAAATCTACCGATGGCATCAGATAAAATTTCAGATCAATTGCCAACAACTCGAATGTACTACCATGTGACGATGTTGGGTGGCTCCTAGGAACATAAGTTTATTTCTTGGACAACGTCTAACTGGTTGTTATGGGCCAATAAGTTCTTTCTATTGCACGCACGAGATTTCAACAAGTCGTGCTTGGAGTTTATGGAAAAAGTTCAGTACCATCTCATAAAGGTCAACCCCAAATAATAATCTCAAGAGGTGTCATGGGACCACCACCAGTTTTGGTGGGGGATACTATTGGAGGGTTTGTGAATCCCAAGGCAACCCTAACCATAGTTAATAAGTGAGACAGACTTGGTGTGAAAATCTGCAAAATTGAACCAAGAATGAATCCTAAAATGATCCACAAGAGAGATTGGATGTTAGATACAATTGATCTACCAATCTACACAAGATTAGTTCAATCTAGATCAATTCTACATGAGAAAATCTAACAAGAACAATCATAAATGAAAGGGAATTGTACTTGCTAGTTTCACACGTGTGAAAACTTGTCAGAGTGGAATCCAGTCTGGAAACAAAGTACAATATGATAGGAACTCAAAACATTCAAAACAAATAAAGACAAATGGAGAGATTGACAATAATTTGCTTCCAAAACCAAGATTGGTGTTGCTTCATGATTATGGCCAAATGTGACTCTATAAATACATTTCTTGGAGCTCGAGGTACTGATCATCCTTTTGATCCCACATGTGTGAGTATGCTTTGTCACTTGATGAATCATCATGCAAAATTGACAGTTGGAAAAAACCTTCTATTTTGAGGACTTTTGGTCAATTTTCCTTCTATGTAGAGAACTAGGAAAAACTCTTCTAGAAGTACAAACTCGACTCCTTCAGCCTTTTCCACACGTGTGAGCAGACCTCTACACATGGGATTTGACACCTAATCTCATGATGTGGCTCATGCAATCTCTAGATTGATGCCATGTGGCATATGACTAAAAAACATGATTTTGGTCTTTTTAGCCATAGAACTTGATTTAAATCATGTGTACAATCTATATGATTATACTATATGAAAAGTACATTTATTTCAAACGTGGGAACAGGATCCACACATGTGTAATCATCCTATATGAAGAAACAAAGTGTTTCTGATTACAAAGCCTTGCTAGCTTTCAGCCCTTCACCTGACGAAGATGTTTGCGGACTCGAACATCTGGAGACACGAAACACGAAGAGTTTTGCGAACACAAAAGTCAACGGAGATGAAGACAAATGGTTCGCAAACACGAATGGTTTGTGAACACAAAGGATCCACGAACGAGATTCCCTTGCGGTCTAGCAAGAGAGAAAGGCAGACAAGGTAAACAAAACCAACGGTAGAAACGAAACCCGTTCTGTCCTCACGCTCCAAGGAGTACCACCAGAGATCACGCAAGTACCCAGAAGTACAGAGATTTGACCTGATGGCATGACGTCAGTAGATACTTCCTAGGTCATGGCTAATCTGCCACTCTTGTAATTCCCTGATTAGTTGTAGATGTATAATCACTTTAATCTTAGATTTACATAGAGAGACCATACTTACTGGATAATACTTGACATATATCAGAACATGATACACAGAGTGTAACTAAGAGAAGAGACACTGAAGAAGTCTGATGCTAGTAAGCAATCAAGACCAACACAAACAGAAGCTCCGCCTGCGTGCTGAGAAGATAATTCTGTCTAGGATCAGAAGATCCAATTGTTCGCTAGTGAAACGAGACTACTACTTGTGAGGAAACCGTGCTTCTCTCACGCAAGTGCACTACGTGGATTCGCATGCAGTGCCCTGAAGAAATCAGAAAAAATCAATATAGATTATTTTCTAGTTGTGTCTGATCTTGGATGTTGAATGCTTATGAGCAGATCCAGGAGGCCAAGCATTCAGACAATCAACCATCAACAAGAAAATAGACTTCAAGAAGCAGTGGCTTCAATCAGCAGCATGCAGAGCAAGATCTGCACTATACTTAATTCTTCAGGATCTAACTTTCTAGCCTGAAAAGTTAAGACACCTTTGATACTCAAGGGTGAAGGACTCTTCCCCTGGGTGGATGGCACAGAAGAAATGCCTATGACAACAGGCAAGGAGCTATGCGAATGGAGGAGAAAAACGACAAGACAGTAGCCTTGCTATCATCTTCCATCGAAGATAGCCTTACACTTGACCTGGCTACACTCTCCAAAGCTAAGGAGATGTGGGATGCACTGCTCACAAGATTTCAGACAAAATCGAGAAGTTAGATTATAATGTTGGAAGATTAGCTGACGAATCTGCAGTGGGATGGAAAAGACCTCACCTCTTTCATGAGAAAGATGAAGGATCTATTTCTATCACTACACAACTCAAGAGCAGAGAATGCAGTACCAGTAGAGAAGCAACTCACATATCTGTTGAGAGCCTTACCCAGAACAGTTCCTCGATGGACTAGGTGAAACACCCAGAGCTCTGATCTTGCAGATGGACAATACTTCTGCCATACACTTGAGGAAGAATCTCATGTTTCATTCAAGATGAAACACATTGCAATCAAATATCATTTGATAAGGGACCTAGTCGAAAGAAACGAATTGAAAACTACCTTCATTGGAACAAAGCAGATGGTAGCGGACATCTTTACAAAATCTTTCGACAAGGAGATGTTCGAGAGGCAGAGGACAAGTCTGGGAATCATAAAGCTACCACACTTTGAGAGGGAGCTGAAGAAACTAAATGTTTCAAGCCACAAAGCTTTGTTAGCTTTCAAATTCGAGCCCGCCAAAAGACAGGATTTGCCCACAGGCAGAAACCACATAGACCATTACCACCACGTAACGGTTTCAGTCAAAGGTCAAATGTTTGAAGACCAAAGGAGCTCAAAGGCAAAGCCGAAGGCCAAACAAGACATGAAGACGCAGAATACTTGAAGACCAAAAGACGGCAGATCTTCACATTTCAAGTACAAAGGAGATCAAAGAAAGTACCAGGAGGAGTACCACCTGCACGGACGATGGCGATGACAATCTGAATGTCGTTAGAATGTGCCTGATCAATCGTTCTTGTAATCACTGATTAACATAAACCTTTCCTCTCCATCTATATAATCAGATCAAGCACGAGAGGATTGGTTGAACATCATATTGGACTGTCAATTGGTTGAGTGTCAACCTGAGCTAAGCATAGTGTTGCTGAGCCGAAGTCCAAGAAGTCTGCTAGTAAGCAAGACTCTCCATTGTTGTTCCTAAGAGACGTAGCTTCTCTCTCGCCGACGCGCTGTGTGGGTTTGTCACATGACTCTCTCTCTCAAGAAAGAATCATTGACAATACAGTACATGTTATGCAGATGCATTTCTTATCTTGAATGATCTCAAATGCTTGGATGTCTCATTGTTGTCTGTTCGTAATCAGCTTTTTTATTCTTTATTCCGCACACTGGTCGAATGCTTAAACAAATTATAACATAGGTTAGTAGTGTATGTCCACACTCTGAAAGATTGTAGGTTTGAATGACAAGGCAGTAGCCATCAATCAGAATCAAATTCTATCTGGGTTCAATCAGAGAACAAACATGAAACCTTTTGGTTCGAATTAGTGGCTAGTAGAAGCTCGTTCTCATCAATGTGTAGATGAGGCAAGGCAAAAAGATGAGTGGATTCAAGCAATGGATCTAGAGTACCAAGCTCTTATGAAAAACCATACATGGAGGTTGGTGAACTTCCTAAGGACAAGAAGGCTATTATTGGATGCAAGTGGATTTTCAAAGTGAAGACAAACCAAGATGGATCAATCAACAAATACAAGGCAAGATTGGTGGCAAAAGGATATGCACAAGAATATGGTATTGCCTATGATGAGACCTACTATAGATTTGTTGAAAATCATGTTACTGTTCTTCTAATCTATGTAGATGATATCATTTTGAGTGGAGGCAACAATCTAGATGTAGATGACATCAAAATTGCACTCAAGAGAGAGATGATGTACATGAAATTGGTCTTTTACACTACATCTTAGGAATAGAAGCATTGAGAACTTCTCATTCTACTTTTGTTTGTCAAGAGAAGTATGCTAATTCTATTCTAAAAATATTTCATATGGTAGATGCTAAGTCTTGTGATACACCTATGGAGTCAAATGTAAAGCTCACTATAAGAGGTAATGAAAGAGCCTTCGAGGACATTACTCTCTATAGGAAGCTAGTTGGGGTATATCTAACCATCACAAGACCTGATCTTAGCTATTGTAAAGATTAAGCCAATTTATGTGAGCATTGGAAGCTAGGCAAGAGAGTGTTGAGATACATCTCAGGTTCTAAGGACTTTGAGAAAATTGATCTAGATTAATCTTTTGTAGATTGGTAGATCAATTGTATCTAACATCCAATCTCTCTTGTGGATCATTTTAGGATCCATTCTTGGTCCAATTTTGTAGATTTTCACATGATATCGAAGGCAAGTACAAGAGGAATTATTGAGATTTGATGGGGTTGATCCAAAACTAAGCCCAAATTAGCAAGTTTTTGGAAACTAGCTAATTTTGATGTGGCGAGTTGGATTGGATAGGTATACTCAATATTTTTGGACCAAAATTTGTTGTGGGCTATAGGAGTGCTTTCCACACGCGTGGGGCCATACAGATCCAGTTTTGGTTAGAAAAATTCAAATTGATATACAATTTGACTCATACACCCAAATTTAGTGATTTTTAATGCAAATTCAAGCTTTTTCGATAAAGTTTTTATTCCTATGATTTGTTTGTGGATTATATCATCCATATAATTAATTTGAAGCTTGATTCAAGTGCATTAGATGTTTTTCTCTGATTTTTTGAGTGTATGTTGAAGCTGAGAGAGATATTGCCAAAAATCATAGACTAAGGAGTGATTTTGCAAGATTAAGATAGAATCTAGATTTCCATCATTCCAGATTGGTTCAAGAGTGATAGGATTGTGTCTATAAGCTTTCAATATTGCTAGAAGGCTTTAGGTTCAGATCTCTTAGAGATACCATAGGAGTTTCAAGTGCTTTTTCACAAATTCAAAATGGCATCAATGGGTGGTTTTTTGGTTGAAGCTAGTGAACGACTCACATCCACTAATTATGCTATTTGAAACGTTTGAATCGAGTCTTTGCGTGTACTCCATGATCTTTATGACATAGTAGTTGAGGTGGAAGAAGAACCTCAAGGAGGTGTTAATTGGTAAAGTACAAGAAGAGATGTAGAGTTGCATTGCATTGCTTCAAAATGAATGTAAAGTAATGAACTCTTAACGGAAATCTCATCTTGTACCACATCCAAAGAGGCATGGGATTCACTAAAATCAATTTATGAATCCAAGAATACTTCAAGGATACTCATGCTAAGGAATCAAATTCTTCAAAGCAATGAGAGGAAGTAATGAGAGTGCCCAAAATTATGTTCTTAGGATCAAATCCTTGAATAGGGAGTTGTCTTCTATAGGGGATAAGATCAAAGATACTGAGTTAGTTCAAATCATTTTGAATGGATTTGGAGATGAATATTCTAATATTTTTCAAACCTTTGCTATTCAAGATCTACTTCCTAATATTGAAAAACTTCAAAGTGTGCTTGTAAGTGAGGAAAGTAGAATGTCTCATATTAAAAGTAGGATGAGTTCCTTATCTTTGAATGATGGTGATGAAAAAGCTAACTTCTCTTTGAGAGGCAAGAAGAAAGAGTTTCCATCCAAGAAGACTCAAGACATGGAGATGGAGAGCAAGGATGGGGCATCAAGTTCCAAAGGCAAGAGCAAGAAGGACAAGATGAAGCTCAAGTGTTTCTTTTGTGGATAAAAGAGAGTAACTCCTCCATGATAGCATACGTTTGCACAAGATTTGCATACTCTTCTCTAAGTCCACTGAGGACTACTTGAACAAGATCTTTGTTCACTAGAGTATCCCCTATGCATGCTATCTCTCTGTGAAGATCTTTAACTCTCATTACAAAACTTGAAGCACTTTCATCAACTCTTTGGAAACTAGAAAAGATCTGATGTCTAAGAGTAAGTAGTCTTGATGTGATCTCGGGTTTTGGGTCTCTCTCTACCCTTCTTTAAAGCTTATAACTCCTACTAGGTTCATCAGAATGAATTGAAACCAATTGCAATGGAAAGAGGGCTCTTCTAGCTTTCTAGAAAGCTATACTGTCGATACATTTGGACCTTGCATCAAGAGGACAGAATCAATTGTTGTATTTTGGTTTTCACACATGTGAAAAGTCATAATTCTTTACAACCTGTATTCAGACTTGAAAATACCAATTCTAATCTCTTTGATCCAAAAAGATGTCGAAGAATAGATAGCAGAAAACGCTAAACAACTTCCTAGCTTGAATTGTCACAAAATCCTTCATACACCTGATGTTAGTAGCATTCAAAGCATGGTATGGCTCTGATACCATGTGAAAAATCCACCAACTTTACACGTGTGGAGAACCACATCAAAAGTGTGAATGATATTAACCATGCTTTATGGTAGCACACAGATCACCTACAAAGTAATACTACAATCTGCCAACAGATCTGAGGCTAGAGCACAATCTAGAATGCTACAGATCAAAGCAACACTAATTCCTAACAAATAGAGAAAATACATAAGCAAAATAATGTATGAAGAAGACACCAATCTCGAGTTAGAGAGAGAATACAATTACAAGCAAAATAGAATGAGATCCAATTTTGACATTATGACAGCTTCTCTTCATTCATAATCCAATAATGATGTGAAAACCCGCAATACATTTATAGAGAGAGCTCAAACTCGTGGTACACTACTAACATGCAATGCATTTCCTACACCTATTCAAGTCTAATCTACCAAAAATGTGACATATGCCACTTTGCATGCCTAGTTGTTCACCAACTTCTACCTACTTTGTCCAAATGCCAATTTCTCACTACATATGTACAATATTAGTTGCATGTGACTTTCCTAGATGAATTCGACATGTGTAGATCATGTATACTGACTTGCATGTTGCATGCATGCACTCTAACTGACTTTGCATGTCATCAAATCTAGATCTACCTAACTCAAACTCGACCTATCCTACAAGGTCATGTGCTCAATTCACATACCTTCGATATATACAATGGAACAAAGTGAATATAGTCCAAATATGACGATCTAGACATTGTGCATGTCATGTAGCTCGAGTTTGTACATGCTAGAGAATGATATTTACAACTTGTAAATGCACAAGCAAGATGATTTTCCTCATCAACCCCTATAGACAAGTTGGATGGCTTTGTATTCTTCATAGATAGCTCCTTTGTACATATGGATTTTGAGAATTAATCAAGTTTTTGTCTTGCAAACTTTTGGTCTATTCTCTCTCTACCTGAGAGCTTGGTGGTTTTCTCCTCTAACCGATAGCTAAGTGCTTGTTTGGCTCTTTCATAATGAGATTTACTTATTTTTTTAAGCATATGCATGAAACTTGCTTGACTTTGGATGATGATTACTTTTTGTAGATCCACATTGTGTTAGATAGCTCTCGAAAATCCGAGTTGATCAAGAGTAATTTGGTAGTGTGCAACCTCTCATGCATGTAGGTCGTGGATGATCTATTCAAATTCCTCAAAACTCAATTTTTTGATCGATGTTATAGCATTATATCCATCTATCGCCTTTTATCTACTCACTTATCCACAGTTAAGTCAAAAAAAACTTCAAAAATTGCCATTTTGGCATAAATGACGGCTTTTGAAAAGCTGTCATATAAATCAACCTAAATGATGGATTATCTAGGCCGTCTATTAAGAATTCCTTAGCAATGAACATTGTAGCTGTTTTACGAACATTACATCTAACAAAAAAATCTACAAAAATTGCAAATGGTAAATACCAATAGTCTATTGGTTTTTGAACCTGTGCTACATTTCATGCAGTTTTGAATGTCCATAAAAAACTTTGATCTAAAACTTTCTGCTATGGTAGAATCGGGGGGAACCCATTTCTCACTTAAAATATCTGGTAGAGGTAGAGTTTCTAGTTTGCCATTCAAACCATTTTTGCATGGTATGTAAAGAGAATCGAAAAAAAAAAATGCCAGAATCCAAAAGTGACTTTAAAGGACGATGCTTATACTGGAGTAGACCGATATCAGAATGAATGACGTCTATGATGCCATTCGCTTATGCTCGATGGATACAAGTATGCAAAAGACAATATTCTATTTTAACACAAATATATCACAATAATGAATGTGGATCATTAACATAGAAAAACCAGCATAAGTTGCATCACATACAATTGCATTTGAGTCGATCTAGGGATTGACATCCTCCACCATAACTCCATTGTGCATATACACATGTTGAATCAAGACTTCTGAAATGGATTGACCTCCCTTTGAAACTTTGAACTCTAAAATTTTTCCTTTCCAAAAGTTTCTGTAATCCATATTTGATTTCTTTCTTTTGCGAAATGCACCTTTTGATGAGGGATGCATTACAACCCATTGAAACTGTCTGTATGTGCATGGTATCCATAACCCTTCAAAATCCCTTTCATTACATACAGTGACCAAATTGATCGCACTACGTGGTCTTCGATTGCAAGCGGCCATTGCATAACAGTGCAAGATACAAAACGATTGATAATGAACATCCAAGATACAAAACGACTGATAACTTCAGTTAGTTGAACCATCCGTGCAAGTTACTTTAAGTTCAGTTAGTTAAACTCGAGCAGTCTTTTGCCAACGGGCAACAATATATTATCCAATCACATATCTAGACTCTGCCCGGCGGGAGTTTTGAACTGGCTAAAAATATGCCCGGGAAATTGTAAAAAAAAATTGTTCGGCAAACACCGTTACCGTCTGCACACATGTAAAAATATTATTGGGACATGTGGACGTCGAATAGTTGAAAAGTCAAAAAAAATATGTTTACAAAGGGCCCTTATAGCGCTTGGAACTCCCCTAATGCCATTAGGACCTGTTTTGGTCTTGTAGATCCACTTGCATTTGACTGGTTTTCTTCCATAAGGAATAGGTGCAAGTGCCCATACGGCAAAATGGATCCGTAACTTCGGGAAAAGGACTGGCTCTGAGGGTTGGGCCTAGAACGTTCTTATACACGGATGACATTTCGTCCTCCATTGCTTGAATCCAGCGATCTTTACTGGTCCATCAACAATTTTCTTGAACGTTTGAGGTTTGTCAGAGAAACCATAAAATTCAATGGTTGTATTAAAAACATCCTAACCATACTTTTCTGGTGGTTTTCGTTGTTTGTCAAATCTTCTCACAAGTGGTTTCGAGTTCAATCTTGATTCGAATATTTTGTTGGAATTCGAACTGGTGATTCGAGTCTGTCAGGTACTTGACCTTGACCTCCCTTTGAATCTGGTAATTCTCTTTCACCTTCTACTTGTTTTTCTTCTGTCCTCATTGGTAGCTCATAATAGTTTTTGAGAATTTCATAGCCGACTAGATCACTGTCTGCTATGTATTTCGACTCATCAAATTTAACATCTCGAACAACTTTTATCTTGCCAGTTTCTAGTACATAGACACGATAATATGACGAATGTAACTCGAATCCTACCAGAAAACCTTGTTATGTCTTTTCATCGAGTTTCTTTCTCAGCTCTGGTATGTGCATATACATTATGCATCCGAATGTCCGAACATGTGCAAAATTTGGCTTCGACTTCCACCATATCTCATGAGGAGTTTAATCCGGTATTCGAGATTTCAGAATACGGTTCTGAAAATAATTTGATGTAGCCACTGCTTCTACCCACAACTATTTTGGTGCTTTCGCATGAGCCATCATACACCTTGCAGCTTCCATAAGTGTACGATTTTTTCATTTAGCTATCCCATTGTGCTGAGGTGTGTATGATGTAGTCTTTGTATGCATAATGTCTCGATTGGTACAGTAAGCTTTGAATCCATTGGAAATGTACTCACCTCCATGATCAGTGCGAATATGCTTTGGCTTATTGCCTGTTTGTTTCTCAACACAATTTGTATACTCAATGAATTTCTTGAAAGCTTTAGATTTAGTACAAATAAAGTATACCACAATGAACTTGCTGAAGTCATCGATAAACATAATGAAGTACTTTGCATCACCCAACGACAGTACTCCAAATGGTCCACAAATATCTGAATGCAAAATTTCAAGTACCTTAGTTGCAACCTTTATAAACATCCTTATTGAAAGGTGTTCTAGTCATCTTGCCTTTAAGATAGGATTTGTAGGTAGTTTGAATATCTCTACTTTTGATTTCAACTCCTTGAATTCTCTAACTTTTGTTGGCTTGGTACAAGGCTTCCATGTTCATGTGACATAGCCTCTTGTGCCATAGTATATCTGTTGATTCTTGAGTTTGATTGGCTTGTTCGATTCTTGTTCAAATGTTCAAGTGATACAAATTTCTTTCTCTGTTGCTTTTCACAACCAAGTTATTAGAATCTTCCTCGAACAGTTTACAAGAGTTCTATATGAAGGTTACTGACATGCCTGTATCGACTATCTTAGCTACGGATAGAAGATCTTTATGAAGAGTAGGGACATAGAGAACTTCCTCCAGTTTCTTGTCACCTTGATTTGTGTCCAGCCATAGTACACCAGTTCCATCAACCACGTGCTTAGAACCGTCTCCAAGTATAATGAATCTTGAATAGTTTGTCTTCTTGTACTTAGACAATATTTGTTTCGAGGAAACAAAATGTGAGGTGGCTTCCAAATCAAATACTACTTCTCGAATTGAATTAGATGAACAGCTTAGATCAGCACTAACATAAGTTGCTGAATTCCTTGTTGCCATGTCTTCTGCTGCTCTGGAGCATTCTACTTTGTCTTCGACATAGTTTGAATCTGAAGGTTCTGCTCCTTCTTGTTTCTGGGATTCTGATAACAGTCTACTGCTACATGACCCTATTTATGACAATGAATGCATTCAATCTTTGGATTTAACCAACACTTTTCTTCTGTGTGACTTGATCTTCTGCATCTGTTGCAGATCTTCTTATCACCAAAATTCTTCTGTTGTTTACCAGATTGTTGTTCATTTGTCTTAGACTCATTCTTTTTAGACGACTCTCTCTTAAACTTAGACGTCTTAGAAGATTTATTCCTTCTGAGTAAATAGAGCATTTTGGGAATCACCATTGTCGTCATAGCGTTCACGAGCTTCTACTTCCTCTTTAACTCCGTCTATTGCCTTTTGAAGTGTCATTTTCGCATCTTTCGCCAATAAGGTTCGAGTTGTGTGGAATGACCTAGGTGGGGCTCGAAGAAAATAACTAAGCTATTTTTTCTTTGAAATTGTATTTTCTGCACCAGAATTCTGCAAGGAAATAAGTAGGTCTTTCGCACAAATGTGTTCAGGGCTTTGTCATCCCACTGTAGGTAAGTTAATTGGTCTTCCAAGAACATGATCTGATTACGAGATTGAATCTCGTTCTTGGTTTGCAATTCTTCCCATAAATCTTTTGCATTCGAAATTGATGTAAGATCTAGCATTATATTTTCATGCACTGAAGATGCAATAATTGCTATAGCTTTGTCATTTTTTAAACTCCATTCTCGAAGTTCTTTGCCAAGAGTAGCTATTGGCTTTTCCTCTATTGGTTCTACCCATTGTCATAGACCTTCGCCCTTCAATAAGTGTGAAGTTTTTATTTTCCAAATCAAGTAGTTTGAACCTTTTGGATCCAAGATCGTAGTGATCTTAGCTTGAATATTGATGATCGACAACATCTTCTATACTAATAGAATAGTGTTTGCTCTAATTGAATATGCGTGCGGAAATAAGAGACAACTTTAGACAATAAGAAACTATTGATCAAAAATGAATTTTTATAACTCTGAATCTGAATCATCAATATACATCTCTTGATGTCTTATCTCGCTGCTGTGTCTCTGATTGAGTGAGTTACAATGAGTAGTGCACATGTATATGTATTGCTACAAGACAGGTCTTTTGGCCTTTTATTTCTGTTGGTTTGTCTCATGACAGGCCTACGTGGAGTTAATCTTCTCTCCTACTCTCCTAAATTCATTTCTTCGACATCCTGCTGACTTCGACTCCATCAACATCTTCTCTAGGGCGAACCAGTCAACTCGACTTGTTTGACACCTTCGACGATTGTCGACTATCACTAGTCAAAATGGAGCTCTATCTATGCCTTGTCCGATATAGACTATGCCACAGTTCGTTACAGTACTTTGTAGTAACTGCACTACTTCACGCCCCTTAAGGGCTCACGCATTTGTTATAATTGACACATGTATATATACATAACAGCAACACACTATTAATGATGCATGAATGAATGAGATCAGAGTGAGAGTCAATGAGCGGTAGCGTGAACTTCATTGTATCAGACCATCTGATTCCACGGAATCAGAGATTTCACAGAGAGTGAAAGTAATTCAAGAAGTAGATATAGTATTCAATCTATAACTAGCATAGTAAGATCACAGCACATAGTGCACTATTACAGTGGACCAATCTCAGGCACATGATCGTGATCTGATCGTTGTATTCATAATAGCTTAACATAGATTCTCTATTTTTTCTTTATGTGTGTTTTATACTAACGAATGTTTTCTAAAAATTTCTTTTCTCAAGATTACACTGATACTCGTTCCATGACTCATTTGGAATATCTATTTTGAAGAAAGCATGGTTGTCATAGACGCCTACTATTTCGCTCTCTTCATGGTTATCATTGAGACACCTACTAAGATATTCCTCTAGTCGATCTAAGTGATAGTTTGAATCAACAATTGCTAAAGATCTTGTTTTAATTTATATGTTGAGTTTTCTCTTGACTGGATCTCGCATTTAGCAAGAGTGCTATCAAAGCTTATAGAATAATTTCCAATACAAACACTCATACTGCTTCATATACAACTCGACAAAGTGGTATCAGAGCTATACAACCCAACATATAACAGACCAATGCCATGCATATGTGGCTTGCTACACAAGTCTATGGTAGTCCTAGATGGCTTTCCACGTGGCAAGTCCCAAGCCTTCATGGTTTACACGTGGCAAGCCTATGTGGCTCTCTCTCTCTCTCTCTCTCTCTCTCTCTCTCTCTCTCTCTCTCTCTCTCTCTCTCTCTCTCTCTCTCTCTCTCTCTCTCTCTCTCTCTCTCTCTCTCTCTCTCTCTCTCATGGATGCTCCTTCGTTCAGTTTTACCCTATCTTGCTACCAAACAAGGGGACAATGATAGTCGTACCATTTCTCCAAATATACAAGGTCCTTTTAACATTCTACACTTGTATAAGATAAAGTTTTGTTCTTAACTAAGTGGGTTTCCCACTTAAGATTCAAAACACACTTTATAAGACTTTTAAATTTAAATCCTAATTTGGAGGAAAATTAATTTTCCCTCTCCTACTCATACCTTTCAAGAAACCACTCAGCTTGACACTATAAGATCATACAATTTTGAGGCTTTTTCTTTACAACACCAGTAAAGAGTTCTTTCCTCTTCTACATGCTGAAAGTGCACCCTACCAATTCACGGATCAACAAAGTACTATCTTACAATAAGCATCTTTCTCTTTCTTTTACACTGCTATCTCAGCGCTCTACTCTCACGATGATATTTCTTTGATAGCTTTTAGCTATTGATAATGTTTGCTCATCACACAAAAGTATGAATGAAGTTTTTTCTTTAAAGTATGGAAGTCCAGCGATGGACAGCTCAGGTGCATTTTAGATTATGAAAACACGTCCATCCTACCTCACTACTAAGCAGCGATGGACAATCTTTCTTTTTTTCACAACCCTTCATGATATCCCAAAGGGTCAGGTGGCAGCGATGATCTGTTTTCCACCTTTTCAACCTTAAAATAAAGCTCTTTCAAGCTTTGATAGACAATGATGGAGTGGCTCCTTCATTTACTTTCATGTTGGCTACTTTTTAACATAGAGGATGGTCGTTGTCCAACAATGGGCAGTTGGTTCTCTATCATAATGGAAATGATTGATAATGATTGATGTGGTGCACTATCCAACGATGGACAACATAACCTTTCTTAACATGCTTTTGCTTCTCTTACTTCACATAATACATCCTACTGTCCACCGATGGACAGAAGGAGCATTTACTTTCCGTACTCTAATAGCTTATAACTATCAATGGCTTACTGTCCAGCGATGGACAGCAAACTTAAATTTTCTTTCTTGATACTCTCTATATAAGTATCTTTTTCTATCCAGCGATGGATGAATGGATACGTTATGGCTCAAGACTTGTGGTTTATGATCTCAAAGTATAATGATTCTCTTAATCGTCTTCGCAAACCTGCGGTCTCACTTTACTAAACTGTCAAATATCTTATAATGTAGCACCATCTTACCGCTCCGGCCTCTTCTATCTACGGTTCGCTTCACATTTGAACCTTACACTATCTACCTCAGAAAAAAGGCATGGTACCAACCAAGTCTCCATAAAACAAGTTATCTAACATACTTTGAATACATCTCATAAACATTTTTTGCGTAACTCTTTAAAAGCAGTTGTGTGCTAAAAAGTGTGTCTTTTGGCTTTCCATTATCAAAAGAGAAAGAATCCACTCGTATAAACAACAATGGCACCCTCTCAAGAAGCCACGTCTCCAACCATTCAGGTACGTTTTTTTTAGGATCTGCAAACTCTATGCAACTTCAACAAGCATGGTATGTTCAGTTTTGTACAACTTTCATATATATCACTCTTCTACACAATTTCTCTCTTCTTCTTTTTTTTGTTGGAAAAAGAAACAACATAAGACCACATCTAATCTTGTATGCAAATCGAATGAACTTACCTTAAAATAAAATCCTTGTCATAAAATTGAACAGTAAGGACTCCAATAATACGATCTTAGATAGCATGGATATGCGTAAGAATTGTTGTTTCTACTAAAGGATTAGAATGGCACGGATCTGTCCTAATACCTAGTATAAACAATGGTAGTCTCTTACTAAGTGTTAATCATGTCTTTCCGATGTAGTGTCCTTATACCATGGTTGTTAAGTAATTCATATATAAAAATCATGGTAACACTTAACCCTACCCTTTTTAGTATTACTTTAGACTTTTGGTGAGATACGACTGGAAAGCATGGATATGCTCAGTTAGTGGTAGCGATGATCTATTTTCCACCTTTTCAACCTTAAAATAAAGCTCTTTCAAGCTTTGATAGATAGTAATGGAGTGGCTCCTTCATTTACTTTCATGTTGGCTACTTTTTGACATAGAGGATGGTTGCTATCCAACAATGGGCAGTTGGCTCTCTATCATAATGGAAATGATTGATAATGATTGATGTGGTGCACTGTCCAACGATGGATCCTTTCTTAACATGCTTTTGCTTCTCTTACTTCACATAATACATCCTACTGTCTAGCGATGGACAGAAGGAGCATTTACTTTTCGTACTCTAATAGCTTATAACTATCAATGGCTTATTGTCCAGCGATGGACAACAAACTTAAGCTTTCTTTTTTGATACTTTTTATGTAAGTATCCTTTTCTATCTAGCGATGGATGAATGGATACGTTATGGCTCAAGACTTGTGGTTTATGATCTCAAAGGATAATGATTCTCTTAATTGTCTTCGCATACCTGCGGTCTTACTTTACTAACTGTCAAATATCTTATAATGTAGCATCATCTTACCGCTCCAGCCTCTTCTATCTATAGTTCGGTTCACATCTAAGCATATTTCAGGTCTATTGAAGATCAGAGGCTAAGAAGAAGATATTTTGGATCAGATCATAACACCTAATCATTTGTTGATTGTGAGGCTTGTGCATATTCAATACTAACAATGTTCTATTCAATGTATTGTTGACAATCTCCACTTCTGTGGATGAACACTCTCCTTAAGTGGATGAACCTTCTCCTTAATTGGATGACAAATACTCTTTGAGTGAATTTGTATTTCTCCAAAAGGCTGAGCAAAGCTCCCACTTGGATGAAAGATCCCCTTTTGGGTGAACAGATTGTCAACAATCTTACACTATCTACCTCAGAAAAAAGGTATGGTACCAACCGAGTCTCCATAAAGCAAGTTATCTAACATACTCCAAATACGTCTCATAAATGGTTTTTGCGTAACTCTTTAAAAGCAGTTGTGTGCTAAAAAGTGTGTCTTTTGGCTTCCATGATCCAAAGAGAAAGAATCCACTCGTATAATCAACAATGGAAGCCTCTCAAGAAGCCACATCTACAACCATTCAGGTACGTTTTTTTTAGGATGTGCAAATTCTATGCATCTTCAACAAGCATGGTATGTTTAGTTTTGTACAGCTTTCATATATATCACTCTTCTACACAATTTCTCTTTTCTATTCTTTTTTTTGGAAAAAGAAATGACATAAGACCACATCTAATCTTGTATGCAAATCGAATGAACTTATCTTGAAATAAAATCCTTGTCATAAAACTGAACAGTAAGGACTCTAATAATACGATCTTAGACAACATGTATATGCGTAAGAATCGTTGTTTCTACTAAAGGATTAGAATGGCATGGATCTGCCCTAATACCTAGTATAAACAATGGTAGTCTCTTACTAAGTGTTAAAATATCACTTCCAACTTGTTGTATCTTGTAGATCTCAAGTTATTTGATCTTGATAGAATCTCACATGTGTGGAGTCTGTTCCCACGTGTGAAAGAATGTACATGAGTCATTTTTATTATGTTAGCTTGATCTACACTAGTGTGAAATTGACCTTTGAGTAGAATCTTAAAAATGGTCAAATTGGCCAAACTTTTTGTAAATAGATTGAACTTCCATGTGAATGAGTTATTACTCACACATGTCAAAATACCACTCACATGTGTGGATAAGCTTCTAGAAGATAAGATAGGAAGATTCCATTAGATCCTATTTTATAGGGAATATTTCTATAAATGTGGAAGACTAGCTTTTTGTTTTCTAGCCAAAGAGAATAGTCAGCTTTGGGAAATGAGCACATATGACTCCCATTGGTGGATTTGGATGACTAGGCACTCTTCACATGTGTGAAGGCCTGCTGGACAGTACACAGCTCGTGGATGTACTTGATCTATAAAGAGATCAACCAAATCAATAACAAGTTGATGTGACATTGGCAAATTCTAGTTTTGTTGAGATTTCCACATTTGTCTTGAGTTGATGAATGAAATGCATTTGTAAGTTAATGTACTTTACTCTCTGTAAACAGGCCGTATAGGTACTATCCTCCACACGTGTGAGGCCGCCCATCCATGTGTTTGATCATTTGATCCATTGTTCTTGCTTAAATCATAGTGTAAAGCATCTAGATCAAGATCTAACATCTAGAACTTGATAGATCTTTGGATTAAGCAATCAATAACTCTTAATGATTGATAGTACAATCAATATTTGTCCTTTTTCTCTAAAAATTGACATGGTATCAGAGCCAAGTCTAAGAGTGATATAAATGCTTAATAGTACTTGAGAAATCATTGACAATTTGTTGTTTTTGAGTTCTAATTGAGAGGGCGAGTTCAAAGAGAGAAGTAACATCATTGTTTTTGGTCAAGATCGATTTGTGGGCTGCTGAAGTACTGTCCACACGTGTGAAACCGTACAACAACCTTCAAATTAACTTCCATAAGTGTTTTTTATCCAAAAAAGTGCATACTAGTCCAAAATTCAAGGTTTTTAGTGCATTGTCTAGATCTAGGTTCAATCTATTGAATGCTAATGATTAAATAGTGATTTGAGTCATTGAAGTAATTTATTTTGAAGCATGGGATCACTTTAAAATCTTTTGCATTGGGCTTATTGCCAAACAAAGCTTGAAATGGTGAGATCCCACCAATAGCACTACTAGGAAGCCTATTACATAAGTAATTAGCACAAGTTATGGCCTCCCCCCAAAAAGTGATGGGTAGAGATGCATCAAGTCTTAAAGACTTTGCACATTCACAAAGACTCCTATTTTTCCTCTTGGCCATCCCATTTTGTTGGGGGGTGTAAGGACAAGTGAGTTCTCTCTTAATTCCATTGATCTCACAAAAGTCTCTCATCTTGTTGGAGATATACTCTCCTCCATTATCACATCTTAGAACTTTAATGCAAGAACTAAGTTGCTTTTCCACTAGAGACTTAATCTTTACAAAAGCTTCATATACAAGCCTTTTCTTAGGCAATAATTCAATCCAAGTGTATCTAGTACAATCATCAATAAAAGTCACATACATTAAAGCTCCTCCATTACTTTCATGAGAAAAAGTATGTACATCCGAATGGATAAGATCTAAAGGTGAGGTAGATCTTGTTAAAGATTTCTTGTAGGAAGTCTTGTGTGACTTTGCAAGGCCACATGCCTCACACACTTTGCCACACTTCTTGAAAGCTTTTGGTAGGTCGAGAGCTAGCTCCTTTGATGCCATGGATTCCATTGATTGAAGATTAGGATGGCCCAATCTTTTGTGCCAAAGCTCCACTTGAGTCAACTCCTCCCTAACCATATTCACACTTTCAATAGCCACATTAGCATCCAACTTGAAAAGCCTTCCTTGCTTAATGCCACTAGCTATGCACTTATTATTTTTCAAGATGGAACACATCCATTCTTGAAATGTACATCTAGTCCATTGTCCATTAATTGACCAACACTAAGCAAGTTTTTTTGTAATGGATGGAACATACAAAACATTATCAAGATCTATCCTTTTAGATGATCAAAAGCATAATGGAATAGATCCTATGCCATCTATCTTGCATTCTCGATCACTAGCTGTGTAGATTGATTTCTTAGAATCATTGCAAGAAAGTAGATAAGAGAAATAATGCTTGTTGAATGACATGTGGGAACTAGCCCCACTATCAATCCACCATATCTCTTGGCTTGATGTTGGTGTTGCTACCATCAAGGATGTGTTGAAGGCATCCTCTTCCTCCTCAGAGGCCCTTGTGCAAGATTGCCTTGATCTTCATTCCCTTGTGCATTCTTCTTCTTATAGCATTCGGAAGCAAAGTGTCCTTTCTTCCCAAAAAAGAAACACTTCAACTTTGCTTTGTTCTTTTGCTTCCCTTTGGAGGTAGATGCTCCATCCTTTGCCTCGGCCTCCTTGCCTTGGATCTTCTTGTAAGGATGAGACTTCTTCTTTCCTTTAAATGTGAAGTTTGCTTTCTCATCACCATTATGTAGTGATAAGGACCCCATTCTTGTTTTGAGATGTAGAATTCTACTCTCCTCCGCCACAAGAACATTAGCAATTTTTCAATTGATGGAAGTTGGTCTTGAATAACCAAAGATTGAACAAGATCAGAGAACTCATCTCATAATCCATTCAAGATTACTTGTACTAGATCATTATCTTGGATCTTCTCTCCTATAGATCCAATTCTTTGTTCAAGGACTTTATCCTTAGGACATACTCTTGTCCATTTTCTCCACTTCTCCTCATGCTTTGCAAGATCAAGTTTCTTAGCATAAGCACTCTTGAAGTGTTATTGGATTCATAAATGTTCTTTAGTGAATCCCAAGCCTCTTTTGATGTGGTACAAGAAGCCACCTCCTTCAAGAGGTCATTGCTTACATTTAACTTCAAGCAATGTAGGGCTAATCTAACCCTCTTCTTTAGTTGTTCTTGGGGAGCTTGAGGCTCTTCCTCAACTCCTAAGACAATATCAAAGAGATCATGAACCACTAGTAGTGATTCCATTCTTACTTTCCAAATGGAATAGTTTGTGGAAGTTAGTTTCTCACTAGATTCTAACATATATCCACCCATGGATGTCATTTTGAATGAAAGCCTATGAGACACTCAAAGTTCTCTTGATAACGTGTGATCTAAGATAGATTTCTAGCTTTCAAGAAGCTTCTAATCTCGTCCCAATCAATCCTAGTTCAACTTGGATGATGGTATAATAGATCAACTACAAATATCCTAGCAATTCACTCCACAAAGAAATTGATTCTAGTTCAAATTGGTTTGACATTCCACACACACTTAAGATCTGAACAAATCGGATTTATATGTTATGTCCACATTCCTTTGGAAACAAGAAGGAAAGAAGATGCAACTTCCTTCAAAGGAATATTTGTAGGCTATAGTGAAAATAGCAAAGGATATAGGATATTTGATCCTATTTCAAAGAAAGTAAAAGCTAGCAAGGATGTCTTGTTTGATGAATCTCAAAGTTACAAGTTGTCTCCAAATTCGTCTAATCTCTTAGGTGATGAAGATCTTGCAACACCCAAGGAGGAGCCTCTTGAAAGTGATCTTTTGGAAGATCAAAATCATGTGCCAAAGGAGCCGAGAAGATCCACAAGGAGCAAGGCCGAGCCTTCAAGGCTCACATACTTTGAGAAAGGAAAGCAAAGGGAAGACACATCTCCTTCTACCTCTTACTCTTTTCTAACCACAATGCTTGAAGAGCCATCATGTTATGAAGATGCAAGTAGATCACAAGTTTGGAGAGATGCAATGCAAGTAGAGTTTGATGCTTTGGTAGATAATCAAACTTGGAATCTTGTACACCTTCCATATGGGAAGAAGCCACTTGCATGTAAGTGATCTACAGATTAAAGTACAATCAAGATGGATGTATAAGTAAGTACAAAGCTAGATTGGTTGCTAAGGGGTTTCTTCAAACTAAAGGCATAGATTATGAAGAAACATTTGCTCCTGTGGAAAAACTTGTAACCATTAGATTGATCATTTGTATTGCTACTTTATTCAAGTGGAATCTCTATCAAATGAATGTGACAAATGCTTTTTTGAATGGCTACTTGGAGTAGGAAATATACATGTTGCAACTCGAGGGCGTCATCAAGGATGGTAAGGAGGACAAGGTTTGCCAGTTAAGGAAGAGCCTATATGGCTTGAAGTAAGCACCTAGAACTTGGTACTCTAGGTTGCATGATTTTCTCTAATCTCTTGGCACTTTGTGGTTAGCTCTTATGACCCTTCTTTGTACATCAAATATAATGATGGAAAGATCATCATTTTAGTAATTTATGTTGATGATATCATATTGATAGAAAATGATGGTGAAGACATAAGAAATGTTAAAGTTTCCTTGTCTAGTGAATTGAAGATGGTAGATCTAGGACTTCTTAAGCTCATACTTGGAATAGAAGCTATTAGAGGTAGTGATTTTACTTTTATAAGTCAATCAAAGTATGCTACTTCCATTCTTGAGAGGTTTGGCATGAAAGATTGTAAAGGGATTGACACCCCTATGGAGCAAACTTGTAAAGTTACTAATGACTGTGATGAAGCATCCTTTGAGGACATCGCACTCTTTAGGAAGCTAATAGGCTCCTTAATCTATTTGACAATCACTAGACCATATTTGAGCTATATTGTAAGCAAGTTAAGTCAATATATTCAAGGTCCCTTGATGCATCATTGGAAAAGTGCCAAGAGAGTGCTTAGATATGTCTCTTCTACTAGATTTTTTGCATTCTCTATCAAGGATCTAACTTGTACTTGAGAGCATTTTTGAATTCAGATTTTGCAGGAGATAAGATGGATAGAAGATCCACAAGTGCATTTGTCACTTTTCTTTGTGGAGGAGTAATATCTTGGTTTTCCAAAAAGAAAGATACAATTTCTCTTTCCTCTTGTGAAGCCGAGTACAAGACATTGACTTCAACAACCAAAGAACTCCTATGGCTAAGAAGACTTTTGGTGGAGCTTCAAGTGCTAAAGGCTGAGGAGGTCCCTTGCATCTATTGTGACAATCAAGCTTCTCAACAAATTGCTACCAATCCGATCTTCCATGCTAGAACAAAGCATATTGAGATAGCTCATCACTTTGTGAGGGAGAAGGTGCAATCCAAGGAGGTTCAACTTCATCATGTGCCTTCATCCGAGTGCATAGCTGATATCTTAACCAAACCTTTGGCTAAAGATTCATTTTTCAAGTTAAGAAATGCTCTTGGAGTTGTAGATATGTGTACATTAGACTTGCCAAGTTAGAAGTGAGGAGGAGTGTTAAAATATCACTTCCAACTTGTTGTATCTTGTAGATCTCAAGTTATTTGAGCTTGATCATACATCAAACTTAACTAACTCGAAGCTTCGTTACAAACGAGTAACATCCATTCCAAGCAAGTCATCTGACTTACATCAGACTTAACCAACTCAAAGCTTCGTCACGAGCGCTGGAAGCTAACCTGGCGCCACGCCAGACTGGACAGCCATAAATAGGTAACTTCCACCCAACCAATCCATCCAACTCAGCCGACAGGTTAGAGCCCGTTCCCCAAGAGCTTAACCCATTCACGTTCATGCAAGGAACACTTAGAACCACAAGCCGACAAATATGGAGACAACCAGTTCCTGAACCGAATGGTCCCAACAACATACCGCTGGCGCCTCGGACCGAATGGTCCCGACAACATACCGCTAGCGTCCCAGGATACGACCCTCAGCTGCATGCCTGGTCAAAAAGTTTGAAGCGGCCTTACAACTGGCGCTTTTATCGAACACTGAAACCCAGAAGGTAATCAGAGTCAGTTTAAGGAAAATCCCACTTTATTAATAAATCTGAGAAGGTTACATTTCAAGTGTGTGACCGACCCTAGTCTCCGGGGCGCTGGCATGCCAAGGCGGGCGCCAAGACAACATTCCAGCAAGGGAAGCTGAGACTTGGTTGGAGCTCGCAACCCGCATTCCCCTATAGTATTGGTGGGATTCGCCACCTCCCCTCATACCAAGTGCTCTGCCCAGGCTGGTAAAGCACGTTTTCTCTCTCTAGAATTTATTGATCCCCAGACTTCCTTTAATCATGCCTAGATCGTGTGAGGGGAAGATGCTGCTCTTTCAAGACTACCTGTTGCAGTCGTACTCTTGCTTTTCGGCCTGCTTTGATGTGAGCTGTGCTCTCCGCCCGATCACAGAAGAAAGTTGCCTGTGAGATGCAGTGCAGTTTTTTTGATCGTAGAAGCAATCTTCAATTTGAAGCTGATATCTGTTGCTATCTATTTCTAGCCAGTTTTGCAATTTTTTTGCAAAATCACAATGGATTCCGCTTGTTTCTT
This sequence comes from Diphasiastrum complanatum, assembly GCA_029204225.1. Lineage (NCBI taxonomy): Eukaryota > Viridiplantae > Streptophyta > Lycopodiopsida > Lycopodiales > Lycopodiaceae > Diphasiastrum > Diphasiastrum complanatum. The sequence goes on from CM055095.1 coordinate 31,771,760, forward strand.
GATGGATTTGAAAGTGATGAGTTTAAGGAGTAGTACTTTTGTTTTGTACTCTTGGCAAACAGATGGAATTTCGTTTGTGTTAGCGTCAATCAAACTTGGAGATACAGGTTTTTGACAATGTAAATGGTTATATCATCTCAAAATTTGAAGCGGAATGGATTTTCGGTTTCACTTTGATCTGTTTACATTGTTATATGTGTCATATAATTTTTGAAATGTAGTGTAGAAAATGTGCCGTATAATCATCTTACAAAAATTTCATGTTCTGTTCTTATAGGCTGGGGGGTGCTCATTCTGGCTTGTTAGGGGCCTGTTTTTAACTCATAAACGGCCAGCCCTGCTCATAACGTAATAATACATTGGAAAATACTGAATGGGATGGAAGGACTGGGAGTTCCACACGAGAGAGCAGAGCGCTTAAGGAAGCAGCAGCCGCCGCCGCCATGGCAATAACAAGAGGAGGAGGAGAATTATTATTATTAGGTCTACGGAGAGCAGCAGCCATGGCAGTAACAACAGCAGGACGAGGAGAATTATTGGCCCTTTGGTTCAACCATGATCGTCCTCGTCATCGCAACTTCTTCTTCTTCTTATTCCTCTCTTCTGATCCTCCTCATCAATCTCTACTCCTCTTGTGCCCCCACCGCATCATCATCAGACCCACAAATGAATACGCCCTACTCTCATCTTCTTCTACGTCCCTCACTTCTACTGCTCTTCTTCCTTCTCCTTCTGCAGGTCGGATGGACATGACCAGAAAGGAGGCACTGTGGATCAACAATCGGCTGTATCCTCCCTGGCTTCATGCCAGGCTTCCTGTCATGCTACAATTTCAAGGACAGCAGCCATCCGCATTTTCAACACTTCAGGGCTCGGGTATGCTTATAGTTATGGTGTACTCTTTTTTATTCACCCTGAGGAGGGAGATGGATTGGCAGAGATGTTTTAAGCCACATCGACAATCCTTAATCATGTTTTGCCAAAGTTCTGATCCATTATGGTTTACCCTTAGGGCATGCAGGCAGACTAGTTAGAATGGAACAGCTCTGGCAGGAGTTTTTCTCAGATCCATCGCAGTGGTGGGACAACAGATTTACCAAGGTATGGCTTTTGGACTTATTTCTGGCTTCACTTGCTTTGGCTAATCACCTCTGACTTGAAAAGTTTTAATGCTGCTATGATATTATGTGTATGAGGCCGATTGGTTATTATGGTCGTTTTCCTTAAGTTGAAGCTATGTCTGTGATCTGTATAATGTTATGCAGAAAAGTCCAAAGTACCCAGACTTTAAACATAAGAGTACACGTGAGGGCCTATGGGTTGATGGTTGGTTGAATCCCTCCTGGGTAAAAGAAAAAATGGCTTCTATGGCATTGGGTCATATACTGACCTAGACCACGATAAATCATGAGGTAATTTTGATGGAAAGACATCTATAAATTCATTTATGATCTAATTTTTCATTGCTTGTTCGTGATCTAAACTTATTGAGTTAAGAATTGCAAAAAATTCACATCTATTTGGATGCATTTCAGAAACATCCACAATAGGCATTGCAAATATTGAAAAAACTTGATACCGTGAATAATCAAATGCTTCCATTATATTAACTGTAGAAATTTCATCCGATGGATGTACAAAATTGCTATCACATAAAGTAATTACCGTATCACCCTCCTTGAAAGTGAGAACATGTGTCTCAAAATCAATCATAAAAAAAATGATTTACTAAATAACCATTCATAACCAAAAATTAAATCGGTACGGGCTAGATCTAAAATATGAAAATTAACTAATTCTCTAAAATCTTAAATCTGCACTAGGAGATTCGACACTTTCACGTTTCAAATTTTCAACTCTGCTCCTGAAGCTAGATAAACTCTGTGTCTATGATTGTTGGCTTCAGCTGTTAGAGGCTAAATTTCTACACAAGACGAGAATTAATGAAGTTATGAGTAGAACCATTGTTTAATAATATACTAACTTCTTGATCTTTAATTGTGCTTGTTAACTGAAACAGTTCATTAGACAAAAAAGAAGCAGTACTAAAAGAGCATTCACACTCACAATCAAATAGGTTAATCTCCAAAGGTTTACCTTTACCTCAAGGGATTTTGATCATTTGTGTTGCAGGTTTCTTTCTTTCCAGACAAAACTTCATCATATTCCCAGTCTTGTTGCAAATGAAATACAAATTCACCTTTTTAGCCTTGATCAAGGACATATATTTTTTTATCTTCTTCTTTTGTTCGATGATTCCGATGCCACTTGATCCAATTTGTCAAAATACTTTGGAGCTCGATTCGGTCCTTGCTTCTTCCCCTTCTTGGTTTTTGAAGTGGTCAAAATTTGTTGAAATTACTTCCTGGATGCCACCATTGTGGAATCGTATGCTTTCGCTATCTAACAAGCATCCTCGAAGTTCTGAAGCACATTTCTTCTACATTCATTCTAAAGATCGCCAGACAACCCTAGGACAAACTACTAAAGTGCCAATTTAGGATCGAATGATGGAACACGATTTTAGAGATCCACAAATTTCTAGATATAAGAATCTAAGCTCTTACTACCCATCTTGCAGTTCACGAACTTATGATAATCATTAATCTCATTCACAATTACGAAAGACATCAATTAATGCTTCCTAGGTCGTGGCTTCATTATCAGATCACACCACCACGATGAAGCCTTGTCGTGTAGAAACAATACAACACTCGATTTTCTTCTCGCCAGTCCTCGGTAACTTCCAATTTTTTCTCCTTCTTCTCCCCCGAGTAAGTCTTATGCTGGAATCTAAGATTCGGAGAAGACAATAGTTTCATCTGGTTCAACAGAATCTTCATTTGCTGATCTTGCAAATTATTCCAATGATTCATATCATTGAGCACAGTACTCAACTATAGCAAATTTGCATGTACAAAGGTATAATAGGATTTGACACTGCTTCCATCTTGAATTATCTAGAATAGGAAATAACTAACCATAGTAAATGAATATGTCTATTCTTAATTTTTAGTGAGACACTATGACCAATTCTGACTGGAAATGACTCCAGTATGGTCAAATCACTGATCTTAGTTCATTTCCTAGATAATTTGAAAAATTACAAAAAAAATTAAAAAATTTGAATTTTCGAAAATTAATTTTTTTTTTACGTAACTTAAAAATTTGACAAAAAGTACAATCAATATATAGGCAATCAAAATAAAAAAATGGATATATAGTTTGATTCGTAATCTTACTAACATAATGTCAGTCCGGTATGCAAAGCGCACGACAAAAACTGTAAATTGTCATTACGGAATTTTTAACATAAAATTCAATTCTATGAATTCCATCAGCCAATATCACTAACCATCAGAGCACATACATATGACCACTCAAAACAAATGTAAATCCCTCATGCATAAAATCAACATAATCACCATGCAACAAATCTCAAGTATAGTACATCAAATTAGGAAAAGGATAGACATGCAATCAGACTCATTTATGCTTTTGACAATTTTACTCACAAAACTTTCAAATTCTCAAACGAATAACTTGAGCTACAGTGCACCAAATTGGTCATTGTAAAGCACAATACAGAGGGAGACCAAGTACCTAAGATGCCTTACACTTCAATCAGGTCTAGAGATGCAATATGGGCTGAGAATAAAGATTTTTCAACTTGTGGGAGGGCAGTTAAGCTAAAAACTCGAGAACAAGGAGACAAGGTCCCCGGCCAAGGGTGAACCCAGTGGAAAAAGAATCCATTTGGTCCAAAAACAAACCCAAAAAATCTGAGCCCAGGCAAAGAACATATAAGAGTCAGGGCAACGAAGCAGAGAAAACACAACAATTGTGATTGTTTCAGAAAAACTTTAACCAGCAAAAAGAAAGCTCTGAAGAATAATCCAAACTTCACTGTTACTAATGTACCAAGCAAAAATGATCTTATATATCGTCAAGTCTCAAGTCTCGGGGAACCGTCCAAGACAGTGATATAAATATAGCACAGCATGTTTGACAATTTGCATACTATTGAAGTACAAAATGGCAGTGTGTCCAGCATTTACCTGAAACCCATAACAGCATTGATCCATGTTTAGGAAACAAAATTGCAGGACAGTGATTGTTAAGAATAGTACCTAGTTCATCAATAGAAAATATAGTAATGTGTGTGTGTGTGTTAGACCTATTAGATGTTGTTGAGCACACAAAAGATTTGGAAACCAAAATAATTTTTGAGTATCATTTTGAAATCAAATACGCATTGCATTTCAAGGGTGTGTGTGTGTTTGACCTATTAGATGTTCTTGAGCACATATTAAGAATACTAAAAGAAGCTAAATAATTGATGACCATCATTTTCAAATCAAGGTATTATATTTCCCAAACTAGGGCCCCAAAATTGATTGTTTGCAATGACCCGAGTCTAACAGAGTAAACCAAGAATCAATGATGATTAGTCTTAGAATAAAGTTAGTCCATTGCAACATCAAAGAAAAACCTCAGAAGCTAAAATGGAGACAGTGGAGGTCAAAGACTTGTATTGTTATCAAAAGACCAATAAGAATACACTCATCAACCATGATCATCATTGTGAAGTTAAAAGTGGGTGACAGCCAAGGCTGCCAAAAACCTCCAAACCAAGCCTTCTGTCTGTCCAAATAAGCTAGTTGCAGTTGCTTTTTTCCACATACCATCACCAATAATCTCCACAGATACAGAAACCATCCTTAAAATAGTGAGATCTGTTTGCATCAATCACACTAATCTCACGACCTACAATCTTTGAGATGATCTTTGTGGCATTGTGACAGTCACCGCACACCCGAAGATTCTTCTTAATGCGAATAGGTGTCCCAGGAGGCGTGTTGATCAGCCCAAAAGCAATGGCCAGCTTCTCACTGTGTTGACACAAAGCATTCTCCTTCTCCTCATCCTCCACATCATCGAGCACAAACCTTAAATCAGGTACATACCCTGCCTCCTTCATCAACCCCACCAATCTATCCAGTTCAGCCAGAATCTCCTTGCTTTGTAGATGAGTTGCATCACCTCCAACAAAGGCATGCACTTTGTTATCAACTTCAATCCAGCTGCATCCAGGCATTTTTTTCACATCTGCATCCTTCATTTTGTTTCTGATCTTTGTAAACTCATCCTTCCTACCAGCAGCTGCATACATGTTTGATAGCAGCAAATAAGGTGCAGCATTTTTTGGTTCCAACTTCACGACGCGATCAAAGGCACGTTGTCCTATTTCCACATGGCCATGGTTTCTAGCAGCACCAAGCAAAGTCATCCAAACCTCACTACCAGGCTGAATTGGCATTTTGTTGATAAAGAGCTCAGCATCAGGCAAGCACCCTGCACGCCCTAGAAGATCAACCATACATGCATAGTGTTCACTGGTTGGTGTGACACCTTGATCTTTACACATGGCATCAAAGGCATAACGACCTTCATCTACTAGGCGAGAATGGGCACATGCAGAGAGAACACAAATATATGTGACTTCGTTAGGTTTCGTGCCTTCCCTCTGCATTTGCTCAAACAGAGCAAGAGCCTCCTTGCCAAGCCCATTCTGTGCATATCCCGCAATCATCGCAGTCCATGCAAGCACATCTCGTTCAGTCATTTTGTTGAATAGTTCACGGGCATCCTCTGTGCACCCGCATTTTGCATACATGTCAACAAGGGTGCTTCCTACAATCACATCCGACTGAAAGCCTCTTTTTATGATGTCGGAGTGAAGCTGTTTGCCCTGTTCCAGGGCTGCTAGGCTGGCACATGCTTTTAGGAGAAGAACAAATGTGACATTATTTGGCTGCACGCCTTCCTGTTTCATTTGCTTATACAGAGCAAGGGCCTCCTTGCCAAGCCCATTCTGTGCATACCCCGTAATCATCGCATTCCATGAAACCACATCTCGTTCACTCATGTTGTTGAACAGTTCACGGGCCTCCTCTGTGCACCCGCATTTTGCATACATATCAACAAGGGTATTTCCTATAATCACATCCGACTGAAAACCTCTTTTTATGATGTCGGAGTGGAGTTGTTTTCCCTGTTCCAGGGCTGCTAGCCCGGCACATGCTTTTAGGACAACAACGAACACAACCTCGTCTGGTGCTAATCCTGTCTCTTGCATTTGCTGAAACAGATTAATAGCCTCCTCACCTTGTCCGCTATCAGCATATGCTGAAATGATAGCAGTCCACGAATACACATTGTGTTGAGGCATGTTGCTGAATACTTTGTGTGCATCGAGCACACTACCGCACTTGGCGTACATCTGAATAAGGGTGTTTGCCAAGAAAATATTTGAATCAATTACACTTTGGTCTATGAGGACATGCACTTGCTTGCCCTCCGCTAGGGCTTTCCTTCTGGAACACCCCTTCAAAAGGCAAACATAGGCGCCAATTGGAGCTTTAGTAGTTTGCTGGACCATAAGCTCCACCATATGTAGGGCCTCTTTCAACCGTCCCTCCTGACAGAGTTTGCCCACCTTATCACCATTGCAGGAGGAGTCGGGCACCCTGCATGGTTCATATAATGATCATAAAGAAATATGAACAAGTGTCAATTTTGAAAGACCAAGAGGAAGGGAGAGACCAAGAAAAAGGACATGTTGTAGTCTCAGTCCCGGACCTAGAGCTGCCATTTCACAATCAGATTAAAACCATACCGTGATCTCAATCCGTCACAATCTTGAAAGGTCCACAATAACGGGTAGACAGCTTATAATGCTTCCCAGTACGTAACGTCTTAGAATCTTTTGGAATCCTAAGATATACCCAGTCATCAACTTTAAAATCTCTTGGAGATCCTTGTGCATTTGTAACTATAAATCCCCCAAAAAAAACCCTAAAAAAAAAGCAAATTACTATAATTTTCAGCTTCCTACACCTTCAATTTTTGGAAATGTTTGTTGTAACTCCATGGAGAGTTTAAAAAGACATTGATTAATCCTCTAACAAGGTCTATTAAGTGTTTTACATCAATATGTGATCAAATTTGTGAAAAAACTTGCAAAAATTATGAATTTTAGCAATATTTCTAGGTTTTTTCACTACATAAAGCTGATCTCTACCTCATGCAACCCCACGCCGCTCACATGCAGCTCAAATTACCCATGGATAGCCATCTAATGATCTAATCTTGCTAGATATTGATTCTTACTATCAAATTCTAGTAAAAAACCATCAAATTGCAGCACCCCTCTTAGTAAGGGTAGATTCATAGTCAATGGTGTCTAACTGATGGATCAAGCCTATCAGTGTAGTAGGGTAAAGTCATCTTAGTTGGGCAAGCTCCAAAGTCTTGGAAAATTAGACGCTACCTTGCCTACTGTACGATGGATAATTGCCTTTCACAAAACGCTAGATCATTTTCAAGTCGGCTCCCAACAGATGCACCAATGTTAAAAAGGGGATGACATTGTTCTTAATTAATACTCATGTCATGCAAAGATAGCCAAGCACTCTAATGGTCAATCTGGAGGATGTTCCATATAGCTAAGTCATGCTCCCTGATCGATATGGGTTTTCAAGCCCACAAGAGTACGTTTACAAGGAGGGTGAATTCCTTACATGCCTTCCTCTGAACTAAGGATTCCATTTCAGGATGTCGAAAATGTTTTTAGAGCTCTTGACAACCAATAATAAAGTAGAGGACCTGTCTAAATTTGGATGATGTGTAGATTTTCATATGGGCATCTTGGTAACAATTCTGGAGAGAATGGTTTTAGCTCATTGTAGTAAGTAGACGTAATCTTTTCTAGTGGCCAAATTAGGTCAATCTCTAATTTAGCAACTGAAAAATGACTCCCATCAAGGTGGTGTCGTATATGCATTATCCTATCCCCATTGTGCATGTGGTGATGGAAGTCTAGAGAATGACAATGATATCCAGTTACACTACCGTACTTTGTAGCATCGTTATCTCTTTTGTTATAATACCGATTCCATTAATATATATTACCTGAATAGTCGTCGTAAGAGAATCCTGTGAGGAGGTCATGATTGCTCAAGGATGTCATTTTCTTTTTATGGAAAACGGTTACAAAATACACCATAACAAAGCAAGTTCCTTCGAATCCTATCCATTCTTGTCTTACAATAGCTTAAGAAGTATAATATTACATCTACCTGTCTTTTACTATAATCAAAAAAGTGTTTGCCATTTATGTACATGTATGGTTTGACGGATTTCAAAGTGCTTTAAATACATATGGTTTAGAGTCGAAGACTCAAGTATCCTTAGTAAGCCACGACCTAGGCTGTAAAGGACATACATTACACTTGTTATGTCAACAAATATACAATATATGGATCTTCATCGAAAAGAAGATAAGCGCACATGTCATTATTGCATTGCAATGGATTCCGAAAAAGAAGCATTGAATTTGGCCTTGAAGTGATATGGTTTGTTTAGTTTGACCTTAGGCATGTCATTTATAGGACTTGAGAATATATTTGTCTTTGTTGATTGTTTCATTGAAACTAAAAATTGCCATTGTAGAATCATTATTTGCCGCTCCACAAGTAATGCCAATTGACACTGATGAGGACAATGATGAGGATCTTGATGAGTGAAATTTTGATGACTTTCATAGATGGCGTACAAGTTAGATACTAATTTTTTATTTGATTGGATTTGTTTCGCTTATTCGTACTTGCATAATCTAGTCACTTGCTGTAAAGACCACTAGAGAGAAACCCCTAAGATGAGGATAGGAAAACACAAGAGAGACTGTGAAGCAAAACCACCCAACCAATCCTAGATCCCTCCTGGATCTAGTCCCCAAGCCATGCCATGTGATAGCAAGAGGAGAAGAGCTCACTGGTAACCTAGACCAAAGTCGTCGACGTGATAATCTCTACCTCAATATATAGAGAGTAGGATCATGTGCATGACCACATGCAATCCCCATGTAGGTCAACTATACATAGATCACAGCTCTTCATGCATACCTCCTGCCTATATCAGTCACACATACATGCACTACTCCATATGTCTCTATTAGAGTGTCTAGGTCCTCTCAAGTCATTAGTCACCAACAGGCCTCGGCGTGGAATTAAATCTGGGCGTGACCAATAATCTCGAACACTGGAGGGCTGGTCTACCATATTAGGACTATTCCATGTCCTTAGCTGAATATGGCCGGAACATTCTTCCTCCCTTAAATAGGTTATGTCCTTAGAACGGAAAAAAGAAAACATGAAATTATCACTTAAGCTTTCAAATCTTACCCATGAACCATTATTCTTAGTCTGATCTTTTTATCTGAATAGGTACTCAGAGATGCAACAATTTTTCAATTGCTTGCTTGACTCATGAATATCGATTCAAATTCTAAAAGATATACTAAGATATAAGTCTTTCAAATGGGTTGATCTAATCCAAAAGAAAAGTTCATCACCTTCATGTAATCCCAATTACATAAAACATTGGGTGATCTACTTTATTTCAGAAATCAAATCCAAAAGCTAAAGAAATTCCATTTCAAATTCTTGCAGAAAATAAGGCTTCTTGGTACCAATATTCTTAGAATATCCAAATATTCTAAAATACCACAATTCAGTCATCAGAAATCTCTCATAACCTAAACAATTTAGATATTGCTACTCCAGCCGCCATCTACCCAGAAAGGGAGGCAGCCGCGACCTCCAAAGAGAGAGAGAGAGAGAGAAAGAGAGAGAGAGAGAGAGAGAGAGAGAGAGAGAGAGAGAGAGAGAGAGAGAGAGAGAGAGAGAGAGAGAGAGAGAGAGAGAGAGAGAGAGAGAGAATTTCACATAGTTCCTCTTGACAAAGCAAGACCAAACCCTTTGAAGCCTTTATTCATAAACCAACAAGGTACAGTAAAGCTGAAAAGTAAAATACAGTACAGTAAAGCACCATATAATATAACCGCTCTCAAAATGTCTAGCTGATACCTACCACCATCTCACAACACAAAACCGCATGAGTTAGTACAATGGAGAAGACAGGTGTCATAGCTGAGTGTTAGTTGTTATCCATGTCCAAAAGAAGTTATACTAATTAACATAAATAACATTTTAAATCATAGTCCAGTATTCCCAAACGCAAAGACGATTTTTTAGCGATAGGCCAAGCCCCTCCATTATCATATCAGGGCGAGTGCCATGCTGATCCATTTTTGGGCATTGGTCAGTATTAGTTCATTTCGTTTAAAGCATAAGTATGAATAGTTTTCACTGTATATATTGCTTATCACTAAAAGAAATGGTGTGAACAGGTGTGCTGGTGTCAGAGCAAATCCATGCTATTTTAACGCTGGTGACTTAAGAAACGTCACACACTACTGTCCATACTCCTGAGCGTATCCATGCTTTCCGGTCGTATCTCACCATAATCTGATATGACTATTGAATAGGTAATAAATTTGTAAAAGCCATGGTTGAATAATGTAGTTACGAATGAACTTACGTTTATCGTAACTCCATATCCAACCCGTTGTTTTTTAAGGCCTTGTATTGGATAAGCTTCATCTTATTGGTGAGGTTTCTGTGGTTTTTACAAGGTATTAGGACAGATCCGTGCCATTCTAATCCTTTTGTAAGAACCGTTTATCTTACGCAAATCCATGCTATCCCAGATAATTTGAAGAGAACCCTTGTTTCAGGACAACGTGGGTGTCATTATACGCAAAGTAGTTACATTATTTATGAAGTAATATAGTCAAACTGAGTAAAAAAGAGCTAATTTCTATATTTAGGATCATTATTAGTACCGAGAATGGAATATATTTGTAAAGAGACACCTTCCCTTTCGAGCATAGGTGGTGCTTGCAAAGTCTGAAAACTGTTTGGAAAACTCATACCTGGATGATCGTACAAGTGACTTCTTGTGAGGATGCCATGATAGTCCCTCAAGTGCTCTTGCCTTCTTTCGACTCACACCATTCATAATGTTATTGTCAGATATTGTGAAAACGATATTAAGCATGTTAAGGAAAGCCTACTACTCATTGCTTATATAAGTCTGAAGCGAATGGTTTAGTGTGCATACATGTGCAAACGCTTATAGTTTTATGGTTCGAAAACAAACCTAATCGAAAACAAAGATAGTAGTAATATTCGATGCTACAAAAAGCCCAAGTTTTATTTGTTAGTGCTTAGACACAATAGTATTCCCTTTGAAATAGCAACCATTCAAAAGTACGATAGCAAACAGGTTAAAGCATGAGATATACTAATCATAATCAGAACGTGCCAGTATCTGAGTTGTATCTTTTGTACAATACCATGATACTACAATGGCTTCGTCTCTGGACTATGTATGTAATTTTTCGTTACTTATGGAACAACCAAACATTCATACTGTCCCGCGTTTTCTGGTTTTCTAATCTGATTCTTATTCAGAAACACATCAATATTGGAATTATTAATGAAGCAAATGTCATCCATATATCTAAACGAGTGATTGAAATCATTCATATCTTTTCTGAGACCTAACTTGGCTAGTCTCTAAATAAATTGAGCTTCAAAGAACGCAAGATACCAGTTACACCATGTAAGTGAGCATGAAAAACCCATCGGTATACCACGAATCTGTCTCCAGGTTTTGTTTCCTAATTTGACAATGCAATTGTCTATTAGGAAGGCATTCCACAAGCATAAGAGATTTTTATCGATATTGTACCACCCTTCCGACTTTTTATTTGCCCATGACCATTTAAAGGCGTCCCTTTCTTGTTCCCACTTGAAACTCAGAAGCATCTTATTCGAATTTTGAAAGCATAAGTAATGGATTTATTCATGATAGTTTTCAACCCATCAGTGCCAGTATGTTTTCATAGCATTTAGAAATATCTGCAACCCATGCATTGGTAATCTTTCATGTTAGATTGAGATAAAAATTAATCGAGGACTCACACTGCCAAAATAAGCATGTATCCATTTTTAGGATACCTTTGTATGTTTTTGCCTTAAGGCTTGCACCCTCCTTGAGGAATGGTAACAGCATACCAAGAGCCCATGTTAGGAATTTTGCGAGTTTAGTAAAGCAACAGTCATGCGCATTGGTAATTCATCTAAAAGATTCCTTGTGGGCTTTGTACGCACATGGTAGATACGACAAAGAGTCATTCCCCAAGAAGATGTTGGGTAAAAACCCAGTTAGCTTTTCCATGACATATGTGATAGTTTCTGTAACTGAGTTTCTTTGATCATTAGGAAAGGGGCTGAAGTCAAGAGTGTTAAGTCTATCTAGGGCAAGCTTCTGTACAAGAAATTTACATATGAGACTGGGATTATGTTGTGTCTTGTCAATGCCATTGATGTAGAGCAAATTTGTGAGCCATTGTCTTTCATTTTTAGCAGTTTGTATTTTTGCAATTGTGTCCTTATTGCCATATAGCCAAGTTCTTTTTTTTATAATTTCCATGGCAATGCTTTTACAAAAGTCGCATGCTTCCTTATTGTTTCTTCATTCAAATGTTCATGTGTAGGTAAGAGCTTGATTAATTTGAACCATCCATCATAAAGTTCAGAAGCCACCTCATTTACATTATTCTTTTTCAAGGTAATATGATTGAGACCCATCTCTAAAGAGTTACGTAAAATCGGGCTTTTAACAATATTGCTATCCGTAGAAATAGCATGCCCAAATGTTTTTGCGACAAAGTTCTTGAATCTATTAAGAGATAAGCATTCACACGAATGTAAGTATTAATATCATGAAAGCATTCATCTACAATAGCGAATAGTCTGAATAAAACATGAGCGTAAAAAGTCTTCACATGGATTGCTTCAAATACTCTATTGCGATAACATAGATGTAAGCTTGGTCGTTTAAGGAGGCGTTCTATCTCTCGTATGTTTTTAGCATTGCCGAGGTGTGATAAGAGTTTGGCAGAAGAATCTTTGGCAAGCTCAATAGAGGCATCAACCATGTACTGTCGAATGAAAAGAAAGGTAAGGTGTGCCTTAACCACATCTCTGGCGGGGCTTATGTAGCCATAGAAAGAAAGCATTCATTTGTTTTTGGAGAGAAGCACCAGGGAAGAACTTGCCTAGGTAATGCACAATTTTTTCATTTATGTGAGTTGTTGTATTTTACTCAAGTTGACAATCTACAAGTGTGCAAAAAGCCTTGCTTGAGTTTTGCACAAAGTTAGAATTGAGAACGTCATTTACTTAGTTCTTGTGAAAATATTGTACTTTTGGACCATAAATGGATCTACACAAGACACACAAGAGTGATTGGATGCTTGCTTAACAATCTATCAAAAAAGTAGACACAAAAAGTTGATCTAGATTGGCAATTTGACAAACAACAAGCAAGAATAATCATCAAACATTGATCATAGATGAAATCCGAGTTCACACGTGTGAAATGACGCCTGTTGTACGGCCTGCAAACAAAGTATGAAGGCTGAATCACTTTGGTTGCATTTAGATCACAAAATCTCTATAGAGATGTGGAGTAGCTCGAGATTGCCAATGAGCTCCAAAAAAGAATCTATCTTCTCACTATGGGAGGATGGAATACATAGCAAAAGTCACTTCCTTTGTAAAGTTAGGTGAATTTCCAACATGTAATAAGGAAGTTAACCTGGCTTTCTTGCCCTAATTTACAACCCTAGCCTCATTCCTAGAGTCATGCCAAGTAGGTGGCTAGTTGGTCAATTTTTCATCATAAATTCAGGTGTAGTTCCTAGAATGTAAGAATCACTACCAAACTGACATGTCCAACTCTTTAGACTCGATCTAACCTACACTAGGATAGGTTTCCCATGTGGCATCTTGGCCTCACACGTGTGGGGACCCACTCATGTACATAGTTTACAATATTCTACATGGCTAGATTTGCCAACATTGGCAATTTCTCACACTCCTCAAATCTAGCCTTGGAAATTATGATACTTTTATCAATTACTCCAATTGAAGATCTTAGCTTAACAAATGAATCCTTAGGCAAGGATTTAGTGAATATATCAGCTAAGCAATTCAATGAAGACACATGTTGGAGCTTGATCTCTTTGACTTGCACTTTCTCCCTAAGATCACTAGCAAAAAACTTAAGATACATGGAAGGATCATAGTCACTTAGGATAGATCCTAGTGAGATAAGAAAAGAGTTGAGTCTAGCATACCATGATCTTGGTGCTTGCTTGAGTCTATAAAGACTTTTAAAAAGCAAGCAAACTTTGGACTCATCCTTGATGAATCCTTGAGGTTGCTCCATATAGACTTTCTCTTCAAGATATCCATTGAGAAATGCATTGGAAACATCTAATTGGAACACCTTCCATTTGAAATAGCAAGCAATAGATATGATGATCCTTATTGTCACCATATTTGCAATGGGTGCAAAGGTCTCTTCATAATCAAGGCCTTGGATTTGAGCAAATCCTTTTGCAGATAGCCTTGCTTTGTACTTGTTGATGGTGCCATCATGATTGTACTTGATTCGAAATACCCACTTGCAACCAATGATATGCTTGCTAGATGGAGGATCCACAAGCTCCCAAGTATTGTTGGTGATCAATGCATCATATTCTTGCTCCATAGCTTTGTACCACTCCTTTGATTGGAGTGCATCTTGGACACAATTTGGCTCTTCATGTGATATGAAAAGCATAATTGGTGGAATCAAGGTCCACTTGCTTGCCTTTGTCAATATATGAGAGCCTCTTAGATTCGGATCTCTCTCTCAAAGATCTTCTTGGTGAGAATACATGAGGAGTCTCCTCCTCAAACCTCGACCTCATCACTTCTTGATTGTCTTCAATAGAGATAGTTGGTGATGCATATTGAGATGTCTTGATCTTGGCCCCTTCCAAGGCGGATTTTTTATCTTCATGAAAAGTGACATCTCTGCTCTCAATCACTTTGGAAGTAGAGAGTATATAGGCTCTATATGCTTTCTTGGTGGATGAATATCCAACCATGATCCCTTTGCTTGAGCTTGGACATCTTTCTTTCTTGTCTCCAATGGAATATGAGCAAAGCAAATACTTCTAAAGATTCTAAGGTGTTCAGACTTAGGCTTTTTCTTGAATAAGACTTCACATGGTGAGGTTCCTCCAAGAGCAAGGTGAGGGAGTCTATTACATAGATAGTTGGCACAATTGATAGCTTTTCCCCAAAAATCCTTAGGCAAGGATGCTTCAATTCGAAGTGCTTTGGCACACTCACACAAGGATCTATTCTTCCTCTGGGCCAACCCATTTTGAGAAGGGGAACAGGCACAAGATTACTCCCTTTTGATGCCTTCTTGCTCACAATAGTCATGAAATTTGTTGGAGATGTACTCTCCACCTCCATCACTCCTCAAAGCTTTGATCTTGAAGGAGAATTATTTCTCAACATAAGCTTTGAATATGAGGAAATAATCAAACACCATGGATTTTGAAGATAGAAGATATAACCATGTGTATCTTGTGTGATCATCAATAAAAGTAACAAAACAAGTGGCTCCTCCATTGCTTTAGCTTGATGAGAAGTGCACATTTGAGCATATCAACTCCAAAGGATGTGAAGTATTGATGGAATATCTTGAATATGGCTTCTTATGTGACTTGGAAATAGCAGAGTCCTCACATGGCTTGATCTCCTTGGAAAGTGACTTTGGCAAGCCAATAACTTTGGCTTCTTTGACCATAGAATACATAGATTTGTATTTGGGATGGCCCAATATTTTATGCCATAAATCCTCCTTGGAAAGCTTGGTCACTTATGCAACATCATAAGAATTTGCACTCTCTCTTGGATCTAATTTGCATATGCCTCCAAATCTAGATCCATGTGCAAGGATCTCATCATCTTTCTTGATCACACAAGTGTCAATATGGAATTTGACATCAAGGCCATTATTAAGTAATTGGCCAACATTTATGAGGTTCTTTGTAAGCTTGGGAACAAAAAGAACCTTGTGAAGAGATAGAGCTTTAGAAGATGCAAGCTTCAAGGGAATAGTCCCTACTCCAATTTTACATTCATGATCATTTGCAGTGTATATAGACTTCTTGACCCCTTCATAAGGCATAATAGATGAGAAAGAGTCCTTGGAGCTACACATATGAGATGATGCTCCACTTGTTGGAGTTTAATCTTCTCCTACTCATCCCTTCGCCCTCCTACTCTCAAGAATTCCCTCTCTTTGAATCAGTCTGCAAAAAATACACGCAAAGTCGAATCAGGCAGAACCGCAAAGCCATCGCCAAATTACGGTTTGACTGAAGAGCACCGTCAAAATGATGTTAACGGAGAAACACGACTTCAACTTGTGAAGGCAACGAACCACAAACCATAGGAAGTCGTTAAAACCCGTAGGTTACTATCTACGAGCACTTGCGGAATCTTCAATGGCAATGGAACTTAAAATCCCGTCGACCACCATACGTGACCTTCTTACGATCTCCTACGACGGAAAGAGCCATGATCAAACTCACCGGAAAATATCTTCGATGAAGTCTGTGAACTCACATCAATTTCTCTTCATTCCTAGCATCACTAAGAATTTGCTTAGTGTCGGTCAACTTTTAGATCATGGTTTCATTGTGGAGTTCTCTATTAATATATGCAACATCAAGAAGAGTAGGATGATCATAGCAAGAGGAAGAAGGTTTGGGAGGTTGTTTAAGCTTGATGCTTTTGTTGATCCTAACCAATTTATAATAGTAGCCAAGGAGGACAAGATGGCCACAAACGATTTGTGGCACAAGAGGCTTGGTCACATCAATGCCAAGTCTATGGAAGTCATGTGCAAGGAGGAGCTTGCTCTAGGCCTTCCAATATCCATGGAAAAGGAGAAAAAATTTTGTGAAGCATGTGCTTTGGCTAAAGCACATAGGTTGCCTTTCTCTAACACTATCACTAAGACTACTCACCCTCTTAAGTTGATTCATTTGGATGTACATTTTGCTAGCACAAAGAGCAATGGTAGAGTAGAGGCACAATGTTTGTAATCTTGAATGATGAATCCTCTATGAATCATATTGGCAAAGATATGGTTGAGATCAAGGAGGAGCTTGATCAAGAGGAGGAGAAAAATCCGAGAGCTTCAACTATTCCAAGGAGATCCACAAGAGCAAAGATGAAGCTATCAATGCTCATTTTTGTGGACAAGGAAAGGCAAGTTGGAAAGGGGGGTACATTTTGTACTTCCTTTGCTGAGTTTTGTAATGAAGTCCCTTTGGATTCTAAAGTATAGAATGAAAGGTGGTTCTCATATCTACTTACTCTTGAGTGTGCTAGACGTAAGCATGACATTTTCATTCATAAGTTGAAAGTTTTTTACTTCAATTTCAAAGAGGCATATTGTGAACCTTGTATGAGAGTGAGTGAATCATACTTGAAGGACACTTATATCCATACAAGAGTATTTGGCCTCATTAGTTTCAAGTTCAACAAGTATGTAATGCAAATTGCTAGTGGTAAGCAATTGTGGACTAGTAAATTTGGTATAAATAATCTTGGTGATTGTTTTGTTGACTTGAAAGATCATATTGAGAAGGAGAACATTCAGGTCTGGAGACTTGAAAACAAAGTCCTTTAGAGTCTTGAAGAAGATCATGGTTTGGATCCATGTTTTCATCATCAACACCAAGAGGGTGTGAGCATGATGAAGAAAAAAGACATCAAGGAGGAACCCGAGAAGGAGCAATTGTCTCAAGGCAAAATAGACCTGAATCTACATCAATATGAAGGTTTGGGTAAAGAGAAAGGAGCAGCAAGGAAGTTTATCCATTGTCATGTATTTGACAAAGTCCTTTGATGATGTTAGTATGAACATTGTTTTTCATCCTATATCTTATGATGATGAAATAGTGATCATGACAACTTTGATTGGAGTTTCAAATATTTATTCAAAGGCCTCATCTTGTGATCCATTCACTCTTGAATTTCCAAGGAATGAAGACCTTCATTGGAAGGATGCCAAGTTGGAGTTCATTGTTTTGGTGGATAAAGTCGAGATGGTGATATCTCAAGCTTTGGTTGTATGTGCTTCATACAAAAGTTGGATCTTATGGAAAGCTATTGAAATGTATAAATGTATGATGGGATCTCCATCCAAATATGAAAAAAAAATCGAGTTTTTCCACTTCTATCAACATTGTCTTTTGGTGGCGAGTTCTAGCTAGTGGATGTGAGTGATTTTATGCATTAATTACCTGATTTGGAAGGTACTGAAGTTTTTTTACAAATCTGAGAAGCTTGTTGCACTTTACTTTAGTGTATTTGATCAAATCTATGTGCCTATTGTGGAGTTAAATGCCAAATTAGCTAATTTTGGTAACTAGTCTTGATTCTAGCATATAGTTTTGGTAACTAGTCTTGGATCTAGATCTTTGATTTGTGCATTCTCCATCACTTTTAGGATTGATTGGGATTGAATTGTATGGACATATTTCATGTCTTTAATGGATTAGATATGTTTCTGAATCATTTTGAAAGCAAGTGGTTGTGTCATCAAATGTATGCTCTTGGATCTAGTAAGAGCAACAATGATTTTGTCACTCATAGTGTGAAAAATCATGTTTTTCCATTTTGTGAGGCAATTTGTAAACTTCTCTTGAGATTAAGTGAATCATCCATAAAGGACATTTAAAAGGCTTGACCAAGTATGTAGCCTCAAGAATATCAAGATAGTATTTGATTTCAAGAGTTAAATTCATCATGGAAAAAGTTCATAGTATTTGGACTAGTCAAGCTAGAATTGAAAATCTTGATAATCATCACATTTGCTCATCTTATGATCTTGATCTTTATGATCTTTATGAGGCATGGTAGCCTCGGATTTTACTCCTTATTGTGCAGCCATCTTCATGCAAGTGGAGCTTTCAAGTCAAATATCATCATCAAGCATGGAGGGAACACAAGGACATGGTGGCAAATTGGTGGAATGCTCTTCAAAGGAGTTGGCAAGTGAGGCATACCAAAGGATCCACTCAACAAGTTTCACAAGCCTCTTGTTTGATCTAGTACCTTACCAAGCTAGTTTTTGAGGAGTGTGAAAAATTGGCAAAATCTAGCTTGGATACTTTGTAAATTCTTGTTTGTGAGAAAATCTCATGCTTGTGGAGCATGTTCCCACGTGTGAAAAATAGACTAATTATGTTAGATCTATGTTGAGTTAGGGGTACTCAAGTTTTTAGTAGAGGTCTAGCCACATGTTGGTTGTTGATTAGGCCATCTTTGGCATTAGAGGCAAAATAGGCAAGTACAAATGTCAAGTCATGATTAGGCCTAAAGTAAGATTTGATGTGGCTTGAGCTAGTTAGGCTTGTTACAATTGTTGAGTTGTGATTGGGTGAGTGACCCTTCCATAGGTTAATGTTATTATTGTATGCACATGGAAATGGAAATCTTCTACTCTATACAACTTTTGCATATGCATCAATATCTCAAATGATTTTTCCATGCAACTCTAGCAAGTGGGAAAATGTTGTAGATGCTCTAATAGCTAACGATGAGAACAAATTAAAAAGCGCACTATAGAGAGGAGTAAACTCTTGTTAATGAGGAGGAGATATCAAATACCATCGTGAAGTAGAAAGAATAAGGTTGGTCAAAGACTTCAACACATCACATAATAAGTAGACAAGCTTTCCTCTTCAAATGTTGGCACAAGTATACACTCAAATTCAAGAAGACACAAGGACGTCAATAAGATTTTTCTTGGAGTCTTTAGTTTGAACATAATCTGAAATCTGGGATAGAGCCCTTACATATTGGGAAAACTTATTTGCACCTAGACAAGGAAATCAAAAGAGCTATTTCACCATTGATTGTAGCCACTATGCTCAAAGGGGCATTAGTCCGCCACATAAAGGTAGAAACTTTGTCATGGAATCAATTTAAGCATGAGGGCACAAAGGTTGTTTCCTTTGCAAATTCTTGTAATGAGGGTTATATTGTCATTGTGCATAGCCTAGATGTAGAGCCCTTAAAAACATTATGTTGATGCACATTGCTTCAACCTCTCAAAGTTGATCAATTGTGCATATGCCCCATTTTTCACATCGTGGATAGAGGTAATAGTGGCCATTTTTTAAGCTAATGATTACCTTTGGTTTGGAATTTTTTTTTGCAACACTACAAATTATAAACGTTGATGCATTGAAAGGGTGACACATAAATTGGCAACACTAATGGTCATCACTTTAGGGAGCATACGAAGGGTGCACCCTTTAAAGCCTTTCGAGGCTACAATGCAACAATTCCACAAATGACAAGCAGATGCCTCATGAAAATGGAGATCCATTGAGAGGCCATACATTGATACTTTTATACGATAAATTCATGGCGGTAAGAGGTGAGGATGAGGAAAATGGAAATCTAAAGAAATTATTTGTATCAATGGAATTAGAGTGCAACGCGAAATTCAAAAAGAACAATTTTTTACTAATATATGGCTTTTGTACTCGTATGTTTTACAAATATTTACTAGTAAAGTGTGCTCGTCGATGGTGCGCGCGCGCGCGTGTGTGTGTGTGTGTGTGCGCGCGTGGGCGTGGGCGCGCGTGTGCGTGTTGATTTGTGTGTTTGTGCGCATGTCTATATGAGAGTGCATGTGCATGTGCATGCATTGATTTCTCAAAACCTCGATATCTTTACAATTCCTTGGACTACTTCTAGGGTTCCTAGCTTGGACAAAAGTTTATTTGTGCATATTGACCCATTTGAGGGTTTGGTGTTGCGGGTTCACCTTAGCATGTAGCACAATATGGAACAGACGACCAACGAAACTGACTCTGTTTGGCGATACTGAACCACTTCTCGAAAATGTCAAAAGTAGTCCATTTATTTTGCCCTAATGGCGTACCTTCCGGCACCAAGGGTGTTTTCAGGAAAACGACGTCCAAATCGAGTTGCAATTGGTTCAGTGGATTCGTGTCGAGCACATGAACTTGTAGCCACCTTCCGTCCAAAGCTCTGGGGGCTTTCGACCGGATCCGACCAGTTTTGGTATGACAAGCTTAAGGATTTCTGGCTTGGACGCACGTTTCTTTGTGAGTACTAAACCGTTGGAAACCTGGTTTGGTGCTACGGGTTCATCTTGGCGTGAAGCATAGTACGGAACAGACGACCGACAAAACAGATTCAGTTTGGCAATACTGGACCACTTCTCGAGAATGTCGAGAAATAGTCCATATATTGTGTCCTAATGGCGTTCCTTCCGACACGAAGGATGTTTTCAAGCAAACGACGTCGAAATTGAGTTGAAACTGGTCCAGTGGGTTCGTGTCGAGCCCACGAACCTCTGACCACCTTTTGTCTGAAGTCTCGACATCTTTCGCATG
The DNA here is from genome assembly GCA_029204225.1 of Diphasiastrum complanatum. Lineage (NCBI taxonomy): Eukaryota > Viridiplantae > Streptophyta > Lycopodiopsida > Lycopodiales > Lycopodiaceae > Diphasiastrum > Diphasiastrum complanatum. Next base: position 31,793,028 of record CM055095.1, read on the forward strand.
AGCCCGACCAGTTTACGGTCCGACGGGCCTAGTTTTCCTAGTGTTTCTCTGTAAATATAGATTTGTTTGGAGTCTAGTTTGTTGCTGCAGGTTCGTCCCGACGTGCAGCACAATACGAAATATATGGCTGGCCAAACGGACCCATTCGGCGATACTAGACCACTTCTCGGAAATGTCCAAAATTAGTGCATGTATTGTGCCCTAATGGCGTTCCTTCTGACACGAAGGGCGTTTTAAGGCAAAAGCAATCGAAATCAAGCTGCAACTAGTCCAGTGGTTTGTGTCGAGCACACAAACTTCTACCATCTTCCGTCCGAAGTTCTGAGAGCTTTCGACTGGATCCGACGGGCCTAACTTTCCTATACTACTTTCAAGGTTTCTGGCTCAGACGCACGTTTCTTTGTGAGTACTAACCCGTTTGAAACCTGGTTTGGTGCTGCAGGTTCGTCATGGCGTGCAACACAGTATGGAACAGACGGCCGACAACACAAACTTCGTTCGACGATACTGGACCACTTCTCAGGAACGCCAAAAAGTAGCCCTAATGGCGTTCCTTCCGACACGAATGGTGTTTTTAGACAAGCGATGACGGAATCAAGCTTCAACTGGTCCAGTGGATTCGTGTCGAGCATACGAACTTGTAGCCACCTTCCATCCGAAGTTCAAAGGGCTTTCGACGAGATCCGACTAGTTTCTGGTCCAACAGGCCTAATTTCGCTATTTTCGTCTACTATTCTTGTCGTTATCATGTTTGATCCTTTGTACACCTACTTGTACAAATATTTACGCTACGCAGATCCACATACACCTCTACATTGATGTGGCATTGAAAATAAAGGCTCAACCATCTATTGTATGGTACAACCCATCGGTTGTCCAGATCTACGCCTTGACTTCAAACGACTACACCATTATTTCTTCGTCTATACGAAGGATAACCATCAACGACGATAGTCTCCTGAACAAACTGTCTAGGATAGTTTTTGGAGCAACGTCCATCCTTCACGCATGGGGCATTTTGAAAATGTGATCGACATGGTCCATGTATCATGCAACTTCACTATCTCGTACAATTGAGGATCAATTTCTCTATATAGAATTTCAGCGCGCACTATCTTGTCAAAATCTCCAATAGTTATCAGTTTACTAAAATCTTTGAGTATTATCAATATATGTGCATGTGGCAATCCTCTCTTTTGGAACTCCACAACATGCAGTCTTCCAACAACGTGGAGATCCAATATTCGAAGAAGGCAACATCACACACTGGCCCACGTCATTCACAACACGTTCACCAACAGCGTCAACCAACCCGCTACGAATCTCCCGATGAAATTTTCGCTGATTGGAGGAAATATAAACCAAATAGTTTTGCACCAATTTTGCAAGCTCATCGCACATATACTCTTGCAATAACCTTCTGTCCAAATGTATGGGCGACATATGTCCATCTCTAACCTGTAAATGATAGCTATAGAATTCTCAAATCGTGATTGTTTCATGCCTCTCCTGATTCCCCTTGTCCAAACCATCAACACCTTCATCCTCTATGTCCATCCCCACATCCCGAATTGCACTACACCCAATACCTATGTGGGGTATTCCAGGATGCCAACCATCAGTCCCGTGAGGAAACATGAGCACGAAATGTAATGGGTCATATGAGGAATGGAGCTGACTGATTCGTTGCAAGCCATCATGCAAAGAATGAACAACAATATCACGTAACCCATCTGTAGGATTGCCATCCAATGGCAGCAAAACTACAATCTCGTTTGCTGTTGGGGGCATTGAACTGTCTATTTTCGGAGCTTCTACCACATCCAGATGTGTTTCGAAGACGAATATCTATCGTATTGTTCACTCACATAATTTGACGGGCACTCTTAAACTTTTCGCAAATGGATTAATCTCCAGCATCACACTTTGAAGAAGGCTCAACACGTCAACGCGAAGATGCTGATTGAGGGATAACTGCTGACTAAGTTGTGCGTCATCTCCATCCATCATGTATATTTGCTAGAACGAAGGACGCTCGCTGGGCAATAAGGCACCTATGGCACATCCTATCAGAAACTCTAAAACTGTAAGCGCCACCTCTCGCGTTGGCCGTTGATTTATCGATCTTTACTCCTAAGGATGCAAAGGCGAGACTATTGTTATAACTTCTAATGGACTTACGAAAATGGATGCCAACTTCTTCTCATGTATACAAATGTAGTAAAATAGGTGGAGAGGGCATCAATGGCAACCTGACTTTCCCTTTCATGCATTAGAAAGAACTATTTGCCTCCGCTTTCCATCGCAGAGCCAAACAATGGACAGATGCAAACTCCATTGATCCTACATCATGGCATGTAGGATTATGATCAGACAATGCAACTCGATATAACTTCGACCTTTTTTCTCCCAAAGAAGCACTAACAACTCTAGGTTTATCATCCTCAACAGTAAATTGCAAAGCCCTAGCTTTACGCTTTGTCGTCGACCTACGAACCACCTACGAACCATCCTCCTCCTTTCAGTTCAGGATTCCACTTCAGGAGTCATATATGAAGGATTGCTACGTACATGTTCGTGCGATGTCGTCTCGAGAAATAGTAGATTGAGAGACACTCGTACTCGTCCATTGTTTTTTGAGTGCCAATCTTCTATTCCTCTCCGCTTCTATCTCTACCCCAGGTGACCTATAATATGGGTTACTCGGTACACCATCAATAACTCTAAAATTTGTTGAAGGACTGCTACACTCCGATGGCAATTCACTACTTCCAAAACGGTTACAACGAGAAGATGGGGCGATCGCACAATGACATATGATGTCAATGGATCTTCATTATGCGAAGTCACACCTACATCCACAATTGTTTCACTACTCCCGATATGCTCTACTGCACCACTTCTAAGTGGTCGTAAATTGATGTCTGAAGTCAATGTACCATCACTACGTAGGGACACATCTACACTCCGTTCACTACGTACTGACAAAGTCCTAGCGTTGGCTTGTCTCCTACGGGCCAATCTCTTCTTCCTAGCAGATCTACTTTCAATTTCGGGAGTCTTGTATGAACGTTATTTCGCACAAACTCCGGGGTTATTATGTTACCCCAGGTGACCTATAAGATGAGTTACTTCGTACATCATCAATAGCTCTAAACTCTATTGAGGGACTCCTATAGTCTCGTGGCAATTCATTACTTCCAAAATGGTTTACGATGAGAAGATGAGGCGATTACACAATGACATCTGATGTCAGTGGGTCTTCACTATGCGGAGTCACACCTACATCCACAATTGTTTCACTACTCCGATATGCTCTACTGCACCACTTCTAAGTGGTCGTACAATGTTGTTTGAAGTCAATGTACGATCGCTATGTAGGGACACATCTGCACTTCCTACAGTACGTACTGGCAAAGCCCTAGCATTGGCTCATCTCCTACGGGCCAATTTCTTCTTCTTGGTAGATCTACTTTCATTTTTTGGAGTTTTGTATGAAACGGTGTTTCGCACAAACTTCAGGGTTCTTGCTTCTTGGTCAGACTTTCCAGACATGTTATTCACGACCAACTATCATTCATCTTGTAAAGTCAACACGATATTATCATAATCTATCCAGCTCATCACTCCTCTGAGAGAGAGAGAGAGAGAGAGAGAGAGAGAGAGAGAGAGAGAGAGAGAGAGAGAGAGAGAGAGAGAGAGAGAGAGTTGTATTAACGTCTTTTCCATGCCCAAAGGCATATAAGACAAAAACAGTACATCCAAGTATGAGAAAACTAAGCTATAGCTAACCACTATGCAATAGTCCAGGAATATATGGTGCGGAAACGCAACCATTTACAAGGTCAACTGGATATTAAACTCAAACTCAAACTCAACTCTATTCTAACTCCAACTTTAAAATCATCTATTTCGTTTCCGCTAAACATTTAGCTTCAACAAAACGGATTTTACCGTCTCTGTAAATGAGATGTTTCCCTGTGTCTCTCGCTTTTTGCAGAGCCTCTTTTCTTTCCATCACTTGTACAAAAGTGAGGTCTTCATCCAAGAAAATCTTGGTATCTTTTAGTTTGTGTACGCAGTACCTCCCGTCGTGATTCCAACGAGATGAAGCGCAGGGCAAGGGTATTAGCATCTTTCTTGGTACGCTAGGCTGAGTCCAAACCTTTGTCGTGATGATGGAGAGTAGCTTCCAAAAAACATTTGACTTCAATGAAAGCATCCTGAGAATCCGGGATGCCTCTGACACGGACATCTAATGGATGAAACAACCTGCTGAAGGTGTGCTTGCACTGATAGGATCATCTCTGGATGAGAAACCATTTCTTTCCGATGATTGGAGAGAAGTCCAAAGACCGTTATAAACTCTTCACCAAATGCCAAAAGCATTGAAGAGGTTGATGGAGGCGCTTCTAGAGATGGGGTTTTGGGAAAAGTAGAGGTGGAAGTAGAAGTGGCAGAGAGAGGAATAGCGTAAGGTAAAACAGAACCAGGGATAGCTAGGGGTGCAGAGGCTGAGATGATGGATTCTTCAGAAGGGGGGGCAGGTGATACCTGCAGATCCTTCCCTTTCTTGTTCTTGGCCATATTTCCCAGCCAACGCAATGGGGCGTGCAGATATAGAGCGATGGATCAGGATCAGAGCGTGCAGATAAGCGATGGATCAGGGCGTTCATACATGGGACAATGGATCAGGGATGCGATGGAAGATCCAGCGGCAGCAGCAGGCACTAGCGCGCCAGCGCGGGAGGCCGGGTGGTCCAGCAGGCACCCATCCAGCAGCAGAGAGAGAGAGAGAGAGAGAGAGAGAGAGAGAGAGAGAGAGAGAGAGAGTTTAAAAAAGTGAGTAAGAGTTTTTAAAAGATACTTGAGATTCAGTTACAATGTAGAATTGAGATCTACACGAACAAATGTCAACTCAACGTTGTCAGAAGGCATTGCGTAAATATTTCTTCACTATGTTCAGAACATGTTTGTTGGATTTTTCATCATTCGACAACATAACATTGGTAGTTGTTAATGATTACTATCAGCAACTAATGGAAAGGGTATCAATACCTACTAAATTCCTACATGGTGAATTATGAAAAGAAAAATAAGTGGAACAAAAATGCTAGAAATGTAACTAAAGCGGTTTACTTTCATCAAATGCACTCATCAATATCTGTTATTTTGATGTGCATTACAGTTTAGTAATAGTTTAACATTTTTAGATGCGGCACACAGTTGGTTAACTTTTGCCAAGTCATCAGTATGATTACTATCAGCAACTAATGGAAATGCATGTACTAATGTAGTTGATATCAGTATTTATCATGTTGGAAGCAAGATTCCAAAAGTGAGCTACCTAAAAGAGTTGCCATGGGTGGAACAAATAAGCGTCAACCAGCTTTCTTTTGCTTGAAACCATTTCAGGCTGAGATCATCATTGCTACTACAAAGAAACTATTGCAATTAAAAAGAGCAATTGAAATGGTCAACATGGTTGCCAAAATAATCTAAGTGACTTCTTTTGCTTTGAAACCATTTCAGGCTGAGATCATCATTGCTACTACAAAGAAACTATTGCGTATTGCAATTAAAAAGAGCAATTGAAATGGTCAACATGGTTGCCAAAATAATCTAAGTGACTTCAACTACTGCTTTGGCATGTCACTCAAACACTTTTAAATTACTGGGCTTGAACTCTAATCATTTATATCTTGGCTTGCTGTTGCATTTGATCCTGAAGGTTTAAGTGAAGTCTTCAATCTACCAGAACAAATACGCTGCTGTTTCAGAGTGCTTTTGAATATTTTCTGCAAAGTATAGACTGCTTAACAAACACATCAGAATGTAAGAGCACCTGAAGAAAGGTGCAAATGCAAGCTGCTTTAAGAAATGATAAGAGCTCTAACCTGATAAGCATTGGGAAGTAGCTTCAACCTCAATGTCACACAATTTACAATTTGCGGATTAGCTCAGAGCCTCCTCACTTTAGCTTGAGATTAAGATCAAGAAATTTTAGTTTACCAAATCTGCGTTGCCTTACAACTTCTTGAGTCACATTGACACCATACGGCACCTCCTTGCTCGTCAATTACATGTTCTGCAAGAGAGAGAGAGAGAGAGAGAGAGAGAGAGAGAGAGAGAGAGAGAGAGAGAGAGGGGTGATCAAACCTAGGCGTGGCCAGCGTGACAAAGAGAGAGGGGGGGTGATCAAACCTACAGGCTTCCATCTTTCATTCCCAATGTTATTAGTATAAGGATAACGATTCTCATTTAAGCAAGCACTTAAAAATCTCACTTTCTGAAAACTATTTCAGCACGTCTCATATTGAAATTGATCTCAAAAGGAGTGATCTTTTGATCCCAAGTCTGTCAGGTTTTATATTTCAGCTCATTAAGAACAAACCAAAATCTATTGTAGATGACTCTACTTTGTAAAGAAGCTGAAGAAAGAGCAAGTACACCTTGCCTACTTGCCACCAAATGAAAGCTCACAGTTTAGAGTATCTATGACATTCAAATGGAATGCTCAGCTTTTTCAAAGACTTTATTTTGCTACAAGCTTGTGGAGACAAAAACCATGAGTGATGCCAGCTATCATCATGATCATCATCAGTTTGAGCTGTGATAAAGCCTCACAACATGCCACCAGCATCACGCCCGTGTAATCTGCAAGAAAGACAGCCCTTTGAAGTAAAATAAGAGGCAGAAAAAAACATCAGGTAACAAGCCTACAAGTCACTCAACAGCATCATTGCCTTCAAGACTAAGCATTGCATACAATTACACTAAGGGGCCATAGACATGCCTACTTTATCATAGATATACAGGAAAAAACTCATGGGAAAAAACTTACATATTGCTTAATGTCGCATTTGCAGTCTTTAAGAGTTAATCCTCTTTCAGGTTCCTCAGTCGGTCTTCCAGTTGCTTTAATTCATAGTGAAATTGGGTCAAGCTATATAGCAACCTGTAACCATGAAATGATGTCCACTTCAATTCCAAATGCCATAGTTTTAAGTGAACTGAGAACAGACTACAGGCAGCAAGACTCATGTCCTATATGTGTATCTACTCTGGGATTTTGTTTCAGCTTTATTTGGTCAATGTTTGCAACACTTAAAAAAGCTGCCTCACGACACAAATGCTCGGAAAAGGCCAAAGTGAAACCTAAGATCAGGACTGAAATACCAACTAAAAGAAAAGAAGCAACATTGAAACCATTAAGAAGCATTCAGAATGGTCGAATAAGGAAAAGGGGTCAAATGAGGAGAAGAAAAATGGACCTTGAGAATAAGGTCTTATTCTGAAAATGGCAGGACAAATTCAGAGCAGATTTTGGACAAAAAGCACAATGTGTTCAAGCTTTCTAAAAGTTACTACATTCTCCTGTAATAGCTTCCTAAATCACTTACAGCTAGGATGCAGCTTTTATATAACAACTCATGCGAGAAGCACCTTGGCACACTAGGTTCTCTAGATGCAAGAAATTCATGAAGTCACTCGTGTCCTGGAACTCCTATGACAAGCTGCCAAAGTCATGTTCGAGGTTCATCAGACTGTAGAAAATACTGGTCAAAACACGTGAAGAAATTATGTGGCAGAAAGTGGATCCTGATTTGGCTCTAAAACCTTTGCTTTGGCTTTATAAGAGAATAATTATGCTATAGTCATTTTATTGCTCTAAAGTTTGCTAAAAGGGACTCGAATTTCAATTTAAGGTACATCCTAGTGATGGGGATTTCCTTTTCATTTATACGAAATAGTTCATTAAGAGAAAGCTCTCACACTTTGATTGTGTGATGCATACGCATTCATGCTACTTTGCTAGGGCCAAGCCAAAACTTTTTCATCAAAGCACTTTCTTGGGCACCAACCTTTCCGAGCCAACTGAAGCCAGCCTTTAAGGAGGCCGATGTTCAACTCTTTCACTGTTGTTGGCAGGGTAAAACAGATTCTCAAGAGTGCTGATGGTGACTACAGCCATCAGAAAGATAAATACAACCTTGCTGTATAATTTCACTTGTTCTTGATCAGAAAGATTCTGAAAAGCGGAGCACAGGCACTTCACCTGTCTTGGCCTGGTCTCTTGAGCCATACTTGTATACTCATTACTGACTATTTGCACTCTAGTCTTTTGATACACTTCCACAATGAGCAACCCTTTTTTATCAGAGCTGTGAAATTTTTGAAGTAGATAGTTTGCTGATATCCTTGCTACACAGTTAAAGGTTTGAAGGATATCATTGAAAAAGTTATTTCTTGCGTAGTAAGTCTGATAGATATGCCTAGTGATCCACAGCAGCATTTATCTCTTCTTATTGCTCCTCTGTAAAGACTATCTACTCCAATTTTAACTTCTACACTTCTTTCATTTACTGCCTAAATTCCAACAAATTCCAGCTCCTTTTATTCAAATAATTCTTAGCTCCACAAAGAATATCTGTAAGTCATCACTCCCTCCCTCTCTTCTCTCCACATCATCTTCCGCAGAACCTCGACATTTGCAGCAACCTGTCATATCTGGTGAAAATACCAATTTTCAAAATGCTTCTTAAGTATCTTAGTTTGATCATTACCTAATAGTCATCAAGGAAAATAGAAGCACCCCTTTTTCTGATTTTGACACCATCTACAACATTGTGGAATGGGAACATGGTTAGCTAGGCGTGTCACACATTCCCATGTTCCTGGGTCTGGGAACACTCACAGGAATAACGCATCGAGTATGTGACAAATAGGAATTGGGAACGCATTTCCAATACATGGAAACATGAGTTTTGACATTCCCCAGTGTCATACAAGGGAGAAACCAAAACTACATAATAATAGTTCACATTCATTTTGTTATTTTGTTTATTCTTCATGTAACTTTAAAGCACAGTTTTCATGTTCTTATGTGTACATACGCATTCTTTTTGTAGATACTACATTCCAGGTTCCCTTTTCTCAGAGATATTACGTTCTCACTACAATCTACAGTTCAACTCTACACCTCTCAAATCTCAAATGGTTTTCCACCTTAAATGGAGAGCTCTATACCTTTAATTACAAACTTTTCTGGGAATTCAGATGACCTGATGGACGCATTGATGAGTAAAGAAGTGTAAGTCACTCATTTCAAACAACTTTTTGTTGCATTCAAGTTTTACAGGATCATGAAACCATGCATGGATCAAGGTCATTTAATTTGTGCAACTGATTGATAAATCTCAACTCTATGCATACATCATGGATATCAAAATGCTTACATAGGATACAGATATATTGACTCTTCAACCACTTGGAATCTCATCCATTAATGTATCAGGTCATTGACTCATTTGTTTAGCATCATTCTGCACTCAAGAATCTCCTCTAGCCTAGCAAAGAAATCTGCATGCCTAGATTGTTGAGTGTTAGCCAAAGATGGCTTTGATACCATGTTAAAAAATCAGAGTACACAACATTCGTTTACAATATCGACATAGAGATGGAGAGAATACACATCTAAGCTTTTGCATTAGCAGTCACAATTGATCTCACGGCCCTCTAGCAACAATGAGGAGAGTACAATATATAGATGCTAAAGAGAGGTATTGAACCATCAATGACCTACCGTTCAGACATGCAAGAAGGTTAAATGAATCACCAAGGACCCTCCGGTGCAACTTCTACTCCTAGTCCAGTCGAACTTGGGTCTAAATTCTGTTCCACTACGGGTACTTTAACCCAACTTAACTAGCTTAGTGGTACCCCACATGGAACTAATCATTCATTACTTGCATGTATACAAATAGAAGCCTACCACTAATTATTGTAGCTACATACTTTAGTTGCTCCCCTCTGCTATTGACTTGGCACCATACTTGGCTACCAGCTACATGTTTGATGTCATTCCACATGTATCTGAAGCTCAAATTTCAATAGATATGTGCTTCAAACAATAGGCGCTTCAATTGTAGTTCATAGTTCCTTATTTGGTTCACTAAAAGTTCACTTATCGAGTTCCCAGTTCTCACCAGATTCAAGAACATCTCTTTCCATACACTTTGGTTCCCTGTTTTAGAGGTACTACACCATTATTCTTCCTACAATACAGAGCAGCTCCACATTTCAGGTCATGTTTGGCACTGCTTTTGCATCAGATTTAAAATATTTGGATCTCTTCACATTTTTGGTCTTCCTATAGCAGACCACTACACTTCCTTTTTAAGATTGCAAAACATAACTATATAGCATATGACAAGTTCATCTTTGGATTTTTTGGTAAAATGTCAGGGCCAGAGATAGGAGTGAACTCTTGTAACCAAGAATATGTTTCATGGCTTCCCTTCATTATAGGATAAGGCATTCTTCTACATGAGTATTCATGTACTTTTGAACATAGTGATAGCTTCTTTATTACTAGTGTGAAAATTGTGCTTTTTGTGAGTTAAGATACATGATTCTAAACATATTTTCAGAGCGCTCAATTGGAAAATATACGTCCTGCACTCAGGCCCCCACAGTCAGAGCGGGTCCTTTGAGTGCAGCAATTAGGCAAGGGCTTAATAAAAACAACCTGCGTCAAGTCTATTTGGCCCATTATCCATCTAGTGACTAGAAAATTTTGGAGAATGGACTTGCCAAATCGGTCCATCTGTTAACAAGGTGTGGCTAATTTGAAAAGCTTCCTTGGAGTTAAATAAAGATCCATAAAATTTACTTTGTTTCCTCGAGGAATAGTCAGTCCATTCATTTTCAGTAACCAGTTCAACGTCCAATATGATTTAGCTCTGTGTAAGACGTTAGTGTTTGAAGCATAGATGCCCGTTTTCTGAAACGCGTTTCAGAATCACGGTTCAGAAACACGTTTCTGAAATTTTAAAAAAAATTCCAGAAACATTTTTTTTTTTTTTTTGGTTTTTTTTGGGGCAATATGGGTATCAGATGAAAGCTCTAATTAAGAGCATAATTACTGTGTAATTTGCCGACTGTTTCGGGTGTAGGATGGTCCAGTTCAGGTGCATTAATCCATGTTGAGTTCTGTCAAGGATAAAAATTCAAAACTAACCTCTAGCCTGTTCGTTACGATCACAGATGGTCCCAGTAAGTGTGTTTTCGCTCAGGGAATTGGAAGGCCAAATCATGAAGAGGCCTTACTGTCGGGGCCGGGGTCAACCGGCAGCCCCGGGACCCTGCCATTAGGGGGCGTTGCCCCCCAAACCCCCCACTGGGGGGCTACCGCCCCCCGAACACCCCGTTTCTCGGGGGGCTACTACCCCCCGAACCCCCTAAGCATTTATTGAAAACCAAAGCAAATAACAACCAAATAGCTATTGAAAATAAGATCTGTTTGTGCCCCATCTACTACACTTCTGAGAGGCAAAACGTTGGTTTGACCATTGATCCCCTAAAAACATTTGAGCCATAAGCTATTTTTCCCAAAAAAAAAAATTGTTTTTTTTAACAATTCTGGGTATAGAAACACGTTTCTCAGAAACGCGTCCTCCCAGAAACGCGTTTCTGGGCATCTATGGTTTGAAGATAGAGTTTCTTGTTAGGGAAACCATTTTCCAACTTTAGGTGAGTGAGTGTAACACATTCAAACTTCCAAGTTCAAGCATCATCACAATGACAATAATACCCTGAAGCTTGAAATCTATGGATTGCCAAAAATATCTCGAGGATGCCAAGAATGTTGCAAATTTTGTGTTTTCAGCTTTCTCTTACAAACATTCTTGATTCTCAACAAATCAATGTAATTCCTGCTCAAATCAAGTACTTTACTCCATACAAGAAAAGTCATCAGATTATTACAACCTTGAATGGAGTCCAGAGCAGAAGAACAAGTGCTTCCCTACACTGAATATTTCAAGATGACATGACTAGATTCCTGCAACTCACTTGTCAAACTCTACCTCTAACAAAAATAATAAGACCTTTCTGACAGAAGTACACAATTCACATTCCTAGTGGTCTAAATGTATTGATAACTTTCAAACTTTTCAACTTATAGGAGTGTCAATTACACCTTATATAGTTCAGGCCTCTTCAAAAAAATAATCACAACAAGGCCTTTTCACATGCAAGGTGAAAAAGAAAGTGAGGCATTGTTTTCACACTTTCATGATATGCTTAGTTTTTGGATATTTCGCAACAAAGAGATAGCAGGGTGTCCATAGAGGCAATGATCTCATATCTCTCCCTTAAATATAAGATGAAGGGGCCCAGTGTTAGTAAGCGGAAAAAGCAAGTACACCTAAGCTGGTGCAGGTCAGAATGACTTACCAGTACAAGAGGCAAGCACCCAAGCCAAGTACAGTATTTCTCTGAGCTTTGTATCTCTGCCAAAAGAGCAAGTTAGTGACATTTTTTGTATGCAAGCACGAAAGTTCAAGCAAGCTGTGTTGATCTTCAAATAAGCTCAAGTTTCAATAACACCAACACAAGAGTTTTCTGAGAGCTACTCACATTCTTTATCTTAGCAAAATCCCTAGTCCTATAAACTTGTATTTAATTCGCATCTTTGGTAGGGTTCTGGATAATTACATGAGGCTACTACTTGAGAACTTCAGAGTCAACCTTTGAATTCTGGTGTTTTTAGTTCCTCCCATATAGCACGAGGACACACATGCAGAGAGTAGGATGCCACAAGTTCAAGTTTCTCTTGTGTTTGAAGAAAGTAGCTTGTGTGTATTTTCAAGTAACGTATCTCAGTGTATCATACTGTAAGAACTTTTTAATGCACTTTACATATCACCATTTGGATTTGAGTAAATGAATTCTTATATTTTTCTTGATCTGGCACTATATCTTTCTGATATTTTTATTTGCAAGTTTTAAGGAGACATTTACATCAATATTTTCCTACAATATGGCAAACCAATTCCCTTTGTTGAATCTAATCTCTGGAGGCTGAGATATTGAAGATCCCTTTGAGGTCATGTTTTACTCTTTGTCTTTCTCTTCAAGTTTTGAATCTTTAGCTGGACCCTTTTACATCTTTGGCCTTCCTATGGTAAGTTGTTGCCTTTCCAACTTATAGATTACACAAAAGATCTCTGTGAGTTGAGGAGATCCAAATTCCATAATTTATAGTTATCTGGCACATTATCTTTTTCACATTTGGCATATTTCATTTTATGCCTTTCTTATAGTACACACTGCATTGACCTTCTACAACTTGTCAATTTGAGGTCATTTTGGTGCATGATCTATAGCCTCTTTGCCGTTGCCCAAGATTTCCAAACTTTCTTTCATTTGGAATAGTTTTGGTACTCTATTTGCATTTGATACCTTGTGAAAGTTAGAAATACAATGTTTAACCATTCTTCTTTTACAGTCCCTCTCTCTGTTTCTCTAAACTACTAGACTGATGGGTTAGTATCTAATCAAATCCCTAATACAGTTGCGTATGAGGCTTGTGTGGAGAGTTGCTCCTATGGTTTTCTTTCTGTGATTCTGTTAAAGTGCCGGTTTCGTTATCGGTTTTGTGACTTGGTATCAAAGCCTTGATTTCCAGGAGAATCGTTGTTGAAGGGTTCAGGTTGTGTCGAAATTCGGGAAGGAAATTTTTTCAAGCCATAGCAATTGACAGAGTTCCATTGGGTGGAAATCAGTGGAAAGTGCAAAATTTTCAAATTTCTTTGGGGAGTGGTTGCTTTTCTTTGAAAAGCAGGTTATCAGAGCTACAAGTGAAATCTAATAGAAAGGCTGAGAGAAGCCCAGAAAAGCCAGTTTTCTGATAACTAGGGCTTTCACACAAAACCATGGATCTTGCACAATACAAGATGGTTTTTGACGCTGTAAAATTCTACAGCAGGTCGCTGTGGTAGGGCGACCCAGCCCATGAAGTCCCATAGGCAGCCAAGGACCAGGGAGGATATCACTGAAGATTATCACCTCAAAAATCAGCGTTTCAGCAAGAAAGGAGGGAGGTCACACACGTCCAGAGGAGGAGAACTAGCGTATCGAAGTGTTTTGTGTCTCCAAGAAATTGGGTTAGCGCATCGTACCTCATGATGGTGGAGGTGGAAAGCTTCCTACAACCTTGGAAGAGGATGAGGATGTCGTACCTCATGAGATCGAGCAAATTGGTACCGATGGATTTGAACATGATCAAATCCCACCCATTGAAGAACCTAAAGGGAGGTATTTGCCAATTGGAGCCAAGAAAATCGAACTTGTTGGTGATAAGACAAAGAAACCAGACACTCCTTGGGACACCCATTCGCCAAGAAGTGTTTCACTTGTGCAAAAAAAATACCAAAATGAAGATCTTACTTTCATCCAAGTCCAAGAACGTAAAAAGGCAAGACATGAAGCTCTATTTACTGGCAAACGAAACATACCATACCCTTGGTGGATGGAGCAATCTCCAAGGTGAGCTGTTACTACCGCTGCAACCCGAATTATACTGTAGTATGCCAAAGCTTGCTGTACCCACGCCTAAAAAATACACAGTTTGCAGAATCTACATACAATGTCTCCAATATGCACCACATAAGTATGCAACACACAAGGTACAAGGGTAAAAATGTGCACCAAAAAGTGGCCACTGCCAACTATTGCTCGGCACATCCTTGAAATACAGTTTATGAAACTTGTGACTAGCACAAGTGCAGCCATGGAAAAGTGTAGCCTGGCTGAGTGATCTGTATTTGCAGGTCGAGGGTTCAAACCCAGGCTTCAGAAATTTCAAATGTTTGTAGCATGTACTGGCAGTGACGTTGATCACTTTGTAGATTTTTTTCAAAGCATGCTATACAATTTCTGAAGTCAAGTTGTTCGTAAAGAAGGTGGTACATAAGAAACATTGCTACGCTGAATTTCTCTCGTGTCTATAACAGAGACGGACTTTGTACCTGCCAATCTAGAATCTAGCAAACAAGGGGAAGCGAGGAGATCATCAAGAGAGGAAAAAGATCCTGAACTTTACCATGTATTCCATAGAGAGACAAGTTACGTGGGATCTTGTAAATCTTTCTCCAAGCAAGAAACCCATTGATGATAAGTGGGTTTACAGGACGAAGTTTCATGCAAACGGTTCTATTGCAAAGCACATTTGGTTGTCAAGGGCTATGAACAAAGCAAGGGTATTGACTACGAGGAGACATTTGCTCCCGTAGCGAAGTGGACAACATTGCACTTGGCAATTTCATTGGCATACCATTTTGGATGGAAGATCCATCAAATTAATGTACAGTCTGCTTTCCTAAATGGAAAGCTGGAAGAGGAAGTATACATGATCCAACCACAAGGCGTCGCCATCGAAGGACAAGAGAATAAAGTGTGCAAGCTACGAAAGGCACTCACTATATGGCCTCGAATAGGCACCACAAGCATGGTATGGACAAGTTACTTTCTTTCCAATATTTTGAGAGAACTATGCTAGATCCCAATTTGTATGTGTTTACAAATGGGGATAGTGTTGCTAGTACTTTATGTTGATGACATTATTATCACTGGAAACGATCAAGATCTTGTACATACCATCAAAATTGATTTATGCGAACAGTTTGAGACGACGGATCTAGATCTTATGCAGTGTTGTCTAGGGGTAGAAGTATGACAATATGCGCATGATATCAGGCTTTCTCAAAGTAAATATATTTGTGAAACTCTAACGAGATTACACATGTCTGATTGCAAGTCATTAACTACACCCAGTGAGGTTGGTTAGAAATTATCATGCATTGAGGATAGTGGTCCAACCAATGTTGCTTTGTTTTGTCAACTAGTTGGAAGCCTCATATATCTTACCACCACATGACTAGACATTTGTTATGTTGTGAGCTTGGCTAGTCAATTTATGGCAGCACCCACGGTGGATCATTGAAAAGCCGCCAAAGAATCTTGAGGTATGTAAAAGGAACACCTAATTTTGGTCTAGTTTATTCGAGACAATATGGTTTGCCTAAGTTGTAGGGTTATGTTGATGTTGATTGGGCAACCACAGGTTTAGCATTGGAAATGGTTGCCTTTCTTGGTCAAGTAAAAAGCAAGGCACTGTATCACTTTCTACCACAAAAGCTGAATATAAAGCCTTGAGTTTAACAACCCAAGAAGCGATATGGCTACAACGTTACTCAGTGAAATTGGTATAAGACAAATGCAAAGTAAAAGATCATTTTATACGTGAAAAACTGCACTAAAAGAATGTGGATGTGACTCATTTTAGCACACGATACAGCTAGCTGATATATTACCAAATCCCTAAGCAAAGACAAATTTGAGGCTGACTATGTCATTAACACTAGGCTTGGTATTTCACTGCAACATTCTTATATCTTTCAGCCCTTTCTAGAAAAAGGATTACAACATATCTTTTCATATATTGCAGGCTGGAATACGTAGGCAAGCTCATTATTCCACGTGATACACCTACAGGTTTCCCTATTACAGGGACATCCTTGTTTATGTCCTTGTCATAAGCTACCATAGTGGGTTTATGCTAGTTCATCAAAGTATGATCTAATTTTGAGCTTGAAAGCTAGCTTGCTAAAGCTCGGGGCTACTTTAACACGCTACTTAAGCAAAGTACAAAGGATGCAACTGGTAGCTGTAGACACGTATTGTTGGGCTTTAACTTGGTGGGGTTGTTGGAAGTTGATGCCTATTAGGTACCTTCAAGTTGTGTATTTTGTGTAGTTCAAGTCACATGTACTCAAGGTTTCCCAGCATGGTATCAAAGTTATTTATGTATTTGTGAGCTTGTTAAGGCCTAGACCTTTTGGTGCTTGTGTGGAAGTGAGAGATTCCCTTAGTTGTGAGGTATCCTAGAATAAGGTGAGGTTATCGCTATTCTACTAAGTACTAAAGAGAGAGACGAAGAGACAACTCTAATACACTTGTTTTGATCATCAAAAAGGTCCTCTAACTACGTGCAAACTTCAAGAGGGACACATTCAACCTACAACAGGCCTACAATAAATAGTTGTGCAAGACAACAAAGGTATTCCTACTACCTTACATTTAATCCACAACAAATAGGTGCAGAAGTATAATGTGTCACAAAACATCTCCATGTATTATCTAGGATAGTGACTAGCATTCAAGGAGTGCAGTCATCAACCATATGGAGTCCACCCACAAAGCTCAACTATGAATTCCAACATGGATAGACATGACCGAATGCTACGTCAGCCCTACTCACTTCGTCAAGTCCAAGGTAGGCAAGATTCAAAATATTGTCATGTACAAAGAGTTCAAGAAGACTATAATAGGAGACGGAAACAAGCCATATGGTAAAATGCATTAGAAAGAATTTCCCAACAGAAGTAGAAAGGCTCTTCATATCATTGATTTGTAAATAGAGATATGTTATCTCTCACATGAGAGATGCATTTCACAACTTGAGGATGGATGCAAATCACACCATTACACAACACCTTACAATGGTGAAAGAGATCAAAAACCATCTTAGAACAGTAGCTGAAAAAGTCACTAATTGAGATTTGCTTTCTATTGCTCTTACCACCTCACCTTATGCTTATCAAAATAATGTGATGAGCTGGTCTATTAGAGAAAGGCCTACTTTTGAAAATAATTGCATGGATGATGTTACAACAAGAAGTTAGAAGGAAGCCTAGCCATAGTTGGATTCAAACGTATCAAACGTCCACGTTTGAAACGAAACCCTAGTTTTGTTTTTGGTTATTTTTGGGTTTTCAACAATTTTAGTGCTAATTTAAGTGTTGGAATCTTAAATATAACATAAAACTAGTTGAATAAGCATTGTAAACAAAATGAAACATTCAATGTACAATGACTAGTCAAGGTCATTATTTCTTTTGTAAAAAAACTTCCAAAAAAAAATTTAATTTATTTGGAATGCATAATTTACGAATTGATCAACCATTGATCACAATAACGACATTTCATCTGTTTCATGCCTCCACCACCCTTCCCTCGCTTTTACCAGGTTCCCCAATCATCACAATATGCTCCCACATATTAGAGTTTGGCTTAGGCATCTTGAAAATTGATAAGATTGTGAAATTAAGGTCTAAAAACTATGCAAAAATCCCAAAACCTGCAACTATTCTTCACAGGAAATTTGGCCAAGCTAATGGGGATGTCAATAGCTAGGATGGGGCACCCTAGAGGGTACAAGACTCTCACCAAATCTTGCTGAAATCTGATCAATGGCCAAACAGAACCAATTGATTCTTTGAAGTGGCCTCAAAACCTGTTTTTTTGTGCACACTGCTTGTAGCAGATAAACCGACCTTCGAAACTGTGATCTGATGCTTTCAATTAATCCAGCATCGTCAAAAACCCCCACTTGCAAGAAATCTTGGCAAAAGATGGAGAGGAGAAAGCACTTCGATCAAGCACGTGAAAGAGAGGAGGCCGCATTTTATTCCACGATAGTCTACCAGTCAGTTAGACTCTAGAGGCAAGCTGAGGTAGGTCGTTATTTAGGTAAACAGGCCCAAAAAAAAAACTTTAATAGGGTCATGCACACCTTTTGGGGCCTTAGGGCTCAATAAAAAAAAGTTAAAAATGCCCACATTTGAAACGCGTTTCAAACGTGGGCATTTCAAACGTGGGCGTTTCAAACGTGTTTGAATGCAACTATGAGCCTAGCAGCAAAAGCAGACTTTGTTTAATGTGCCTTTGCTAAAAAGAGGATGCAATTTCAAAAGGGTGAAACAAAATGTAGGTACCCAAGAAATCAAACCAAAAAGAATGCATCTAGGCAAGAAGTGTAACAAAGACTCTTGAACTGGTAGATTGTTGAAAATCCAAGCTCCTCAAGCCCAAGGAGAAAAGGTACTTGCCAGTAAGCACTATGAGTTTGAGATTAGAAAGAAGTAGTTTGTACAAAAGGTGTAACTTCAAGAGAGTCAAATCACTTTGTACAGAATGTTAAGCATCACTTTGAGTCACATATTGCTACTTTTAGCTAATTCGTTATTCTAGGATGGATGATACATTGATACAGGTGCTAGGTGCTTCTTAGGATGACCTCCCTGCCATAGGAGTTTGTTTACAGATTTTCAGTAAACAAATGATGATCAAAAAGTATGTCTAAGTGATGATAGCAATCACAATGCTGAAGGTCAAGGTAATGCTCCTATAAGAGTGCCAACAAGTGAAGTCAAACAAATAAAAAATGTTCTCTGTCCATTCGTGTATTGCTAATCAACGTTTTAAAGTTGAGGTTGATCATAGGAAGTGTCTGAAATATGTGGATAGTTACTACAGGATTGTGCCAAAACTTAAAAGGAATACAGGAAGGCATGCTTTTCACATTATATGCTTCAATAACTAATAAGCAAGTTCTTACAGATATGGAGTACAAGGAGATCGTATCTAAAGAAGATAATTGTTGGAGATATGATCTTCACATCCTCTAACACACTTCACAACACTATCAATTGAGTGCCACATAAATAGACAATGTCCTGTTATTATTCAAAACTAGCAAAATCTTCATTGACTGCAATGTACGCCCCATGTTGACTAATTCAGTGTGCATCTATCTGGTCAAGTCCCGGAACGGGCAACTATGTTGCAGATTGCAATGTACTTTGTATAGTATATGAAAAATAGGCTTAAGTGTCTTGTGTCTTGTAGATTATGAAGTTCAGTCCCAAAGTGCAGAAGGACTTGACACATGTGGACCACATGAAAGAAGACACCATCAAATCTTTATCTCTCACTTGGTTCATCTCCCTCTTCCCTCTCGCTTGTAATTTGCTCTTTATGCAATAATAGAGTTTAGGTTTTTCTCTCTTCATTAGCCTGCTTATCTTTCAAATGTGATGATTGATTGTTGACATGATGATAGTAGAAGGATCTACACCCTGAAATTTATGATGGTATATTCTCTTTTAAGTTCCACTAATATGTAAACTTATCACATTTCTCCTTGCTAAGTCCTTTTGTGAGTATATCTACTGATCATTTGTAGAGCAGAATATGAGTTCCACTTTGCTTCTTTGCACCTCCTCTCAAATATAGTGATAGTGAACCATATAGAATCATATATAGCGCTAGTGAGAAATAACTGCTCTGTATTCAGCTTCAGCAGATGAAAGAGCTACAATGGATTGCTTTTTGGTTGCCATAACATGGAATAGATCTTCAATTCACGACATCACTTGCCCACAATAGCCTTGGATTTTGATATCATAATGTGCTTCATATTCAAGACCGTGATTATAACTGCCTTTAAAATATCGAAGTATTCTCTTTGCACCTCGCCAATGTCATTCTCTTAAATCATTCATGAATTCACTTACCCTGCCAACAGCAAATCTATCCATAGTAACATAGATGAGGTGCCATACAAGCATCAAAACTAGTCTCATTCTCTTTTTCTAGCATCTAAAGACCTTTTTTTAAAGATTCAGCATAAGTATTTGTTGGTCCACATCAACCACATTTTTTTGAGGTAGTTCATTGATGTACTTGCTTTGGTTAAGCTAAGTACTACACTCGTGTCTCCATACTTCAAAGTCTAAGCAATAATGGAGGTGCCCCACATCATTCATTATGAGCTCTTTTGACAGGCTTCCCGTTAGCATCTAATCATTCACATATAATGCAAGTATAAGAGATTCGTTTTCTTGAAGAAAGATATATAAATCGGATCAGCTTGGCTTTTTATAAAGTGTTCTTTAAGTATTTATCGATTCTTGATTGCCATGCACCAGTAGCTTGATTCAAACCATAACCATACAAAGTTGTCTTCAATTTGCATACAAAAGATTCTTAAAGTTTGACTACAACCTAGTGGTTGAGTGACATACACCTCCGTTCCAGCAATCCACTTGACAATGTTGATTTGACATTCATTCATGGTATTTCCCAACCATAATGTCAAGCAAGCGCCAAAATAGCTTTGATAGTGTGCAAATTAGATAACGGAGTAATGTTTCTTCATAGTCAATTCCTTCTTTATAAACATACCCTTTGGCAATCAACCTTGCTTTGTATTTTTCAGCACCTCCGTCGACATTGTACTTAACTTTGTATATCATCCTGTTGAGGCTTCTTCACAAGCATGCAGTTCAAACAGCTTTGAAAAGTGGCCGTATATGCAAAATTCAAATTAGTTTGTGGGAATCTTTCTCTCACTTGAAGTTCTTTGAACACTCTTTGCATGAGGTCAGGAAACAAGACCTAAAGATGATGAGGGTGGACAGCCCAATGTAAAGTCGGGATTCAATAAGAGGACAAAAAAGGCATTGTGCCTTATTTATGTTAGTAATTTTGTCATTTGAGATGGAGAGGAAGGGTTCATTTTTATGGCAAACAAAACAAACTCAAGTGAGTGAATGGTATGCAAATTTGGGTGCATTTTCTCACATGACATCAAATAGACAATGATTCTTCTTGTTTGTGAATGGGTATATTAAAAGCAAAGTGATTTTTGGTATGATAACACTCAAGGAATTGTAGGATATGGTGATATCCCAATTCACCTTGCTGAAGGAGAGAAGGGACAGATTTATATGGCACTCTACGTTTAAAAACTTGCGAGAATTTTCTTATTGTTGGGTTGCAATATTGATCAAGATAAAAAATTTGACTATCACAAAGACAAGTGTTTGGTGAAGGACACCAAGCACAATCTCAAAGTGGTAGCAAAAGGAATCTGAAGTGATGGAAAACTCTACTAGTTGTGAGCTATGATGAATCATCAAGTGTTTGTGGTGCAAAAGATTGATCGAAGTCATCTTTGGGATGAGACACATGTTCATCTCAACTACTCAAGCCTCAAGTTCCTCTATTACAAGGACAGTGTGAGTGGTTTTGACTAAAATTGTTGAAATTGCATAAGTTTATGAAACCTTTGTGATGGGGAAACATCAAATAACTACGGTTTCTTCAAGTGAACTGGAGCATATGGCGTCCATTATCTTGGAGCTGATCCACAGTGATAAATGCGGACCAACACAAACATCTTTAGGAGTTTTGGTCTATTATATCACTTCTAATGATAATTCTTTGAGAAAAACTTGGGGGTTTTTTTTTTTAAATACAAATCTCAAGCATTTGATAGTTTTGTGGAGTCTAAGAATCTCGCTAAAAACCAAATGGATAAAAAAATCAAATTGCTAAGAAGTGACAGAGGAGGAGAGTATAAGTCTAGACTCTAATCAATCATCAATTTGATCCATTTTGCAAATTGTGTGAAATCATGAGACGACTAAATACTTCCTACACTCCCCAACAAAATGGCGTACTGGAAAGAATGCATATATTGAATTTTAGTTTCAAGTATCTGTAATACTCCTAGCAACAATAATACCACAACAACATGATGAGCCTGTGGTACTTTCCAAGAGGCAAAACCCATGATGAAAACTAACACGAAAAGGAGGGATGCATGAGGAGACATCAAATTTGAAATAACACCCTCCTTTAATAAAGCACCTCAAAGACATGAGGATTTGAGAACAATCTATGGTTCAGAATACATCATCCCAATATCTTCCTTAAGTAAGAAACGATTTTGTTTACACCAAAATTATTATAGGTCTAAAACTCCTTGTAAAATCTCAACAAGCATACATAAAAATAAACCTCTAGGAAGAAGAAACATACAAATTTCTCATAGTGGTTTTTCTCATAGGCTGTACAAATATCTGATGTGCACTTTGTAACATTCTCATACTTCCAATAAATATCTGCAAGACATCACCATTACATAGTCATTGTGAGTGACACAATTATAATTGTAAGGTAAAAATGAATGTACACTTAACCCACAAAATGGTCAAAGTGCAATTTCAAGAGACAAAAGCTATATGGGGAAAATCCTTCATCCAAGTAATCAACACTTGAACTACCACAAGATATGCATTTGCTTTATCTACTTTGTAGAAAACCATCATAAAGGAAGAGAGCACAAAGCACGCTATGCTACTTCAAAGGCAAGGACCTACATACAATTGTGCATAACTTAATAAGAATAAAACTTCCACCGCATGTGTCTCCTAAACTAGATGTGTAACGTTACACGTACATACTTATTGACTACTTGCACAATCTAGGATAGGTTTATAATTTCCAAACATTGACAATAAGTAGTTATTGAAACTAGTGACAAGAAAGAAATGGTATCATCTCAGGCGACGGGTCAAATCAACATCATCACAAGTCAAGTGCCTATAGAATCACAGTAACATGACTTATCCAATAGCCCTCCCTCACCTTGAGCCACGATCATGAGAGCATATTGCAAATGGTTACTAAGCATCTTGGGCAAGGCCCTGCTCTCTCAAGCTCAAGGTCTTCCACGATCAAACATATCAATGCCATTACTTCCTCATCTTTTGATATTTGTGCAAACTTTCCTTAAATGGCTACCATAGCCATCAGGTCTGGTCCTACCTTACCATGAATATAAATCAACTTTGGCCTTTTGTGATTCCCCCTATCTATTTGAGCATTCACGAGCATAATGACCATTTCCTCTATGATGGTAGCAAATTGCCTCTCATTTCTTGTGTCACCTCATAAATCATGAAGAAGTCCACACGTCGTGTCTTGATTGACTCACACGTTGAACTTCCTCTCTGCATCGAGGTGATGTGCCTCGCCGTTGCCTCTCTCACTTGTCATGAGAGCATGTTGGGTCATATGAGAAGTTATGAACAGCCCATTAGCGTACAACATAACTTCGAAACAATTACCTAACCTCAGTAAAGGTCTCTAGATTTACCTTTTAAGGAAGATGTGCTACAATAAAATTTAAGTGTCACCTTCTATGATAAATTGATTTCCCAAATCATTCAAAAATTTCATGGGTGTGTAACTTTTTATTCATAACTTGTATGGCTCACTAGGCCAATAAATTTTTCGGAAGGGGACTTTTACACCATGGAATGGATTTTCAATTTAGTTCAAAAAAGTTGAGAGAATCCTTCACAAGCCTTGGAATATCCTTTTTTAAATTGAAGTAGAATTTGAACCAACTCAATGTGAAATTGTTTAACTTAATCCAAACAAAACGAACTTAAACTTGAACTAAAATACTAAAAGACTTGAAGTCAAATGGGCTCTACTTTGAATTGTTTTATGTATTTCCACCGATGAATTGAAACTATTTCCAACACTCTTCGTTGTGGTCCTAAGATCATAGCTTCACACAATGAATAGCTTAAGCCTGAAGAGTGACACATTATTGCTCTGATTGAATACGAAACAAACAAATAAAAGCTAAAACAAGACTACTATTAAAAATAAAAATGTACAAGCACAATCCATACATTATCCCCCACTTTAAAATCTGGCTACATAGACCTGAACTCGGAAGGAATAAGAAGGTTGTGAGTTTACTGGAATTGTACTGCTATTCACGAAACTCACGAGATCTTTTAACTTCCTGATAGTTTCAAGATACTTTTGGTAAAACCACAACGATCAACCATGCCTATAATAATGAAGCTAAATCAGCAGCAAGAACATCATAGAATGTAAATAACAATAATTCATGAGCAGTGACAAATACCGAACACGCAATGCAGTAATATCCTGAATATACTGTAGCCCAAATTTCAAGGCTGCACCATCGTGCTTTAAAAATGCGTGCATTATGTTAAATAAGACCTCTTACTGACTACATTGAAGATCAAAAACCCGCCATCATCATGAACTTCTAGAAAGCCGATGCATATACAACCTTACCTAAAAGAGTGAAGATCGCAAAAGGTATAAGTGCCAAGAGCGGCTGCAAAAGCGAGCTGACCAGACGAACGACTTGAAATTTGATGGGCCTAGGCAGAGGCAAGGTGAGCACCAGCACCAGCAGCGCCTCGAAGGCTGTCACGGCGCCCAGAATCACCCATTGAAGCGCCATCACACGACAGGCGAGAACGAGAGCGAGAACGAGAGAGAGAAAAGGAGAGACTGAAATCGAGCTCCCTTTAGTGCTGCTGCTACAAGGTCACCTTATTGCTACCTCTTTATGCCTTGCTTACGTGTGAAGTTTTCTTTTTATAACTCTACCCCCAGAAAAAGATGAGCGTTTCTTCGTGTTTTTTTATCCTTGATTGAGGGTGCAAGGAGGGCTCCACCTTTGTCTAAAGTGTTGATTAATCCTCCCTCAAATTGGAGATATTACAATGATTGAGGGAATAAAGAGGGCTTCACTTTTGTCCAAAGAGTTGATAATCAAGTGCACTTTTGGTAACGAGAGTAAGCTCTTCTTAGAAAACAAGACCTATATAAGTTAGCTTTCTATGGGGAGAAGCTTGTAGTGGAGGCCTACAAGCCGGCCTCTGTAACTGGAAGGCCTACGCAAGAAGATGCTCACCTTATCGAAGTGTCATGACTCAGTAGATTACAAATGGGAGGACATTTTTGGCCTTGCCTTGCAAAGGTAGACTATGTCCAAGTAGATCAAGGATGCTTGTGAAAAAGCAACAACAAAGGAGACCTTTGAAATTTGTAGACTTAGGGTGTTTTCACACACAATCGTACCCCATGTCTATTTGTCAAAAAACTCATTTGCTGGAGAGAAAACATAGGAAGGCCCTTACCCCATTTCACATAGAAAACTGAGGCCCACGGTGTGGCAGGTGACATGGCTTAAAAAATGTTGACAAGGGGTTTAGCTTGCAACCAATTTTGATACCATGTGAAAAATAAAATCCAAAATATCATAAATGAATCACTTGGTCTTTAGCTAAATTTGGGTGCACATCTAGATTCATCAACAATGTAGAATTTATGCCTTTAACATGCTAGAACATGGAATTACATGCATAACTCATCCAAATAACTAAGATCCAATCAAGTACTGTTCTGATCCATACTATAGTAACCGTACAACGGCATGCCACAGGTGTAGATTCATTCTACACAAAAAAAATTAGCATTCTACACATTAGAATAGAAGATATCAAGAGAAATATGATAGAGATGGACATAGAATCAAAGAAGGAAAGTTCTCCATACAAAATGGGAACATCAAGATTTGTTCTCCATGTAGGTAAGACTATTTATAGCAAAAATAGTGTCACTTGGCCACTTGCCAAATATTGCCCTAAAATGGTAGTTTCTAGGTATCCACCAAAAAACCTAGTTTTACTTGACTAGATGCAATGTATCTAAATCAACCAATTAAAGTAGGTCCAACTTGCCTACTTGCTAAAACATAAAGAAATCTATCTCTAAGTTGAAATGTCATTTTGGCCTCAAAATTGCCAAATAAAATCAACCTAACTAGTTGACATTTTTAACAATGTGCCCATGCAAGGCTAAAACTCCCCAAAAGCACTTTTCATTACTATTGATATGCTACACATGCATTAACAGTCCTAAACCATCTACTAGCTCCATTTAATGTGTTTGGGCCCTCACAAGGTTATTAATTACATTATTGGACTCGTCCGGAATAACATGGCATAACCAATAATCTCGTGTATCCAAGTCTAGGATTATGTTGAATCCTGTATGCATTGCGTGGACGTAACAATCATACTTGTATCAGTGATTGAGAGTTCGACCAATGTGTTGCACATGTGTACATGCTAGGTGTTTACATATTGTGTCGCACATATGCCTTGTCGCAATTGCCTATAGGTGATTATGATTCAATCGACCATGTTTGGTAGTATGAATGACCATTCGATACATTATTACCCTATGGTTGAGAGACTAGTTGACCCAACCACGTCCATGTTGGCATGAGGAGGGATGGAGAAGAGTTCTCATCTGTTGCATTTCATTGTAGAACTATGTTGCAAGCCTTCAAGGGTGGTGGTTAACCCATTCATGGGTTGTGGAGGAACATTGTATTCCTGTGATTTTTGTTTGCATTTTTTTCTACTAATTTTTTTTCTTTTTGATAGATTTATTACTCGCTATGTTTTCTAAAGTTTCTATCAGTTAATTTTTTGCCACTTTTTCAAAGATCAGAGCATATTTTGATGCACCATTAGACGGATCGTCAAGTAAAGATCTTATTACTCACCTAATAAGATTACTCGCCATTTTGATTTTCTCTATTTTCCCACCACCAAATTACTCAACGTATCTACAGAGCGTCCAGAGGCTTTAGATATATGATCTGGGAGCTTGGCGAGTAAAACTGAATTCCTCGCCATTTTTAATTTCTCGCTGATTTGAATTTTTTCACTTTCCCACCCATTTGATTATTCACCATCCATACATAGCACAGTACAACACTTGATTTACCATCAGGCAAATCGATGAGTAATTACCTAATTTTGCCTAATTTTTCGTCGCATTTCTTGCCAACTGCTCATCTTTACTCGCGTTTCTTACAAAGACTTATGATCTTCACTCACAGTCTATAGGCAGCTCGACGAATAATTAGAATTAATGGTCCTTGTCTATAACTCGCCATCAGAGAAATTGCAAAAAAAATTTCGATAGATCTGAGTTGACTGACCATCAAAATCCATCTACATTTTTCAATTTTCTCTGATCACTTTTAATTTTTGCGACTACTTCATTTTTCATTCCATCTAATTTTTGTTTGATTCCAATCTGATCTTGATCTGATATCAATCAAACCCACCATTCTCTGACCCTATATGTTTTCAAAAAAAATTTACAAAAACATCTAAAAAATAAAAAATGAACAACACTTAAAATAGCCACACATTCCATTTTCGATGTATGCATCTCAGATCTAGTAGGAGATTATCAACTCTGGATCTCCCAGATCTAGAAGAATTTGTTAACATACCTATCGAAATACCCAACGAAAATGTTAACGTAGATCCACCTGTGATGGATAGTCCTAGGTTATTTGTACCTCATGTTGCTAGGAACTTTCCCAAGATTGACCTCCCAAGGTTTGATGGAAAGAGAGATCCATGACGATGTTACAGATCTACACCCAAGTGTGTAGAGCCTATGGAGATGACAACCCATAAGAATTGTTGAGATATTTCAACTTGTGCTTAACCGATTCTGCGAAAGATTGGTATTCAATCTGGAGCAGAATGAATGCAATGACTGAAATATCTTACAAGCCGAATTCATCACTCGCTTCAAGACCACTCATTTCCTTTCTGATCCCTTCTTGCAATTAGGATGAATCCACATTTTCAAGAAAAACGAGTCTCTGTGTGACTATATAGAATGGATCAAGAGATTTAGCTATCATAGTTTCTCTTTTCTCTTGTGTTACTTGTATAGGACTTAATGGATAGGTGTTAAACAGTGTCAATATTTAGGCCATATGCATAAACTCATGGGTTATGGTTTTTCATGGTGGTCCCTAAAGTAAGTTTTGGATCATTTTTTTCCCATCATTTGTATGAGGAGTTGGAGAATTTCTAGCCTACCTGGTTGATTAGATTTATAATCCAATGAAGTCCGTACCAAGTTTGGGCTTTTAGCACCACCGAGGAGTTTGGACATTTTGCGAGTAAATAGAGTGCAAGTTTTGTGAGATTTTTTTATCAATATCATTTATTGTCAAGAGCAATGGTTTTTGGTAGCTATTCATACTTATGCTTTAAACGAAATGAACTGATACGGACCAATGTCCAAAATTTGATCAGCATGGCACTCGCCTTGATACGGTAACAGAGGAGCTTGGCCTATCGCTAAAAAATCGTCTTTGCGTTTGGGAAGACTGGACTATAATTTAAAATGCTATTGTGGGATGGTGGCAGGTATCAGTTGGACATTTTTTGAGTGGTTATGCTATATGGTTCTTTATTGTACTGTATTTTACTTTTCGGCTTTACTGTACCTTGTTGGTTTATGAATAAAGGCTTCAAAGGGTTTGGTCTTGCTTTGTCAAGAGGAACTATGTGAAATTGTGTATCTCTCTCTCTGCATCCTTGTGGTGTAACTCCAACTATTCCTTGGTTGGAATAGTACTAAACCCTTACCTTTTATCCGGTTCATAAGCTAACAAATGTCTGTTTTCATGTTTTAGTCCACAGGGTGGTTTCAAGATGCTGCTCTTGGGTTATGGGGAGCCCCTACCTCCACCTAACCACTTTATTCAGACGCTTATCTGTTGTATGAAAAAGGCTGTAATGATACATTCTTTTATCATTAACATTGATAGGGCTACTTGTTCTTCTGCGAGACTTGAGGATAAGGTTTTATGTTTGACTGATCTGTTGGAGACTTTGGACTGGGTTAAGATCTATCTGGAGTTTGTTAAAAAGAAGGATACTTTGAGTCTGGTAGAAGATCTGTATGACCGGCTCAATGAATTTGTCGAAAGTTTTGAAGAAGATGAAAGATTTTTTAATCTACATATTAAGAAAGTCTTTGTGTGCCTTGAGAATGAGAATGGTAGTTCCTCTGTTGATGTGCCACATACTTCCTCTGATGCACCGCTTTCACCACACCCTTTGGTCTTTTTAGATGAGCTTGATGAGGACAGTGCTTCCCAGCTTGAGTTGTTTTCTCAAAAATGGAAACATGGATTTGCCTCAAAATCAAGATCTCTCATCAAATTTGATATTCACAATGATGATCTATATATAGATCAAATACATTTCGACCTGATATGCTGACTCAGCAGGCCTGGCACGTGTGGGAAATGCCACATCACTTCAGATCCACCAATCAATACTAGATAAGCACACACCTCTTTAATTCCTAGATTCGTGTCATTGCCTCACCATGATTTTCCATGATTTGAGATAATTTCCCTAACTTTTTGGAACTTGCAAAATCAACTCCTATGATAAGCTATTGATATTTTTCAGATATGTACACACGTGTGAACAATCTCTTACACGTGGAAATCCTCCATTATTCACATGGAAATGCTTGATCAACTAGTAAAATGGTGCCAAATGGCAATTTCCTACTTGACTAGATTTTCACTAGTTCATACTTGTGTCAATCAAGACTTTTTCTATCTAACTAAAAGTAAATGCATTTAGGACTACCATCCACACATGGAACAGGCTCCACACGTGTGGGATCAAGTTATGTACAAATAATCATAGATCAAAAGCAAGAATTTGCGATGTTAACATGTTGTTCCGAACCTTTATGTTGTAACCCATAATTATTGACTATTGTTGAAAAATCTGCAAGTACACATATTTTGTGCAATATGACAAAGTTGTGAGCTAGAGTCCTCATGTCACATAGCAAGAAATTCCAATTGCACTTGTTTATGATTTTGCTTGGTAAAATCTACACAATGGTTTTTGTTGTTCTCCATGTTTTTGCAAAAGTTGGTATGATAGTTCAAGCTTTTGGTGTGTTGTATATACATGCTATTGAGCATGCAAACTTGTAGATTTGCAGTAGATGTGTCATTGCTAACTTCTATAGATGCCACAAATATCACCTAAATGTAATGTTAGAGCTCACAAGTTTGGAATTAGGGTTTATGAGACATGAAGATTACAAAATGTGATTTAGGGTGTTATCCCAAGACATCAATGATCCAAACACCCCACTTTTCACAACCATATACTATTAAAAAAAAGAATCATGATTTTGATCACACAAGTGAATAGTATCCATAACGAATTAGATTACATTAACTTTTTGGTAGTATAAATGTAATAGTTCATGGAAATATTTTCAGCATTGTGATGGATTGAGGTGTTGTCCATACCACCTTTGATTATGTCTATGGTAGTGAGAGTCAAACTGGAGAAACTATGTATAATTTTAACTTGTCCGATTTTTATAATGTATATTGTTGAATCTAGTTTTCAAAATCAAGTGCACTATGCAAGAAGGCTTAGTCGCAGTTCAAGTTATGTTTTTTTCTTTTTAGTGTGTTATTAGTTATGCTCTTTTTTTAATCTATAAATCGTGGAAAGACCTCTTAGAATAAATGATTTGGGATCAAGAGACACACTCAATAAGAACACTCATACCCATACCCAAAGAGTCTAGGGTGAGCGTACTGACAATAACTCGAAGTGAGTTAGCAGACCCCCCAAGGAAAGAGTGGAATAGAAAGAGTGATCTGCAAGTGAGTCCTAGCAATGCCACTAAGTTTGAGGAGGCAATACCCTCGATAGTTGGTGATCAAGCCAATCAAGTCATACATACAAAGATAGTGAAAACAACTCATGATGGGAAAAAATAGATGAACCGGTGTGGACATCCCCTATAGACCCCTTACTATGTAAACTTTCAACTTGCTATAATATCGTTCAATTTTTTATAATGTATATCATTGAATCTGATTTGCAAAATTAAGTGCACAAGCAGGCTTAGTGGCAAATCAAGTAATGCTCTATGGATTTGTGATGATTAATGTTCTTTTTTGTTGTTTGAGATAATTTGTCAGTGTCATGAAAGGTTTATAAATCACAATCATTTGGCTGAGGTTATACACAAAAAGTTTTACTATGACAAATTTACTAATCTTTGTATGTTGCCTGCATTGTGCTTGCTCCAATGCTCGCTTTTTTGGCAATCCCCTCTGCCTATTCACTTGCATCCATTCACAACAAACACCATGTTAAAACAAAGTGCCCTTCATGGAAACTACAAGATTCAATATAGACTCTTGGTTCTCCATGTCCCAGCATGAAATGGTTGTGAAATTGGGAGATAAGAAATGGCCCAACAAGTTTTTTATCGACCATGTTCTTTGTTGGATCCCTTGCAAAAGCATTTAAGTCTACAAAAACTGTCTTTAAGCTATAGCTCTAGAAACTTGGTGCTCTCCTTGCAGCTCATAAACAGCTCTCATAATCCAAGTTAGTTTCTGACTTTTGTCACGAATATTTTCGTAAAATTAATCACTAACATATATTATCACAAAGGCTTTCCTCAAACTGCTTCTCTAAGGAAATAAATACAAATTCAACAGACAAATTTTTGGGAGAGCCATCTGTGCTATGGCCAAAAAACCAGCAGCATTTATGACGTAACCTTGTTAGACGAGACAACAATTTTTGTTTGAAAGATAGCAAACAATTCTACATGTTTTAAAAAAAATAAAAATCGACATATCTGCCGTATTATAATGAGCACAAACATCTACTAAATGCCCACACTTCTAATATAATAGTATGAGAATACATCACACAGTTTCTAGAAACAAAATGACCATGTATAGTAAAGTAGGGTTGTATCGAACTCATACAAATTTCCATAACCCACTTTTAGATACCAATCCAGCAAGCCTTTTAATTAAAACGGTAGTACAAGGAACAGAACCTTGTCTGGTGCTAAGCCTGTCTCTTGCATTTGCTGAATTAGATTAATAGCCTCCTCACCTTGTCCGCTATCAGCATATGCTGAGATGA
This sequence comes from Diphasiastrum complanatum, assembly GCA_029204225.1. NCBI lineage: Eukaryota > Viridiplantae > Streptophyta > Lycopodiopsida > Lycopodiales > Lycopodiaceae > Diphasiastrum > Diphasiastrum complanatum. Next base: position 31,825,175 of record CM055095.1, read on the forward strand.
TAGCAGTCCACGAATACGCATTGTGTTGAGGCATGTTGCTGAATACTTTGTGTGCATCCAACACACTACCGCACTTGGAGTACATCTGAATAAGGGTGTTTCCTACAATCACATCCGACTGAAAGCCTTTTTTAATGATGTCGGAGTGGAGCTGTTTGCCCTGTTCCAGGGCTGCTAGCCTGGCACATGCTTTTAGGACAACAACGAACACAACCTCGTCTGGTGCTAAGCCTGTCTCTTGCATTTGCTGAAATAGATTAATAGCCTCCTCACCTTGTCCGCTATCAGCGTATGCTGAGATGATAGAAGTCCACGAATACACATTGTGTTGAGGCATGTTGCTGAATACTTTGTGAGCATCCAGCACACTACCGCACTTGGAGTACATCTGAACAAGGGTGTGTGTTTGCTAAGAAAATATTTGAATCAAGTACACTTTGGACTGTGAGGGCATGCGCTTGCTTGCCCTCCGCCAGGGCTTTCCTTCTGGAACACCCCTTCAAAAGGCAAACATAGGTGCCAATTGGAACTTTAGAAGTTTGCTGGACCATTAGCTCCACCATATGTAGGGCCTCTTTCAACCGTCCCTCCTGACAGAGTTTGTCCACCTTATCACCATTGCAAAAGGAGTCGGACACCCTGCATGATTCATATAATAATCATAAAGAAATATGAACGAGTTTTAATTTTGAAAGACCAAGAGGAAAGGAAAGACCAAGAAAAAGGAGGACATGTTGAAGTCTGAGGCCCAGACCTAGAGCTGCACATTCCACACTCAGATTAAAACCATACCGTGATCTCAATCCATCACCAGATTGTATATGAGCCAATGCCATAGAAGCCATCTTTTCTTTTACCCAAGAGGGATTCAGCCAATGATCAACCCATAGGCCCTCAAATTTTCCTTTATGTTTAAAATCCGGGTACTTTGGACTTTTCTGCATACAGATCAAAGACATAGCTTCAACTTAAGGAAGACCACTACAATAACCGATGGGTCCCATACACAAAGTATCATAGCAGCATAAAAACTTTTCAAGTCAGAGGTGACTAGCCAAAGCAAGTGCAGCCTGGAATAAGTCCAAAAGCCACACCTTAGTAAATCTGTTGTCCCACCACTGCGATGGATCTGAGAAAAACTCCTGCCAGCGCTGTTCCATTCTGATTAGTCTACCTGCATGCCCTAAGGGTAAACCAGAATGCATCAGACCTTCAGCAAAACATGATTAGGGATTGGCTTAAAACGTCTCTGCGAATTCATCCCCCCCTTCAGCCAGGGAATGCTAGCGAATTATAAAGAGTATGACAGAAATATAAGCATACCCGAGCCCTGAAGTGTTGAAAAAGCTAATGGCTCCTGTTCTCGAAATTGTAGCATGACAGGTAGCCTGGCATGAACCCAAGGAGTCTTCAACCGATTGTCGATCCACAGTGCCTCCTTTCTGGACATGTCCATCTGAGGAGGAAGAGCAGTAGAAGTGAGGGAAGTAGAAGAAGACGAGAGGGCGTATTCATCTGTGGGTTGGTTGAAACAAAGGAGTTCTCCTCGTCCTGCTGTTATTGCCATGGAAGCAGCAGCTGCTGCTGCTCTCCTTAGACCCCATTCTCCTCGTCCTCTTGCCATGGCCATGGCTGCTTGCTGCTGTCCTTGAGCTCGCCTACCACTCCTCAAATTTTTGTTATGTAGTGCTTGCTCTCCTTGCTCCCTTCCATCCCATTAATTTCACATCATCTTAAGCTCATTAATCCTTATATATCATCCACCAAGGGTTGGCTCATTTGGTTAGCTTGTGTACTTAAAAAAACAAAAAACTAGTGTTTATGCTTACAATTGAGGATTTGCAAAGCATCATCCTCCTCAAAAATCTTGATCATGCATCTAGGTTATGAGTCATGACAATCACCAGTGTGAATCTTGATTTGAGTTTCGTGTCAAAGCATCTAAATGTTTTAGATTTGTATTCAAATGAGTGCAAATATATTGCAGTAAGTACTGAGTTGTTAGTTGATACTTGTAAGTTGTAACAAGTTCACTATTCAAACTTCAAGTTATCCAGGTTGTAACTTGTAGCCCTAAGGTTGTGTGACTCTTGGTGTTGTAGTTTGTAGTGACTACTTTGTATTATGTGACATTTAGTGTGTCAAAGTTAGCTAAATAGAATTGTGAACTGAACTGTGTCTAGTCAAGTTTGAACACTAATCTGATTTTTGGCATCTACAAAGACTTATGAACAACAAAATTGCAAAATGTTATAATTTACCTTAAGTTTGTATCCGACGATGTATGTATTCACTAGCAAATCAGCATTGATTTTACTATGGATATTAAATACAACTTACAACCTATTTTGGCATTGTATCTAAGAAAATTTGCAAAACATTTTGGCACAATTCTATCAAAAAGGGCCTAATTCTATGACACTATTCATAAGATTGGTTTAATAAGGAAGAAATAGTTGAGACAAGTTATTGTAGTGCATTGTTGAAAAAATTTCTTTATCAACAAAGTGAACATAAATTTGGTAGATTGAAATTTGTTTCTAAACCAAGATTTCATGGCTACATTGAATATTGATTGCCTTCAAAGTCATTCTATGATGACCCTACTAATAATCTATGATAGTCGTCACATCACCATTATAATCACTACAAAGCAAGCTTAGCACACATGATCATTTAGACAATGATCATGATCATAATGACTGTCACAATTATAACAGCGATAATACTTACAATAGGTTGAGAACTCCCTTAAGAAGATTTATTAAAGATAATGCAACTAAGGCATAGTCTTTAATAAACTTATGGAAAAAATCGGTGAAACCTAAAAAGGATTTAACTTCCCTTAAGATGTTCAAGATAGGCCAATCACGAACTTTTTGGACCTTATCATAATTGATCTCAATACCTCGATCGTAAATGATATGTCCCAAGTACTTGAGTTTTGTTTGAAAAAACTCACACTTAGACTCCTTAGCATAGAGGTTTGCCAGCCTTAGAATGTCTAAGACTGTATGAAAATGCACTTCATGCTCCTCAAGAGTCTTGTAATTAATCAAAATGTCGTCCAAAAATACCACCAAAAACTTTTCTAAGATAAGGACAAAGAATATCGTTCATTATCTACGAAAAATTCGTTGGGGCATTAGTTAGACCAAAGGGTAAAACTAGAAATTCGTAATGGCCATACAAAGAACGAAAACCACTTTTGAAAACATCCCCCTCTTGAATTCTAATTTAATGGTACCCCAACCTAAGGTCTAATTTGGTAAAATACTTAGCACCAGTCAATCAGTCCATTAGGTCGTCCATCCGAGGTAAGGGATAACCGTTCTTAATTGTGATTTTATTAAGCTTCTTTGTGGTGGTCTATGCAACTTTGTAAATGTACTCGGGTGCGTTGATTAGATATCACATTTTTTTAACAACTATAACTTTCTTGTTTCTAGGCAAAACTATGACAATATAGTATGCCTTGGAAAGCTCTTGGCGTCCTCTTTCTTATGGTGTACTCAATTTTACATTTTGATGTACTAATAAAATTATAGCTAATCATGATGGTGAATGGCAATAAGGGTAACCAATATAGATTAAATATGCAAAATGTTGTCAGATAGTCTTCTCTCTCAATTAGCATAAAGCATCGGACGATAGCTCTTGGTTTCTTGATTCTGAAGTCACTTAGCATATCATTAGAGGACTTACTGAATCCAGAAAAGGGCCTATAAGAAATGCCACGATTGACAAAGTTTATCAATATAAATTACCAAAATAAATTCATTTCTAGCCAAATGCTTTTTCATTTCTGCCCGCACTATTTTCGATGCTTAACCACTCTATGTATATTATAGTTTGTAGTTAAATAAAAACAATATAAGTTTTATTTTATAGCTTCGATTGAGACAAATATATATATATATATATATATATATATATATATATATATATATATATATATATATATATATATATATATATATATATATATATATATATATATATATATATATATATATATATATATATATATATATATATATATATATATATATATATATATATATATATATATATATATATTCGTTGGAAAGCGCTTGACAAGAGCTTTTCAACGATACCCTACATGACCTACTTCTACACAACCATTCAAAAGTTATAGTCAATCAAAGTTTCAAAAGACCCAATATCTCTTATGTGCATGGATAAAGGACTCTTTTAACCAAATATCGCTTTTGTGTGCGGGGAGAGCACCCTCTCAGTGAGAGGGTACTCTATGGTCACATATAAACAATATTGGGTTTTCTAAAAAATTTGACTAGCTATAACTTTTGAATGGTAGCTAGGAAGTAGGTCATATAGATATCGTTGGAATGGTATAATTTTTGTCTCAACCGAAGCTACAGTTAAAAAGTTATACTGTTTCTAATAATAAATTGCATATTATACTATAGATAACACGTCATGCTTGCGGGCTGCCCTTGACGTCGGATTATAGTGTTGTTATAAAATACTTTTCTTTCAATTTTAATGAGCTACGTTATGTAGATTTCAAATTTGAGTATTTTGTTGTATGATCTCAATACCTCAAAGATATTCTTTAGCAGAGATGTTGTCTTTATTGAGGTTTAGTTCATCGAGTTGAAAGGCAAGAGCAAAGTTTTTTATGAACCATCGAATGCTCATTTCATCGACATGACATTTTGAGCCTCAGGTTCGAACGTGCCAATAGTCAAATCATTATTCGAAAGCGAATCTGAAAAATACATTGCTACTACTCAGGAGCAACAAAACTAATGACAAGATGATCAGCCTCCACCACCTCCAAGAAGATCACCCAAAGTACGCACACAACCTACAAAGAACATTGATGAGCCTGCATGTTATCTAAATCAGGAACTGACTACTGTCGAAGAGGCACTCAACCAATCAAACTTAGATCTTTGGAGCAAAGCGATGGACAAAGAGTATGTCTCTTTGATCAAGAACTAGACATGGTCAATTGGTAAATTGTCTACCAGCAACAATCTCATTTATTAACTGCAGCCGACCTAGAGGTACATCAACTTGATGTACAAACAACTTATCTGAATGGAGTCATCGAAGAGGATATCTACATGATGCAATCTGAGAGATACATCCTCAATGGTGAGGAAAATCATGTATGAAAACTTCACAAGGCACTTTATGGCTTGAAACAGTCAGCCAAAGCTTGGTTTCAGAGGATCAATAAATTTCTCATCCGACAAGGCTACAAATGAAGCACGTCTATTTCAAGTTAGTGCAACATTCTTATAATGTTGTCACCTTATATGTTGAGGACACACTATCTTTTAGCAACAATGTCGACCTAGTAAAGGATGCTAAGCAGATGTTGTTCTCCAAATTCGACACGACAGATCTGGGTGAAGCTCACTTTTGTCTAGGAATTCAAATTTACAGAGACAGAGACAGAAGGCTTATCTACATTACTCAACAAAAGTATCTTCACAACATACAGATCAGATATAATCTGATAAATTGCAAAGAAGCTCACTCACCAATGGACCTAGGCTTACAATTGTCAAAGCACCAATGTCCTCAAGCAAGGCTGTAAAAAAAAAATGAATGAGAGAGTATTCCAACTAGTCAATAATTAGATCTCTCATGTATGCAATGGTTTGTACCAGACCTGATATCTCTTTTGCAATCAGCTCACTAAGCCAATTCATGGCTAATCTTGGTATGATCCATGGGAAGCCTCTCGGTAGAGTCATGAGATATATTTGAGCTACAAAGGACCTATGCATCTACTATGGAGAAGTCGACAACGACAAGCTCCACATACTCAGTGGATATACATATGCAAAGCTAGGGAGGAGATGTAGATACTCGTAGATCCACATCTGGATTTACATTCTTCAATGGTGGTCATGTCTCCGTAAGAAAACCTCTATTACTCTTTTTTCGACATGGTCAGAGTATATGGTTGTTTCTCAAGCTATTAAGAAAGTAGTATGGTTGAGAAATTTGTTGTCTAAATTAGTATACTCTGACAATTATATTGTGTAATAATCTAAGTGTCATTGCCTTATTGAGCAATCCTAGATTTCTTTCTAGGAATAAGCACATTGAAGTTAGATATCACTATGTTAGGAATACAATTCTCGATAGAGAGATAAGCTTAGAGTACTCTCGAATGCAAGACATGACAACAAATGTGTTTACCAAAGCACTGAGCATTGATGCACACAACAGACTTTGTGCATCGCTTAGTCTAAAGATCAAGGCATTTATGGATCCATATTAAGGGGGGAGGTGTTGGATTTATTCCTTCTCTTTCTAAATCTTATTTTTAATCTCGATTCATTCATGTTGCTGCATATTTACTCACGTTGTCGCATAGTCTACAAAAATACACGGGATTCGAAGGTAGGTGATAGTCAAACTAACGAAGGAGTCGAAAGAGTCAAACTATCGACATATGTTTGAATGGTCGATTCAAACAATCATTAAATCAAACATGGTTCAAATCGGACAATGAAAGCTTGAATGCTTTTATATGCATTTTGTATATATGTCTATAATGATCAGATCTGAATGGGCTGAATATTATTGTATGAAGAATATGAGCCTTTGGAATCAAATGATCATTATAAGTAATCAACAGACATAGAAGATGTTTCCACATCGATTAGATTAAGACAAGGAGTCAGAAGAAGACATCTAATAGTCGACACAAGAATGTCAGTAACCTTCACAAGGGACTCTTGCAAATTGTTCGATGAAGATTATGATAACCTAGTTACTAAAGGTAACAGAAATGGAAACTTGTATCACTTGAGCATTTGAACTCGAGTCGAGCAAACAAATCAAACTCAAGAATTGACAGATATTCTGTGGCACAAGAGGTTATGTCACATGAACATGGAAGCCTTGTACCAAGCCAACAAGAGTCAAAAGATAGAACAAGATTTTCTGGTAGGATTCGAGTTACATTCGTCATATTATCGAGTCTACATACCCAAAACTGCAAGAATAAAAATAGTTCGAGATGTCAAATTTGATGAGTCAAAGTACATATCAGACAATGATTTGATCGGCTATGAAATTTTTAAAATTTATTATTATGAGCTACCAACAACAGAAGTAAAGCAAGCAGATGATGAACAATAATTACCATCTGCGAGTACCTAAAAGACTCGAATCACCTGTTCAAATTCAAGCAGAACAGGTCAAACCAGAAAATGCAGAATTGAATTCGAGACCTATATAAACTGTGAGAAGCTTTGATAGACAAAGAAAACCACCAGTATGGTTTGGTCAGGATGTTTCAACAAATATAGCCATCGAATTTTGTGGTTTCACAAATGAACCTCAAACATTCGAGAAAGCTATTGATGGACCAAATAGATTCAAGCAATGGAGGACGAAATGTCATCGACATATAAGAACAATGTACGGACACTTGCACTTGTACCTGATGAAAGAAAACCAGTTAAATGCAAGTGGATCTACAAGATCAAAATAGGTCCTGATGAAAATAACATCAGATACAAAGCAAGGTTGATTGCGAAAGTTTTTTCACAGAAATATGGGATTGACTACACCGATACGTTCTCACCAATAGTCAAACACACATCAATTTGTTTGTTATTCGCTTATGCAGTGGCTCATGATCTCAAAAGTCATATTGTGGATGAGAAAACTGCTTTCTTGCATGCAGAATTAGAAGAAGATTTATTCGTGGATCAACCACTTGGTTTCATAAGCCAAGAATATCCAAAATTCGAATGTCACATGAATAAAAACATCTATGGTCTGAAACAAGCAGCCAGACAATGGTATAGAAAGAAGGACGAAGCACTACGTTCTTTAGGCTTCGAACCTTTATTCGTTGAGCCGAATGTCTATATCAAACATGTCAAAGATGAAATTATCATTCTAGTGGTTTATGTCGATGACACTCTTATCTTCTCAAGAAAAGATAAATTGATATCAGATGTCAAAACAGACATTTTTGGAATATTTGAACAAAAGTATACTCAGAAAATCATTGAAAATTTTAACACGCTTGAATGCAAAGGTGTGCATACTCCCATGATACTTGGAACGAGATGATACTAAACAAGGCATATTGTCCGCAGACTCTCAAAGAAGAGAAACGAATGGCCAATACACCCTATTGAAGGCTGATTGGATCATTGTTGTATCTTGCAGACAACACTAGATCTGATATAGCATTTGCAGTATACAGTCTAAGCCAAGTTAATCAGAACTCAGGATTGTTATATTGGAAGTTAGCAACAGGAGTAGTACAATATCTCCAATAATTGAAAGACTATGGATTGTGTTATTTGAAGGAAGCTGGATTTCGAATCGAATTCTTGTTCTTATTCGAACTCGAACTCGAATCCAAAAAATAAAATAAAATAAATAGACGATTTTTGAAAATAGGATGTTATTTTATATCAATTGTCTTAACGGTTAGATCAACTGTTACAAAAGGAAGAAGGCCAAAAGATGTATCTTGTGACAATATAAATACATGTACACTTACTCATTGTATGCACAAGGCAGCAAGAGATGTATATAGAAGAATCAAAATCAAAATTATAAAAATTTGATTGATCAAAGTTTGCAACAAATGATTTTTTTTTTTCAATTGTTTAGATTATCTAAAATTGTCTATGACACTCACTCATATATCTCTTGTCCGCTTTTTTTTATTCAAAAAATCAAAGTAGAAACTGCTCTATAAGTACATAGACGAGAATCAAACACGATTGAAGACACTGATATCAGTTTGATTTATTCAAACTTTCATCGTGTTCTCTGAAGGAGAATTCCTAGTATTTTTCCTACAGATAGGTGTAGTACATGCACCGAGGAATCACTCGATTCCTAGCAAGGACAATCTAGGTACGGGTGTCCATGTCTACAATCCTTGTAGAGTGGCACATAGTCTTGTCTCTATCTCTTATTAGGGCATTCGACAATACGGTGGTTGCCTCCACACCCATAGCTTTTGGTAGGAGGTCTATCTGTCAATTCCCGAAGTTGATTGGCATAAACGGGCACCAATCTGCCCTCATACCCATCTATGTAATACATAGGTGCTGCATCGATAGGGAAGGGGAGTTCATATTATGGTTCGAAAATCTCAAATTCGGGCACAACTGCCTTCACATTTGCAACTTGGACAGGAGGTTTGACTATCATTCCTCATTGTTCATTGGCTGGTGGTGCATGAAGTGCAAGAGGTGGTCAATTTTGGTTCAGTGCATATAAATGTTGCCTATCATGTTGTCTCTAGGGGTACTATTTCCTTGCAGCCGCTTGTATTTGACAGTTGTATCTACACTCGGAGCTATCATGGTCATTCATGCTGCACAAATGGCAATATTTTTTCGTTTTCTCTAGGCGTTGGCACAATTGTGGCCATTTATTGAGTCTAGATACCAACCCTTTGTTTTTCACTTTTCCAATATGTATTGTTTTTGTATTTTCAAGGTCTTTTTTTTATGGGTTTTGTTGGTCAAAAGAAAAGACAATCTGATTAAGAATTTTTCTATTTTCAAGGTCTGATCAAAGATATACTTGCCCTCAAGTATTAGTGATCGAAAGTATAGATGCTAGATCTAAAAAAACCTAGGTGCTATATTGGATGTTCAGATTTGATGATTAATCAACAATCAAATATAGTTCGGATGATGAATATCCCCCTATTGAATCTTTTCAGATGGCTCAATAGCTATGGAAAAGAACTGATGGAAGATATAAAACAACATAAGTGGATGGTGGGTGTAACTTGGACACATTTTAATGAGACATGAGAATGAAGGGAAAAAAATGTTAGGTATTGTTGATTTGTCCAAGAATGATTTGAATTCCTTGACCAAGTCTCCTCTTACACTTGAATAGGCACAAAAACATATATTCATGTTGGCATACATAATGGTATTATGTTGAAAGTTGTTTTATCAATTTAAAGTTGACGCCAATCACCCATGTGATGATCTTGGATTCCAAGGGTACTATTTATGGGATGATCTTGGACTTTTAAAACATTCCACTCTCTCCAATGTGCACTCTTTTGTCCATCACTTTGTTTGACTCTTAGGATGATGGTCCTATTGATATCCTACAAAGACGAGCTGTACCTCATCAATAACCTATCCACTTTGTGCTGGATATGCCACAACCTAGGAGATTCTTGATTTTTGTTCTGTTTTCCAATGATAGGTGCTTTTGGGTCCTACCGGTCCCTAAGTATTGTTCTTAGCAATAGACCCCCTTCCCGGTTTCATATTTTTAATGAAGCATTGCAGGTTTTTTTTAGCAAATTTCATAAAACCATCTTAATTACATACCGCATAACATCTCAAGGCAACACATGATTTTTGGGGGATGATTTTTGGCGAGCATTTCTCAACGAGCAATTCCATGACAAAGGCGAGTATCTTCAGCACCCACTCGCCCTTCATCCCAATCGTTTGCTTGCCCTTCATCCCAATCTTTTCACTTTATATCTATTCAACTATCATTTTATGTTTTGATGCTTCTTGGTTTCCAAGGGGAGGCTCGAACCTGGGACCAAAGAAACTTTGGATGCCAAGCTAACCAGTTGAGCCAACCCCGTTGGGTGTCATTTTATGTTTTGATGACATAATCAAGACTACAAAGGTAGCAATTCTACTATGATTGGATGTTATAGATTTTCATTTGAATGTTGACAACTTGGCAAGCACATAATCTATCGTTTAGGATTTGTGTATGATCAAGGGCTTGAGACCATTACCACATTGTTTGAGACATTATACTTTGTCTACAAGGTTAAATCCATCTAACTATTCTACATGGAAGGTCCTGTTAGAAGACCGACTTGCTCATACAAGTAACCCAAGACAAGATTCCTATTAAAACAATAGCCAAACACACAAGTGATGGAAAATCCAACTATGTCCCATTGCAAATGAGCTAGGGTGCCAACCTACATATATACTTTCTCTAATCTATGTGTAAGCTAAAAAGCATAAAACAAATAGCAAAAGACAAAAAGCTAATTTCTATACTTACTACCTATATTGGGTAAACACCCAAGATGTATTTGCAAGTAGCAAAACCAAATCCTATTCTAATTGCAGTGCGCCCACCTACATGCATGACTAAAAACAAATTATTATAAATAGCAATGGCCCCTATAATAGCATGCAAGCATGGCCCAATAATCCTAATTAATCGTAAATTACAACATTAGGGATACTAATCTAAACATTAACTCTAACAACTTCAATGGAGTCATTGCTAATACTCCAAGACCTGTTTGTCTTGTCCTCGATAAGGTGGAGGAGCCTCAAGGTGGACAAGAGTTGTAAAGGTAGAAGAAGAAGACAAATCTTACTCTACATTGCATTAATATGAATGTAGGCAATGAGCTTCTAAGAGAGGTAGCCTCTTGTACTTCAGCTAAGGAGTCGTGAGACTCATTAAAGGCCACTTATGAGTCAATTTGTTAATAATTTGCCCAAAAAAAGAATTTTGAAAAAAAAAAAATTCAAATTTTTTTTTTTGGGAAATTTTTTTTTTTTCAATTTTTTTTTCTCGGGTACCCGGACATTAGCGCCGACGCTAATGTCCGGGTGCACAAGAAAAAATCGAAAAAAAAAATTCAAATTTTTTTTTTGGGCAATTTTTTTTTAAATTTTTGTTTTTTTTTATTTCTTTTTGGAGTCCCATTCCGAAATGGAACTTGTTTCAGAATGGGTAACTATGGTTAAAAAATGTTCAATAGTCAAGCTTCGACACTAAAAAATTGTTTGAATCAAACAATCTTGATTCAATTCAATTTGGCTCATAAACTTGAACTAAAAAGAAGCAACATAAAAGAAATTGTACTTTGCTCATGTATTTGAGATTATAAACTCAATTGTCAATGTGACCTTCATTTCTAAAACCAGAAAATAATAGTATTAGAATATTTCTCATATTAAGGAAGTGCTCGCCATCATACAATATATCATAATATTGCTCGCCAAAAACAATTCCTCATATTAGAGAAGTGCTCGCCATCGTACAATGTATCTTAATATTGCTCGTCGAGAAATGCTCCCAAAAAAATCGCGTCCATGATTTTTGAAAGTCCAAACGCCATAAAATACAAAAGAGCTTAAACTATATTATACATATAGTTTTTTCAAAGTACATTTTCTAAGGAATTTGAACTGATGCCTCTCACTTCAGAACTTGACATATTTTGAACACTCATTTTCAGCCGATGAGGTGGAAGACCCGTCTTCTTCATCAGTTTGACTGGCATATCGTCCTCAGAATCCGCCTCCAATGTTGATAAAAAACTTGTAAGTGAACTTTTCTCTGTTGCTGACGACTTGACGACTATGGTTGACAACTATGGTTGTCTCATTAATCCAAGTCATTCATTCAGTATGGCTATTGTTGACTTTCGTGAATGATTGGTCATTTCAACTCAAATTACAAGCCAAAACATCTACATCTTGAATTCAGATAATCAACCCTCGGTTGGTTCTTTGGCAATCATTTTCTCTTGTCCTTTGGATCTACTTGCAACATTTCAAGTTCGTACCTTCCCAAAAAATCATTCATTGAAGTGGTGCACAACCAATGGACACATAGTACTTTTGTCTGATGAATAAAACCAAGTATTTTGACAATCCAAAATGGATGTTCTTCATTGTTTTTTGAAGCTAGAAGTGCAACAAGGCTTCCAACCATGTTGCATTCTTCATAAGAGCTTGATACTTAAGATCCATTGCTTGGATCCACTCCTCTTTGTTCCTTACTTCATCTACACGTGTAGATTCATCAAAAGAGGTTAGGAAAGAAAAGTTTGTTCCAGCAACCACTTGCTTACCCTTCTCATCATATGTGAGCCTTGAAGGCATTTGTCTTTCCCTTGATGTTCTCCTTGGCTTTTGATTTGATGAAGGTCCTTCATCATCACCATCTAAAGTAGGATCCATAACATCATCATCAAGATTGTTAGATCCATCCACATCATTGTTACTTGAAAATACTCTTTTGGAATGTTCTCCTCATCAGAAATGACATCTCTATTAATAATCACCTTATTAGTAGTAGGAATGTAAACCTTGTAGGCTTTACTCACCTCACTATATCCAACAAATATACCTTTCCTTGAAGATGGATCCTCCTTTGTCCTATCATCAAGAGTTATATTGACATAGCAAGTGCATCCAAAAGTTCTAAAAAACTTGACACTCGGCCTCCTCTTGAATAGCATCTCAACAGGTGTCCTTCCATCCAGTATAGCAGTCGGCCACCTATTCAATAAAAATTTAGCACACAACAAAGCTTGATCCCAAAATGGTTTGGAAGATTAGCTTTTAACCTCATGGCTTTGGCACTTTCACATAAAGTTCTATTCTTCCTCTCGGCCACTCCATTTTGTTGTGGTGTCCTTGGAGTTGTGTACTCCCTCTTGATCCCATGCTCATCACAAAGCGCCTTGAACTTGGTTGAGATATACTCATCACCATTGTCACTCCTCAAGCACTTGATCCTTGTGGAAAATTGGTTCTCCCTTGCATTGTTGAACTTCACAAAGACATCATACACTTCATCTTTGCTCTTTAGTAGATAGATCCAACAAAATCTACTAAAATCATCAATGAAAGTGACATACATCTGAGCTCCACTATTGCTAATTATAGTAATTCCATGAATATCCGAATGTACAACTTGAAAAGGCTTTGTAGATCTAGTATAAGGTAGTCTATGTGACTTTGACAAAGCACAAGACTCACAAATATGATGGATGCTATCCAACTTGGTTAGCAATAACACAAGCATCTACTTCAATTCTTCACATTTGAAATTTTATTCCTTTTGTAAAGTTTTTTCAACCCTTCATTTTGAATTTTTTCATGTTTTTGTTATAAAAAAAATTCATCCCTAACCCTAACTAACCCTCGCCAATTAGGTTTAAAGTGTGAAAAAAACAAAATAAAACCCCTGCCAAAAAACTTTAAACCAATTTTTCCCTGAGTTGATAAAAAACTTGTACCCTAAACCTAGCCCTGGCCTCTCTCTCTCTCTCTCTCTCTCTCTCTCTCTCTCTCTCTCTCTCTCAATCTCTCTCAATCTCTCTCTCATGGACTCCATTTAACTATGCTAATCCATGTTAAAAACTCTCCTTTCGGCTCCGTTAAGTGCACCGAAATAATTTACATTCGAATGTATGGAAAACCCATGTACCAGGTATAGACCAAATTCAAAATTATATTCTGGAGGTTCTTGGGGAAAGACATAAGTTGTACCTCAAGTTTCCTAGTTCCACCGTTGAGATTCGTCAATTTTTAGGGCTCTTAATCTAACGCTAGACATTCACACTTACTTGTGCTTCTAAGAATAAAAAAAATAATAATAATGGAGGGTTGACCAGCGATGGACTCCCACCCTCATTCTTCTTCTCTCTTCTCTACTCTTCCTCCTCTCTCTAGTTTCTTCAATGCTTGGGCTCTTTTGCAAAAAATTCAGTGTGGAAAGCAAGTAGGATTGTTACCTACTGTGGAGCGCTGGACAACAAGCTCTCTAATCGGTTTTTGGCACTCTTATGAGCAGATTTCTAGTACTGAACTAGCCGTTGGCCAACGAGCTACATACATCCACCTTTCATGCTTTGCTCTATTGCAAATGCTATGCACATAGTGTTCTTTATTATATAGCTATGATAACTTGCGCACTTTCATTTTTGTTGCTACAATAGATCGCTGGTTGGAAAAAAGTAACCACTTATTATCAGCTATTTCCATCATACCTAGCATCGCTGCTTGACTGGAGGAAATGCGCACAACATTAGAGGAATTTTTGCAGCTGTTGGTCACTGTTTTGATAGTAATCTATCACACATTGATGCATTTTCTGGCCAGTAGTAGATCGCTGCCTATGTAGAAAGTTTCTTTCAATACTTATGAGTGTTTATCCTATATGGGCGCCCATTTTCTGCTATACTATAGCACGATTACATACTTCCACACACTAAGGCTCTTCATTTACCTAGTAAGGAACTGCTTGCGATGTTCTGTAGAAAGGTATGCTCTCAAATCTAACTTAACATTCGCTAAGTGTTGTTTATCTTCGAATAAGATGTATGATAAATAAGATCATAAGGTTGCTCTTAATATGATCAATAACCACGGATTCTTAGTACCAAAATAAGTAGACTTTGGCAAATAGATACTTCGCTCTTACAAATCGATGGCAAGCCTTAAAATACTCTATTTCTAGGAGGCTTTATGAACTTAACTTGAGAATCTTTGCTCTTTCAAATCATAATGCTATTAGGTTTTGTTTGATTCATGACATGCAAAAAATTGATTCGTAGATTAAACTATTCATGTGACTGATAATTCATGTCGATTGTAATGCTTTGAGATCAGTTCTTTCACTTCTGCATTTAGCTCTGAATCATTCTAATTTGTGTATGTCTACAAAATCGACTGTTTCGATCCAAATGACTTTGAAGCTAGGATCAAGTAGAGCAATCTTCAACTTATAGAATGTAGCTTGAATCCGATAGACGTAGATTCATGCCCTAGTATTATCGGATTATCGGCCAACCCCGATACTTGGCACGCTAACCGCACATCCAAATAATCTCAACATGGTATCAGAGCTGTAATTTGTACCATCTAATTTGCTGAGAAGTCATTCAATAGAGCATACAGTATCAAATCAATTATTCCGATACATAGTAGACACTAATTAAAATTGTTTTGATAGTCCTATAATCTACTATTTGCATACACTCATCTCAAATTTTGTGATGGATTTGTTCTGCTCTAATGGTAGACAAACTTGATGGTTCAAATTATCACTTATGGAAATTCAAGATGACTGTCATATTGATGGCCAAAGAATTATGGAAAATAGTCATAGGAACATAACTAGTTCCCAGTGTTGATGAGCAAGCCATTTCTAAGTAGAAGCTCAAGGATGGTAAGGCTTTCGTCTTAATGACCCTTAACATCTTCGACACACAAATTGGCCATATCAGAAAAGCTCAATCTTCGAAAGAAACTTGGGATATATTAAGTACACTATACAAAGTGAGAGATATCACTTTAAAGCTACATCTAAGGAGAAAGTTTTTTTCACTCAGAATATCAAAAAGTGATTTTGTTCAAAATTCAATCAATTCAAAAGATCCCAAGATCCGAAAGATCTTGGATAAATTTTTGGATGTGTTTGCTGAACAGTCACCTAAAGGTGAACCTCCGAGTAGATTCGTGGATCATCCCATTTAATTGGAACCAGGATCTAAATCGGTCAACTTACCACCATACAAACTATCAAGAGTAGAAAAAGAAGAAGTTCACAAATAAGTTTAGGAGTTACTCTCATAAGAATTTATTGTTCGAAGTAGGTCACAATGTGCCTCTCCCATATTACTTATTAAGAAGAAAGATGGAACGTTCGAAATGTATATTGAATATTGAGCCCTTAACAAAGTTACCATCAAAAATAGATACCCTATTTTCAGGGTAGATAATTTGTTGGGTGCTTTGTAAGGAGCCAATATTTTTTTGAAAGTAGATCTACATTAGGGATACCATCAAATCAAGGTCAAAGACAAGGATCAACATAAAACAGCTTTTCGAACTAACATGGGACACTATGAATTCAAAGATATGCATTTTGAATTAACTAATGCTCAGTTACGAAGAAAACTCAAAGCGACAAGTTGACTCAAAGATTTTGTGGACCTTTCAAGATTTTGAAGAAGAACAGAGAGTTGAATTATCGATTGGATCTGCCATCAACAACCCATATGCATAGAGTGTTTCATGTTTTTCTTTTGAAGAAAAGTTTGGAAGAACACTCAACTGCAACTGTTACAGTATCACCTTGGATCATGAAGGTAATTTGGTTTTGGAACCAGCCAAAGTTGTTGGATATCAGGACAAGGTATTGCGAAATGGCAAGATAATCAAAGAATATCTAATTCACTAGAAAAACCTCCATGATGAAGACAAATCTTGGGTCAACAGCTCATTTATTCAACAATGGCCATGATTATTATCATGAAGCTATTGGATATGACATTGTCAATCAAGACTACTTAATTAGAGCATTCGAGTTTACTAAGCACTTGTCTTTGTTTTTGAGGATAAAAAAGTTTAAGTAGGGGGAGTGTCATGTTGGATTTATCTCCTCTACTCTCCTAAATCCCATGTTAATCTAGTTCCATTCATGTCGTTGTAATTTTACATGCATTGTCCCATAGTCTGCAAAAATACTCTATTCATGAAGACAATCAAGAGAATGGCACCCGACTTATTGAAGTATGCCAACTTATTGAGAAAACTTGACTTGGCCGACATGTCCGGCATATCAACTTACCCGACGTGTCTGTGACATCGACTTACCCGACATGTCCGACATATCGACTTACTCGACTACTCCAGCTTATTTGGCCATGGTAGCTCGTTCGACTTCCCAATAGGCCTTCTCATGCTCACTTTCTGTATTGTGCAACTAACTTGACAATGATAGTAGCCACGATCTTCTTCCTGACGACACAACGGCTCCATGCCATCCTTTGTACACTCATATGCATAGATGTAAATTGTATATAGTTGATCATTGTAATCAATCAAGCATGCCATTCTTGATTAAGTATGTCAATTCAAGTATTCATTGAGACAGACACTGTAGATACTTTCATGCATTGATTCTTTCTTCAAACTAATTGTCAGTAATAAGCTTATAACTTTTATAGAGCGGAGTTAGCTTTCTAAGCACACGGTTTCGCCCATTATTGTCTTGTGTTCATAACATCAAGTTGACTTGTATTTCTATACATAAATCTGAATCAATCATTGTTGACACTGCAATCTCCCGATGGAAGCCGAAGGATGGCAAAGGTTTTGCGTTGTCCATTTCATGTGCAAGGTAGAGTTCTTGGCGATCAGCCCGATGATGATGAGAATCAAGAGGGCTTGGTCAAGGTTCTTGTGAAAGAACTTGACAAAACTCGTTCGATATTCATTTTGGACAAGGGAATGTTTAAGATTCAACTTTGCTGAGATGAAGCCATGAAAACTTATTTTGACAAAGCCCTTGTGACTTGGTATGTACACTTAGAAAATAATTTATAAATTTTTACGCAAATCATCAATCTCATTTAGATTGAATTAGGTTTTGGATTATGGTACTATAATAATTGCATTCTATATTGAGCATAGATTACATTATGATTATTCGAAGTTCCGTACTATTATTCTTTTGTTTTCTGTCATGTAGAGCCTCGAACAATGTCTAAGGAACGTGCTCTTTGTTGTTGTCGAGGGGAAGGATCCAGTATTTTCTTCCCATGGTACAAAGTCAATGGCATTGACATGTGGCAAAATAGCTTCTTCCACTGTCCCTTCCAACACTAATGCTACTGACAAATCTGCACCCTCCGAATTAGCTCTTCCCCCAAAAAAAAATATCTTAGACTGCTGTACATATTGAACCCGCAACCGAAAAACCAAGGGCTAGAAACATATCAATGGCCAAGCGACCAAAAGTAATTCCCTCTGAAGAAAGTAGAAAAAAAGTAACAGAGTCCACTTTAGTTTTGTTTAGAACCTCTATCCAACCTCTGAAGGATTCATTTGAGATATCTAGAATTAGAGATCAAATTCATAAAACAAAAAAAATGGCAAGCATATTGTTGTTGTAGAATTATATTCTAGCTTAGTAGAATTTATAAAAATACGAATGAAATTTCTCTCAGTTTTGCTAGATGAATTAATTGAGATAGGAAAGTCTACATATGACGAAGACTCTGTAATTTATCTGTCAGAAGAACTGCAACCTCTCGGTAGTGAGAAAGTGGTGACACATAAGATTTTGTAGATGTCCTTGTTCAAGATTACAATGTTGTAACTGTAAAAGAAACTGTGGAAGAGGTTGTCATTGTCTCTATTGAGGCTCCTCCAAAAAAGCCTAAAGATGTCAATGATCTTGACGATTTTTGAAAATAGTGTAATTATATGATTATTTCATGAATTTGAAAATTATATATGAATATCAAACTTTTGTGGCATGAAGTTTTTAAGTTTATTTATATTTTTTAATATTATTTACTACTTGAAATATTTTCAAATATTTTAAAATTTATTTTTCAATGTTACTTTTTAAGGTAAATTAATATAAATTTAGTAAATGTTTATTTTAATGAATGTTATTGTGGAATAACAATACTGTTTTAAATTTGTTCTAAAATAATATTCTCAATTAATTAATGAATATTATTAAAATTGATAATATTTTTCATCTTTTAAAATATTAAATTTATGAATAGAATTTCAAGTTCTTGATTGTGATGATACTAATGATAATTTTTTTTTTAATTTTTTCTACATATTCAAAAGTCATATAGTTTTAGATGTGCATTTAAGTAATTTTTTTTAAAAATTAAAGCTTATATGTTCTAGACCTAAATTGCATAAATTGTTTTAATCTGTACAAACTATTATTTTAAAAAATTAAAATTTTAAGAAAATATTAATTTTAATTTATACTGGATTCATAAAAAATTATTTCAAACAAAAAAAATTTAATATTTTAAATATTTGTTACTAGATAATTTCTCAAATAAATAAAATAATTTTTTCTTGTTAGTTTTAGTATTTTTATATTTAATAATTTTTTCTAATTAATTTAAAATATGTGCAAAATTATATATGTTGTTAAAATTCTATATCAAATTTTTTTGGTATGATTTTAGTTTTTAACAGAAGACGACATTTTTTAACATGCTAATATAAAATTTGCAAAGCATTTTGAATATAGGCATTTTTTTAAGAAAAATTATAAAAATTACAAAATATGGATCTCCATGTCATTTCTCTTTTTTTTTGTCACCATGTTTACGCTCAATTGTGATAATAATTATGATTCTAAGATGACTTCAATATTATGTTCAAAATGAATAGAGTATCACTCCTCATTAAATGTTACAAACATTAATATCTTACATATGATCGAAGTATGTGAATTCTTAGGAAACTTAAAGTAATCATTTTCTCTGTTAGTAGGCCGCACACTCACTACTTTTCACACGTGTGAGGCCATGGGATCATAATTTTTAATTGTTCTTGGAAGTGTAGGAATTGTCAAGGTAAAGCTAGTTTTGAGTGCTAGTCTTGATCTAGATCAATAATCCAAGTTGCCAATCACTCTTATTATAGGTCGATTATAGATCTAATTAAGATCCATTTGCTGATTTTTTTAGCATGGTATCAGAGCCAAGTCTAAGAGCATAGCTAATGATCTAGATCTCATTAATTTGTAGAAAACATTGGTGCTAAAATCAAGTTGAGAGAGAGCGGGTGTGATTACTTCAAGTTTTGAAGTCCATATGTGGATCTGAGTTGCAGGTGTACTTCTCACACGTGTGAGAGATTGTTGTACCTGTATCTGCTTCATATTTAAGAGATCTTCAAATTTTTGTTTCATACAAGCTTGTGAGAGTTTAGTGTGTGATTTGCTTTGTAAAAATCAATTGCTTCTTGAGAGATTTGATGTAAATTGGTGATAGATCATTATGACATCACTTAATCATTGATAGAGAGTGAGGAGGCTGATGCTTTAAATCCTAGAGAGAGAGAGAGAGAGAGAGAGAGAGAGAGGAGAGGAGACTAAAAGTCAATTTGAATCACCATAGGAATGTCGATGATGTGATAAGGGCCTTCACCAGTGACAAGCTCTTCCAAGAGTCAAATCCAATCAATCATTGTGAATAGTGAGTGTAGAATTTTTTCTCTAAGTTCTTTTGAATTCAAGATCATTTAAGATCTTGCTTCTTGAGTTTGAGTGATTCAATAGAGTTGCTTGTGAGGCAAAAATTCTGAAAAAGAGAGCAAGGAGAGCCAAGAAGTACATAAGTGTACTTGAATCTAGTAAGATGGGATCTAAAGGTGCATACCTTCTAGAAGCTAGTGAGAGGCTCAATTCTAGTAACTATTCAATATGGAAATTAAAGTGAGAATGGAGTCACTTTTAGTGCTCCAAGGTCTCTTTGAACTTGTCATTGTTGAGGAGGAAGAGCCTCAAGGTGGACAAGAACTAGTGAGGTACAAAAAGGAAGCTAGGCTAGCATTGCATTGCATCAAAATGAATGTTAGCAATCAACTTCTAAAAAAAGTAGCTTCATGTGTCTCGGCCAAGGAGTCTTGGGACTCCTAGAAAGGGATCTATGAATCTAAGAATACCTCTAGAGTGCTAATGTTAAGAAATAAAGTTTTAAGCATTCGCAAAGTATTGTCTCCAAAATAGAAAGCAAGTTGGAGATCCAATTCTCGAGGATCCCCCAAATGGAGTCTATTAGCTCTAGTATTAAAGAGATCTTGGAAAAAAAAAAGAAATTCGAACGGAAGGGAAGTCTATTCGAAAGTAAACATACAAAGTCCTATGAACTGGCATTCGTTTTCAAGAATGAATACACAAGGCCTTCACAACAATATCACAAAGAAAGAAAAATAGTAGACCTTGGCTCTGATACCAAACTGTGAACTTGAAGTGAAGGTCTCCTAAATTCTAAAGTCTTGACTTAAACATTGTGTCTTAAAAAGAAACAAATCAACAAAACACTGATGAATAAATCCGAAAAGAACTCAAAGCTCTATGAAGTAATTCATCATTCAATCACAAAAGCATTTATTCAAGAGACTTGCTGGGGGGTCAAGATGTGGACCCCCCCACCACCCCTAAAGGATTTTTCTTTTAAATTATGCAAGGCCCAAGGCCAAATACATATACAGTGGTCTGGGAAGATGGATTCTTGAATCTTTACATCAATCAGATGTTAACAAATTTTGGATCTTAAAGAATCTCATAACAAGGAAAGTGGTTTCTTATGGCATGCAAAAGCTTAATGATCAAGAATGGAGCATGCATAGTCATTACGCATTAGATGGCATGACATGCATGAATCAAATCTGACATGCATGGACATTAGGCTATGAATGGTGTGACATGCAAGCTTTAAATCTGACATGCAATTCCAAATCAGACATGCATGGCCATCAAGCTATGGATGGTGTGTAATTGAGAGAGAGAGAGAGAGAGAGAGAGAGAGAGAGAGAGAGAGAGAGAGAGAGAGAGAGAGAGAGAGAGAGAGAGAGAGAGAGAGAGAGAGAGAGAGAGACCAAGCTTCCTTCCAAGCACCTACACACATAGAAATAAGAACAAGAGGCAAACCAGAAATGAAAAGGAGATGAATAATGAGGGAGAGGGATGAGTTACTCGTTTTATAGGGAATGTGTAGCCTTGAGAGAGTGGTGCGTCGAACCACTTTGGTGTTGGTGCTGTAGTACACCAAGTCATTGCACCGCTCCGTCGTCAGACGGTTCCGTCTGTTTGTGTGAACAAGGCTGAACGTTGACCAATTCCGCTCACACACGCAAGCAGAACAATCCTGCATTAAGTGGCAACAACTCGAGTGAGTACCGACCTTGTAGAGAAAATGTGAAAACTTGTTGGATGAATGAGATCAGACAACATACCTGTGAAAGGACTCAGAGCGCGAGCATCCTCAGGTCTGGCTGCCCGGCGCCGTAGCTCTCCCACCATGATACAGGCAAGAGCCTGTTCTCTCGAACACGTGCAAGGTCCTCACCGAACAGCCCCAGAGCTGAGGGGTCCAAAATAAGTGTGAGAGGTGTAAGGGAGACTCTAGGAGAAGTAGAGTGAGAGGGTGAGGTGTGTAGGTGTGAGAGGGTGTTTAACAACTTGTTAAAGCAAAAGGGGAGGAGTAGGAGGGCACATTTTCCTAGGTGTCTTATGGCTTACAAGCCATGTGGCAAAGTAGTTAAGTTACATATTGATAAGGATGGAAGGTAGGTAGCTTAACATTTAATGTTAGCCACTTTCAAGTTGTATTTTTCTTGGTTTACAACATTGGGATTCATCCCAAGTGTTTTTCATAACATGGGAAAGGCTTTGTATATGTCCATCTTATCTTGCATAATTTTCATCAATTCCTAGGCCCTCTTTTTTCTAGGGGTTGCCCATCCCCAATCATAGTGGAGTGTGACACAAAGGGTGATGAGTCCTTTGGTTTTTTCTCCAAATCTTTATAGACTCGATTGAGTCTTCTTTATAGACTCGATTTGAGCCTTCTTTATAGACTTTAGAAAAAGCCTTCTTCAGGTGCCATCTTTAAGCTTTAAGAAGATTCTTTAGTTCATTCTTCAGGCACTCTTCTTAGTACCTACACATACCCTAAAGAAAAGGTTAGGAGTCATACCATAAAATGGTTCATCATTAGATTCTATTTCTAGAACCTGCACATCAAACTTTTAACGTTGATCTATAGTTTCATTTCTTGTCTTCAGGTAATGATACCTGTACACATATTTCATCAATTAGAGTAATAAACTCTAATATTCAAAACATGTTTCATACAAAAAGAATGGAAGACTGGATAGCCTTTATTTCTTGGTCAATTTGGTCTATACAATTTACACCCCTCCGACGCATTAAGTGTTGTCCTCAACGGACATTTCTCAAATAAACATTTAAAATTTCTGGATATTCTTGGAAGAATTCTTCTTCCATCCGTCTTGCATCCGTAGTAGTATAGTTTTTAAACTTGAGGAGATATAATGTAAAAGTTATTCCCTTTCTTCTCGTTCTTGTCTTGTGCATCAAGATCTGCTCAGGTTGAAGGATTTCTTCAGTTCCTTGAACTTCTGGAGGTTCGAAATTTCTAAGTCCTTTAGGTTCTGGACCATTGAATTTTTTTAGCAAGCTTACATGGAATTTGTTATGGATTTTCCAAGTAATAAGTAAGTCAAGTTCACATGTAACCTCATTGATTACTTTCTTGACTTTAAAAGGTCCATAATACTTTTGGGCTAGTTTTGGGTAAAGTTTCATGCTGCCTTTTCTTTTCAAATTTAAAGAACATTATCAAGATTCATCCTTTTGGATGATCCAACATACAAGGGAATTGTTCCTATTCCACTTATCTTGCATTCTTGACTACTTGCAGTATAGATTGATCTATGTAAATCATTGTAAGAAAGTAAAGTGGAGAATATGTCCTTTTGATATGTCATGTGGGAACTGGCCCCACTATCAATCCACAAAGAATCATTGGTGTTGCTCTTGGATGATGGTGGTTTGTTGGAAACCATCAAGGATGACTCTTCATCCTCCTCCTCCTCCTGATGTGCAATGTTGCTTTATTTGCTCTCTTGTGCCTTCTTCTTCTTGAGACATTTTGATGCAAAATGTCCTTTTTTTCCACATAAAAAACATTTGTACTTGGACTTGTCTTTGATCTTGCCCTTTGAGCTTGAAGCCTCATCCTCTTTCTTGATCTCCTTGAAGTGCTTCTTCTTGCCATTGGTCTTCCTCTTGGCTTTGAATGAGAAATTAGCTTTCTCATCACCATCCTACACAGAAATAGCATTCATTCTTGCATTGGTATGCATCATCCTACACTCTTCAACCACTAATACATTGTGTAGCTTTTCTATAGTGGGCAAAGTGTCTTGGATTGCAAAGCCTTGGACCAAATCACTCCCTACACCATTGAGGACAATCTGAACAAGCTCACTATCTTGAATCTTCTCTCCAATGGAAGCTAATTGAGAGACTTGATTCTTAGCACATAAACCTTTGCACTCTCATCACTTCTCTTCATGCTTTGCAGAATCTGATTCCCAAGCATGAGAACCCTTGAAGTGTTACTAGACTCATAGATTGGTCTTAGAGATTCCCAAGCCTCTTTAGCACTGGTACAAGCTGATACTTCTCTCAATAAATCATTGCTTACATTCATCTTCACACAGTGAAGTGCAAGCCTAGATCTTTTTTTGTATTTAGCTAACTCCTGTGCACCTAGAGGTTCATCTTCCTCATCAATCAAAAACACATATAGATCCTGGAGCATCATGAGTGACTCCATCCTCACTTTCCAAATAGCATAATTAGTAGAATTTAACCTCTCACTAGCTTCTAGAAGGTATGCTCCAGCAGATTTCATCTTACTAGTAAGATTCTACACACAAGATATAGATTTGTTTGAACCTTAAACTCACAAAGGTTTCTAACTTGCAGTGTTTTACTCAAATATTGACTTCTAATCCAACAGATGGACTTGTAAGCACAGTTCTATTACTCCCTCACAAAGCTGGAATGAAGATAAGATGAAGTGAAAACTACTCTCAACAAATCTTGCCAATCTTGGTTATTTTGGGACAAAAACTGACGCTATCTCTCTCATTCACTTTGATGTATATTCAAGACCTGGTTTCCACTTTAAGAAGGTCTGAAATCATCCTAGATTAATTAGTTTTCACATTAGAGGAGTTTTGAGCTCCAAAAAGACCCTTTAAGAATTCATGCAAGATGTAGTTTATATTATTAAAATATTATAATACTAATACTTTTGATTTGCCATAGCTTTTTAATCATAGCTCAGAAGTATGTCATCTAACATATCATTTTAAAGCCCTTGTCGAGCGCTTTCCAATACACCAGACTCTGCTAAATTCATACTTACCACTAAAAAGTTATGCCATTTTTAGTGTGGAATCAAAATGTGGACTCAAAAAATTACGTTACGTAGATTTCAAATTTGAGTGTTTTGATTGGTCCATGTGTAAGAAAAAATTCAGAAAAAATATAAAAAGAATCTTTACAAAGGGTCTTTTTTGGATTTAGAACTCCTCTAATGTGAAACAAATTCAAAACTAACTAATGGCAAGTGATCTTGGTAGCTTAGCCTAGGATTTGCACCAAATATTATATCAAACTCACACCAGATGAAAATACAGTGATTCAATGAATATGGGATTTTAAATGCTGGTTCATAAATGCCCACACGTGTGAACAGTACGGATTTTGATCCTGAAAAAGTTTGGGATCAAATCCCCTCACCAAAACCTGGATACTAGCTTGCCCTTCCAATACTAGTTGTTTGCACCAAAACCTGCTAAAATTGGATTAGTTTCAAACACTGATCAATAGCCTTGTACTTGGCTCTAATACCATGTTAAAAGTACAGTACTAAGGACCATAAATGGATCTTTGAATGATCCACAAGGTTGATTGTGTGATTGTTAAACAATCTATCAGATACTAGTCATCAAAAAACAAGATCTAGTTTAGCAACTTGATGGAAAACAAGTAGAGACAATCAAAGCATTGATCAATAACTATAATTCAACTCCACACGTGTGGAAATAAGGCTGTAGTATGGCCTGTAGACAGTGTTTAGAATGTGCCAAAGCTGGGTTTCATTGGAATTAAAAGTAATCACCATATAATGAGAGGAAACTCGAGTTTCTCCTTGAGGCTTCAAAAAGTTTCTATTTCCTCACTATGAAGAATGAGAATACATAGTAAAAGACACTTCCTTTGCTAAGTTAGGTGAAAATCCAGCATGTAATAAGGAAGTAGACTCAACTTTCTTGCCCTAATGTGAAAACCCTAGCCTAGATCCAAGAGTCATGCTTTGTAGGTGCATGGTAGGTACAAATCTCATCATAAATCATGGTCTAGATTCTACAAAGTAGGAATCACTACCAAATGGACACAACCACTCCTCTTTACTCGTGGTAACCTACTTTAGGTGTGAATGTACAAGTGGCACTTTGGCTATTCAAGTAACCAACAAACAATATTGACAAAATGTACAATATTCTACATGGCTAGATTTGCCAATGTAGGCAATTTTTCACATTGTTTACTCACTCTGATCAGAACATGGACGTGTACGACTCCTCAGTTTTTGATCAGACGATGGTTGTCTTTGATGCCTGAGGAACTCACGATATCATACTACTCTTTCATTTATTTTAGAACTATACATCACGTTGAATCTGATTTCAGTAGTACCACATACAAACCATCTCCAATCTCTTCGGTGGACTATACTCTTGTTTTAGAGTATGAATTAATTTTTAAGATCTTGTTGGGCAATCAGAACGCATAAAGTTGTAATTATCTTTAGCATAACCTGTCTATTAGACTGTTTTTGCACCTAGTAGCCAATCAGAATGAGAGAGCTGTTTCGCAATATTCCCGCTCTCTTCTTCGTTCTCGTTCTTCCTATCTCCCTTACCCCATCAATAGGCATGGCATAAGCCTCATGTAAAGAGCCCCCTTAAGAAAACAACTCTACCGCACAAATCAGATATCGAATGAAGCCGGAGGTCACCTCATTGTGGGATGTCATGTAGGCTTGCCACATGGCAGACCATGCACGAGAGAGAGAGAGAGAGAGAGAGAGAGAGAGAGAGAGAGAGAGAGAGAGAGAGAGAGAGAGAGAGAGAGAGAGAGAGAGAGAGAGAGATGGGGCTCGAAAGTTGTCACATGGCAAGCCACATAGGCTTGCCACGTGTAAACCATGTAGGCTTTTGACTTGCCATGTGGAAAGCTACGTAGGACTACCATAGGCTTCTGTAGCAGGCCACATAGGCATGTCATAGGTCTGCTATCTACCAAGCCTGCGGTAGACTGTCGTGTGGCAAGCCATGTAGGCCTACCCCATGGCAAGTCATGCAAGCTTGGTGTTGGCCACATGGCAAACCATGTAGTTCTAACATAGGTCTGCATGACAAGCTAACCAGGCTTTGCCATGTAGGCTGAGTGGAGAGAGAGAGAGAGAGAGAGAGAGAGAGAGAGAGAGAGAGAGAGAGAGAGAGAGAGAGAGAGAGAGACAATTGGGGCTCGAAAGTTGTCACATGGCAAGCCACGTAGGCCTACCACCTGGAACCTATGTGGACTTAAGACCAGCCATGTGGCAACCAATGATAGTCCTGCCACATAATGATTGGTTGCCACGTGGCCAGTCGCGTAGGTCTGCCATATGGCAAATCATGCAAGTTTGGGGTTTGCAACATGGCAAGCCATGTAGGCCTAATGTAGGCTTGTGCGGCAAACCAACCGAGCTCTGTCATGTAGGCTTGAGTGGACCCAGAGAGAGATAGAGAGGTGGGCTCGAAAGCTGACATGTGGCAAGCCATGTAGGCCTACCATAGGCTTGCATGGCAGATCACATAGTCATGGCATAGGCCTCATGTCTACCATGCAGGCATTTTGTAGGATGCCAACTAAGCTGTGCCTCATAGGTCTGCCATGCAGGCTTGAGTGGAGCTACACAAAGGGGGAGAGAGAGAGAGAGAGAGAGAGAGAGAGAGAGAGAGAGAGAGAGAGAGAGAGAGAGAGAGAGAGAGAGAGAGAGAGAGAGAGAGAGAGAGAGAGAGAGAGAGAGAGAGAGAGAGAGGCCCACCAGGCCTACGTTTTGATGCCTTCCCAGCCCTTCACAACTGAATTTTTATTTATAGAAATGCATTTTTATTTCAGCCTAAAAGTCTGATAATTTAAAAGATGCATAAAGCGCCCTTCAAATTTAGTGAGATCCTTGATAATGAAAGGCCCTTTTGTTTAACACCTTTCACCATGAAAATATGTACATGCCCTTCAAAACACAGTCCTAGGGCCCACCAAAAAACAAATGATGAATAAGAGTGTGTGTGGGTAAAGGGTAATTTGAATTTGGAGTGGGCCCCTTAGATGCAGGCATGGGGAGGAGGGGCATGCATCCTGTTCCCCATACATGCATCCTCCTGCCCATCATTTTTTGTTAAAAAAAGTGTATGCATGGGTGAGAGGAGGAGGATGCATGGGGCCCCTCACCCATGCATAAAAGTGTATGTGGTCGAGACGTATGGATGATGCTCAAAGCGGGCGATCTACTTAGCCATCATCCCCCTCCCCATGGTCTGTGGCAGAACATTCTTTTCATTTTCAATTTTGCGAGACGATGCATTGCGCGTGCCCCTCCATGTTGCGTGGATGTCGGATAACTTGAAGACGTCGGACAAGTCGATGACTTCGGACATGTCGACATAGACTATCATCAACTTTGCTTGTAGTTCTACAGATGTCGTGACTATGCCAATATTTACAACAACTAGTAAATGAATCTAGATTAGCATGAAATAAGGATGGAGAGGATAGAAATCCAACACCCCCACTTAATCTGGATTCTTAAATGTCTTGATTCTCAAATTCAAGATAACACAGAAATTGTTGTGTGCTTCGTGATTCAATCCCTTTGTGAATATGTCAGCTACCGTGTACTGTGTTCTGCAAAATTTTAGGCTCACCTCCTTGTTGAGTACGTTATCCTTGTATAGTGATATCCGATCTCGATGTGCTTGCTCCTAGAATGAAATCTAAGATTAATTGACAATGCAATTGCACTCTGATTGTTGCACTGGATCATAGTTGGAGCATGTTGTCTGAGACCAATATCAGACAATAAATTCCTCAACTAGATTGCCTCTTTGGTAGCTTGAGAGGCTACAATGTACTCTGACTCTGTCAAAGACATTGCAATAGAGGTTTGCTTACGACTATTCCAAGATATCGACGGACCATTGTTGAGTAGAAAAACATATCCAAAAGTCGATTTTTTGGTGTCGATGTCACCTGCCCAATTGCATCTGTATATCCATGAAGAGTATGGATATCGGATGGATCTCCATCACCATAGCAGATGCATAGGTCCATAGTAGCTCGTACATATCTGATTACTCTGAAAAGAGCTTTCCAATGGATCATGCCAGGATTGGTCATGGACTGACTCAAGGAACTAATGGTGTATGCAAGATTTGGCCTAGTCGAGATCATTGCATACATTAGGGATCCGTTAATAGATTAGTATGGATACCCCTTCATTTCGACCTTCTCCTCATTGGTCTGAGGGCACTGTTCTTTGGATAATATGAGACCTGGATCCATGGGATTATGTACAGGCTTGCAATTCATAAAATTGAACTTCATCAGCAAGTTATTAAAGTACCTCTACTGGGTAATATACAGAAGTCTTCAACTTCTGTCTATGTGGATCTGAATCTTGAGACAATAGTGAGCTTCTCCAAGATCTATCATCTCGAATTCTTGGGATAGCATTCTCTTTGAAGGTCAACATATCATTCACATAAAGTGTGTTGATGACAAAGAATTGATTAACAACTTTGTAATACACATTACAATCTACAGAGCTAGGTTGAAAACCATGATCGATCAAGAACGTGTTGATTCAATGAAACCATTGCTCTAGAAGATTGTTTTAGACCGCAAAGCTTTGTGGAGTTTGCGTATATGGTCTTCACGACCATTGAGGATGTAGCCTTCTGGCTGGATCATGTAGATGTCCTCCTCAATAACTCCATTGAGGAATGCAGTTTGTACATCCATCTGAAGTACCTCAAGATTTGTTGGAGTAGCATAAGAAAGTAGGAGTCGAATAGAAGTGTGCTTGACAACTGGGCTGAAGGTCTCGAAGTAATCAATGTTGGGAATTTGTGAAAATATCCTTGCCACAAGTCGAGCTTTCCTTCTGTCAATGCTCCCATCTACTTTGTATTTAATCTTGAAGATCCATTTGCAGTCAATAATCTTTCTATTTGCTGGTAGGTCAGTGACAGTCCAAGTGTTGTTCCTCAGCAGTGAGTTGTACTCTTTGTCCATTGCCTTTTTCCAGAGATCTGAGTCAGCCTGTGACAATGCTTCCTCAACCATGGTTGGCTCTTGAATAGAATAGTGATCAAATTCATCAGTATATCAGAGAGGCTGAGATCAAATTCTTGATGATCTCTTGGTTGAAGCTTGTGGCTGTGAAGTCCGACTTCCTGTCGGTTGTGTCCAGCATGTCGGCGGGCATGTCGGACAGATTTGCTACTCCTATCCTGCTCATCATCATCTTCGATCTTCTGCTTGGTGTCGGCTGCACGAGCTTGCTGATACGGTTGCTTCTTCTTCTTGCCGTTGTTGAACTTCAAGATTCAAAAGTCCTAGATTTCATGATTTGGTCTCTTGCAATATCTGCAAAAGAGTCTTTTCTTGTTGTTCTGAATAGGTGGCTGATGTGAAAAATACAGATCCTAAGTGGATCTAAACTCCAAGATCATTGGCTTGAATGCTTGCACTCCAAACTACATAAGCTAGGAATTGGCAACACATTCTATGCTACCTAGAATGCAAAGAACTTGATCAAAAAGCATTTATCACAAATGGAAACTTCCATAAACATCAAGTGCGGCCCAAAATAGCATTATACAGTCCATAATACATCAGCCTACCACTTTTGGAAAGCACCTAAGATTATACACACAAAGCTTGAACTCAATCACTACACAATGCCAACAATGGAAGGAGAACCCAATAGAAAAATCTCTCATTAAGCAAATGAATACAATGGATCTGCTCCAACCTGTTTCTCCACGGCCTACCTGCTATATATAGCTGAGAGAGATGACTCTCTCTCCTCTCTCTAGACCCTCCTTACCTAAAATATGCCCTATATAGGTAAAATTGGCATATATGTCCAAAATACATGAAAATGGACTCATTTCGAAGGTCTTGAAGTTTGACACTTCTTCATACTGAAAAAATACACTTACTAAAAATATCTAGACCTGTTTCACACGTGTGAAAAGTCAGATCCTAAACTATGTGCCATTTTTAGCAATTTTGGCCTAAAACTAGACAAGGAAATGTTGACAATTTTCACACTCCCTCTTCAACTTAACTTGCTAGTTTTACAACACTACTTTGTTCCAACTTAAGAATGATCTCCATCATCAGAATAGATCTCTTCTCAAGGATCCTAATATGTACAAAATAGGACACAACATAATTGATATAGATAATAGTGTCCATATAGGATGCTTCACTATTTCTTACATCAATTTTACATAGAATCATAAAAATGGTACATGTAAAAGAACATAGAATCTCAATTAATGAATTCCTCCATGTATCCATCTCTGGTTTCTCTATAAAATAGCAGCAAACAAGTTGTAAATGAAAGTGATCAACAAGTGTTTGCATGCCTCCTCCACATTTCACTATACATATAGTGAATGCAACATGTATCTCCATGAATGAACTTCCATCACCACCTTGCCTTTGTAGATCTTCAATCCATGAAAGCCTTTGAGTGAATGAATGCCAAAAAGATGTGTTCCCTACTCCATTTGAATGACCAAAACCTGAACTTGAAATACTTGAAGTACCTCCACAAGATTTGCACACAACGCTTGATCCTACAATGTCAACAAGTTGCCAATTTGCCAACACTAGAATACTAGATCTTGAACTTTGTTCAAAAGAAAACATATTGACCACTTCAATACCTTTCAAGATCTGAATGAATTCATGTACTTGATCATACAAACCAGCAATGATAACTATTCCATCTCCAAGATCCAAAGGATGCAAAACTATGGAACTAGTTTTATTGAAATTTGACAATTTCAACACATTGACATAACAATGTTCATACATGAGATTAGGCAAGTGAGGTAGAGTAAGAAGACACTTCCTTGCAGCTCCAAAGACCTTACTTGAACCTTCAAGAACCTGTAAAAACAGATCCAAAATGCCTTGACCATTTGTCTCTTCTTTGATGCTTTTCACTAGCTTCGAATTGCCACTTGTCTCTTGGTGTTGATGAAGCAATCCAAGATCAACCTCTTGATCTTCCAATAAGACATCAAAGATCTTGCATATGTGAACATCTTCAGATCTGAAACTCTGAAGATACTCCCTCTCAAACACATGATTAAGATCCCACAAGATCTCATCAATGCTCAAATTTGACCCTTCACTATAGTTAGTGAAAACAATGCCACCATCATAAACCAAAAGATAGATTCCAACATTTCCATTTAACATGAAGTAGAGTAGGTGAAGATGAGTATCAAACCTAATCAAAACAGCCCTCTTGAGTTCATAACAAACCTCAATAAGCTCACCAATGATATCTCCCTTGCCTTGAAGAAGTTGCCACTTGAGTTGCTCCATGTAGTCTTCTTCAACCAACCTTTTGCCATCTTGACCATGAATGAACAATCCACCACAATCATAGAATGCTTTGAGTTGATGAAGAGATGTTAGATCCATGCTTTGGATCTTCCCAAGAACCACTCTTCCATTGCCCTTTCCTTCACAAGACTCCCTCTTAATGCTAGCACCACAAAAGTTAGAAACCTCCCTCTTGATAGTTGCACCATAAGAAGTAGAAGACTCTTGAATATTAGAAGCCAAGAAAAGAATCCTTAGTACCTTCAACATAAGAGTGATTGAAGTACTCTCTCTTTTCAAACATGAACTTCTACTCAATGATTTAGGTAATGAGTCATATGATAATGATTCTTCCTCACTATCGTTCATAAAAACATCATTCAAAGTACATCCTACTTTGAACACTTCACATACTTCTCTTCCTTTTGACTTGTGATCTCCCTCACCAAGTCTCATGATAGAAACCTTTGATCTACTCTTTTTATGAAGAAATGTGACACCACTTGTTGCACAAATGACTTTATCACAAAAAGATGTAAAAGAACCATTTCCTTCAAGCATGCTCAAAGCACCATCATCTTTTCCCACATGATTACATACATCAATATGAAAAGAATTAGAAGAACAACCATCTTCTTGCAAAGAATGACACTTAGCATCTCCATCTTTTTCCATATGAACAAACAAGTCATTAGCAACAATCACTTCCAAAGAAGAATCTTCATCAACTCCATTGATGAAGTTAGCTCCTTCCTTACCTTTTCCATTTTTGCACTTGCCATCTAGCACCATTGAAGAACCACCAAGCCTTGGAAGTCCATGAGTAGAAGAGTACAAACATGATGCTAATTTAGCTCCACATGACTCCATATGACTAGTAGGTAACACTAGTGCATCTTCAAGATCCAATGGATCCAAAAAATTGACCATAGATTCACCAAAGCTTGCCAAGTTAGCACAACAATTATCATCTCCAAGAAGTACATTAGATCTCAACCTAGATCTAGCATTTTGTTTCTTATGGCATTCATTTGCAAAATGTCCTTTTATCCCACAATAAAAGCACTTGAACTTTGACTTATTGTTCTTAGTAGAAGAGGAAGAGGAAGAGTGATCATCATGATCAAAGTTACCACCTTTGGACCATTTCCCTTTGCCTTTACCTTTGCCCTTGAATTTGCCTTTTGTGAAGAAAGCCTCTTCACCTCCACCTTGCAAGGATGCACCATCAAGCTTTGATTGCAACCTATGTTCTTCAGCCAATAATATTTCTTGCAAGTCAACCACACTTGGCAAGACTCTTTGAATGGCAAAACTTTGCACAAGGTTAGCATGTTCATTTAGCAAACCATTCAACATAACTTGGACTATTTCACCATCTTTTATGTTCTCATCAATGCATGCTAAATCATCACTTAGGGACTTAACTCTCAAGATAAATGCATGAGCACTTTCACCCTCTCTTTGCCTACTAGAAAATATTTGTCTCCTTAGGGTCAATACCCTAGATGTGGACTTTGATTCAAAGAGCTTCTTTAAGGCATTCCATGCCTCACTTGCACTTTGACACTTTCCAACTTCCTTGAGAAGTTCATTTGTAACATTCATTTTAATGATATGAAGAGCCCTTTTGGCCTTCTTATCAAACCTTTGTTGCTCTTGAAGTGTGAGAGGTCTCTCTTCAATTTCTGCAACTATGTCCATGAGTTCATTCAACTCAAGTAAGGACTCCATCCTCACTTTCCAAGTAGAGTAGTTTGATGAACTCAACCTTTCACTAGACTCTAGCATGATCCCACCATTGGAAGCCATGATTCTAATGTTTCTTCAACTTTTAGGTTTTGTCCTAAAGCACTTAGCACTCACTTTTCTCTCAACAAATGATAGATAAAGAGATCTATGAAGATTTAGGACCCTAAAACACTTCTATCTTGAACCTAGATGGTTTCCAAGCATAGAAAGGAAGATTGAAACACATGCAACACTTTGCACACACTAAGAATGGATTACAAAATCAAACCAACCTGAACACACTCTTGCTTAAGCTCTCAAACTTTCCAGAAAGTGACCAAATCAAGTTATGGTGTGAAGAGTTACTTGCATTCTTAGAAAATACCCAAAACTAGGATGCCAAGATTACCTAGTAATGAACAAACTTGATCAACATATGATCAACACACTAAGATATTGATTCAACCTGTAAAACCACATGTAAACCACACTTCTAAAAGTTTATAAACTCCAGCAAGTGATAAATACAAGATTTAGAGGTGAATGAATGAGCACACTTAGTGAATCACAAGACTAGCTTCACTATCTTGTCAAATCTTGGTGTTTAGATGTAGATCTAAGATCACTTCACATGAGAATGTTCCTCAACCTGTTAAGAACCTGAAAACACACTTGCATAATGGTTAACACCTTCCAGCAAATGCTCCAATCAAATTACATAAGGAGAGTTACTTACATGCTCAACAAAGTACACCAAAAATTATGCCAAAATTGATGACAATCTTTACAATATGCTCTTCACAATGGAGCTTACAATATGTTCACCCAAAAAAGGGGATCTTTCATCCAAATGGGAGCTTTGCTCAGCCTTTAGGAGAATTACAACTCACTCAAAAGAGCATTTGTCATCCACTTAAGGAGAAGTTTCATCCACTTAAGGAGAGTGTTCATCCAAGAATGGAGATTGTCAACAATAGGATTGAAAAGAACATTGTTAGTATTGAATATGCACAAGCCTCACAATCACAAATGATTAGGTGTTATGATCTGATCCAAAATAGTTTCTTTTCAGCCTCTGATCTTCAATAGACCTGAAATATGCTTTTGATCCACAAGTTCAACTCACAAAACAAAGGTTAGTAAGATTTGATCAACAAAGCAATGCAAAATCATGCTAGAACTTGATCAAACATCCAAATATCACCAAAAATGGAATACTTACTATGAATAGAAGCCAACCAGCTCTGATACCATGTGAAAAATACAGATCCTAAGTGGATCTAAACTCCAAGATCATTGGCTTGAATGCTTGCACTCCAAACTACATAAGCTAGGAATTGGCAACACATTCTATGCTACCTAGAATGCAAAGAACTTGATCAAAAAGCATTTATCACAAATGGAAACTTCCATAAACATCAAGTGCGGCCCAAAATAGCATTATACAGTCCATAATACATCAGCCTACCACTTTTGGAAAGCACCTAAGATCATACACACAAAGCTTGAACTCAATCACTACACAATGCCAACAATGGAAGGAGAACCCAATAGAAAAATCTCTCATTAAGCAAATGAATACAATGGATCTGCTCCAACCTGTTTCTCCACGGCCTACCTGCTATATATAGCTGAGAGAGATGACTCTCTCTCCTCTCTCTAGACCCTCCTTACCTAAAATATGCCCTATATAGGTAAAATTGGCATATATGTCCAAAATACATGAAAATGGACTCATTTTGAAGGTCTTGAAGTTTGACACTTCTTCATACTAAAAAAATACACTTACTAAAAATATCTAGACCTGTTTCACACGTGTGAAAAGTCAGATCCTAAACTATGTGCCATTTTTAGCAATTTTGGCCTAAAACTAGACAAGGAAATGTTGACAATTTTCACAGCTGATTCTGGGACTTCTGTGACCTTGTGAGTCGTTGATGGAGGATGAAGATGCTCCACGTCTTCTTGTTTCCTCATGCAGCAGCATAGTTCTGACTGTAGATAATGTAATGTCTGAGTGCGTGGAGACCATCATCACCCAATTTTCATAGGAAGATGGTAAGCTTGACAATAAGGTCATAATAGCATCAGAGTCTTCGACTGCTGAACCTATTGTTGCCATCTCATCCATTAGAGTCTTAAATTCATTTATGTGATTCTAAACAAAATCACCATCTGACATTCTGAGAGAGAAATTGTTTTTTCTCAGATACAGCTTCGAAGTGACATCTCTCACTTCATATAATGTACTCAATATATCCCAAGCTTTTTTCAATGATTGGGCTTTTTTGATATGACCAATTTGTGTGTCAGAGATGTTAAGGGTGATAAAGGCAAAAACCTTGCCATCCCTAAGCTTCGATTTGGAAATGGCTTGCTCATTGACAGTGGGAAGTAGTTTGATTCCAGCGACTATTTCCCACAGTTCTTTGGCCATCAGTACTACTCTCATTTTGAAGTTCCATAAATGGTAATTCAAACCATCCAGTTTCTCTACCATTAGAGCAAACTGTGATTGTGAATCCATTTGGAATTTCAAGATGGGTATATGCAGACAGTAGATTAATATGACTGAAAACAATAATAGCAACTGCCTACACTATATCAAAATAACTGTTCTGATATTATATGCCACATTAGGGGATATTAGAATTCAAAATGGGCCCTTTGTCAAGATGCTGTTTTTGACTTTGCACGCTTTCAATGCTTATGTGTCCCAATGAATGGTGTCCATCTGTGACGAACTGTAACAGCGGTTGACGGACGAAAATTGTATTTAACTTTCCCGGCCCAATTTTTGTGATTTTCAAATATCCCACCGGGCAAAACAAACAATTGTAATTGGACCACAGTTACTGCCCGAAGACTCTTATGGTGCCCGTCATTGTTCACTCGAGGTTGATTTGACGTCAATATTCATAAACTGTGGTTAACTAATCCTTGTAGTTAAGGAAATTCTTGTCATTCATATGTATACCTCTCATTTTCTTCATTCTATCTCTCATTTTCTTGTCATTCTTAAGTTTACCTCGCAATCTCTACATTCTCTTCGATCTCAGCTTGCATACTCGTATTTTCAAATAATGGCTACGCATAATCGGAGACCAAGAGGAAGCATTGATGCAATCAATATTTGCAATGAAAAAAATGCAGAAGATCAATGGATACCAAGAATATATCGAACATATCAATGGATCTTGATGCATCCCTCTGCAAAAGGCTCATTTCAAAAAAGAAAAAGATCGGATAACATATATAGAAGCTCTTGAAAAGGCAAGATAATGGATTTTAAAGTATTACCTGCCGGTCAATCTATCACAGAAGTTTTAGTTCAACATGCTTATCTTCACAATGAGCTCAACATTCATGCTCTGAATCCAAGTGATAGAGGAAAATGCAATTGTAAGTTTTCAGATTCAATTTCTTTATATTTATCATTGTCTTTAAATTATATTTTTCTTGAGATGTTTTTGTTGGTTTTGCGAATTTGTATCCATCAAATTTCTTTGAATGGCAATCAGTTCAATCGATTGCAGGAATAATCGATGTCATACATTCGGATATCGGTATTTTACAATATAAAGGTCGTTCTCCAAAATCACTTTTAGAGTCAGGAGTTTTTTATTATGATCATACATATTTTCCTGATAAAAATGGTCTAGTTGGTAGATTAGAGTCAAATTCTCTACTAGATTTTTCGAGTGAGGAATGGATTCCTCTTGATGCAACAATTTCAAAAAGTTTTTGATCTAGGCTATATATTGATATTCATAGTATATTAAAATGTAGCACTGGATCAAAGAATAATAGATTAAGTTGGTATCTACCTTTTACAATTTTTGTTGATTTTTTTTCCAAATGCAATGTTCGGAGAACGAAAACAATATTTATTTGTAAGGACTTGAGTGCTGATATAATCGCCGAGTTGTTGGATGATGGTTGGGATACAAAACAAGATTAGCAAGTTGAGTGCAGAGTATGTTACTCATCCATGACATTTAGATATCACATCGAAAAGCAAATGCTCACTTTGCTGCTGTATTATAGAAGATGGATTAAATGCAAAAATGTTTGGAAGCCACTTGATCAAGATTTTGGTATAAACCCTCAAGAGCAACTTCAGATAACAGTGAAAAGAAATGACAACATTCTTGCAATGGTTGAAGTCGAGGAAGATTGGTGTCTCAATCACATTCGATCAGAACTAGACATGTTGCAATTCGATCTACCTCAATACTATCAATTTCGATTGAATGGTGTAAAGGTATGTTATGCCATATAAAAATATTCCTTTTTTTCTATTTCTAAGTAAATCAGTTTCATAAAATATATAACTAAACAATTTCTCTTGTGCAGGTAAGAGTAAGGCAAGAAGAGAATATAAAATGCAAAGACATTGGAACATCCATTGAAATTGAAGATCCATAGATTATGAACTATGGAATTTTGTATTATGTAATACAATTTTTTGTAT
Source organism: Diphasiastrum complanatum (assembly GCA_029204225.1). Classification (NCBI taxonomy): domain Eukaryota; kingdom Viridiplantae; phylum Streptophyta; class Lycopodiopsida; order Lycopodiales; family Lycopodiaceae; genus Diphasiastrum; species Diphasiastrum complanatum. The sequence goes on from CM055095.1 coordinate 31,864,242, forward strand.
ACATCATTTAAGAATATATATGAACCACTTTTTCTATGAGGATCATTCATTTCTATGATCTCCATTTCCATGGTGCAAAACACAATGTAATTGCAACTGGATAATATGGGTTTTCGATAGCAAAATTCATTGTCTCCTGCAGGAAATACACTATCTCCATTGGGGAGATCTTCAGTCACTTGAACTCCAGTTGAACGCTTGCCTTTGTTGAAATCTCGTATATATCGGTTGTATTTTTTGTCTTCATTGCCTTGGTCTGTATTGTCCTTGTCTTGGCATATTTGGATATGTTCAGATGATGATCTAATCAAAGCTTTGCTGCGACAAATCTAAGTGAACTAATGTCACATGTTTGGATTGGTTGTGGCAAAGGTTCGATCGATCATCATTATGAACAAAAAAAGACCATGGTAAAGACAAGGCAGACCAAGGCTATGAAACACAAACATGTCAAAAAACAGTAGAAATTGAAGATGAATGAATTATAACCTGAATTGATAAGAGGGAAAAAAAAACATATGTAAAAACAGCCATAGAAAAATTGTAAGTATATTTTTATTAAAAAAAATTTGTACATGTGTCTCATCCACATAAAGTGAGACGAATATTTAAACAGAATCAACTATCTATAATCTCTAAATCCATTTCTCCAGTTGGAAGTAGCTTGGGTGGAGAACACTCGGCCACTGCAATTGGATAAGAATTTTTGATCACAATCTTTATGGTCTCCTGCATGAAGTGCATTATCTCCATTGGTGAGACCTTCGGGCATTTAAATTGAAAAAACAACATAAACACAATTAAATGTAATTAATCAAAGATCAGTTAATAGGAGTTTGTATATGAAAAAAATAAAAACACAATTAAAAGTAATTAATCGAATATTACCTCTTCCAGATTTGGAAGTCCATCTTGTAATTCAAGCCAATTAAAAAAGTGTTTGGCATTGCATACGGTATACCAGCCACAACTGACATAATCAACTTGCTAAGAGGACTGCAGAATCCAAATTTGAACATTATGAGATATCAGATCAATGCGCAGGATGGAAGAATAAAATTTACAACGGAAACAAGCGCACGTCGATCCGATATCAAACAATTTTGATTGAATATCGGATTAGCGTGCACGTTGGAAAAATAAATTAATCAATAACTACAAGGGCACGTCAAACCGATATTGAAAAATTTATACCTCTGCATTAACCATTTTCAGCTTGAAGTATGCTTTTGTATTTGGTACTGAAAATAGTTCCAATATTTTCTGTATATGCATCCTGGCAATTTTGTGTGTGTGTGTAATAGAGTTCATCTTCAAACAAACTGGATTACACACACCCTCATCATTGACGTACAGGGACAATACACATAAGCTCCAATGATCACTGAAATCATAAAACAAGAAATTTATGAGAATCAATGTGAAATCAAAATTCATATGAAAAATTCAATAAAATAAAATCTGAAAACTAGTCACTTACTTTGTTATGTATGGCAGTACGAGAATTGGAGTCCTCAGTCTGACGTATTGGAGCATATCATTGTGCAGACTTTTGAAATCAGGGAAATCAAATGCTACCATGAATTGAAGGGGAAACAATGCAACATCTATAAACAATGGGGTCTGGAAGAACTCCATCCACACCTGAATGGCCCCACCTCCTATATTGTCCCCTAGCATTTTATTCCTACTTTCTAATTCAACAATATCTAAACTAGAAAGGGCTCCGGAGACCGGCATTGGTCCTAAAACTGTATCGAGGACCTAAACCTTTAAGATACGTATTTAACAATTAGTCATACTGTACATATTGAGGACTATTTACAAAGGCAAGTGCAGGGGATGCCGAAAGTAACACATATAAACCACATAAATAATTGTCATTCAAAATTGATTCTACCTTTACACTAACAAAATCATCTAAATCGCTTCCAACAACAGGAGGAGAGGAATTAATATTTATGGGTTTAGGAGGAGGAAGAGATTTAGAAGGTGGAAATTTATTAGGAGAGAAAGATTTAGCAGGAGAAGTTAAAGATGGAGTGGAAGGAGAAGAAGGAGACTTAGGAGGAGAAGAAGGAGAATTAGGAGGGGAATGAATAGAAGAAAGAATAGTATTCAGAGGAGTTGTCTTGGAAAAATTCCTCGCTTTAGATGGAGGGTCAAGAGACCTCCTCTTCTTTGAAACACTCCTGTTTTGTATACAAATAACAAGCCGAGTTGGTTGAGATTGCTTGCGTTTTCTCCTCTCTGAATCTTGTTTTGGAGGAGAGGAGGGAACAGGTCTAAAGTATTCAGCAAACTTGTCATATGTGTTCCGAAGCCTGAACACTATGTTGAAATCCTTGGGCATGATGGTCATCCTCTTGGCATGGACAGCTGCAACAACAGTATCATAAAAAAAATTTCACTTGGAAATCCTCATATGTTGTGTGCAACGCCTCAATTGCCATTACCGTCCATCTCACATCTGTAGATAAACTTCTTGTCACCTGCCTGAGGAACCTCTGTATGTGAGATTTCGGAATCAGAAGATTATTTGTCTTCTGAAGGTTTCGAATATCCTTGAGCCATGGAGGGTCTCTTCTTCTGTCCCTTAGCCTAGGAGGTGGTGGTGGTGGACGAGGTGGCGGTTGTGGATTTCCCTGACCCGCACCTGAAATTGGTATTCCACCTGAATGCCCATGTGTTGTCTGCTTGGTCCACGTCATTAATGTGTAGTAGTGGATCAGCGCGCGATAATGTTGATTACAGGATCAGACCTCAGGTCGGACACGTCGAAGCGATACCGGAGCTCAATTTATCTTTTTATTATTATTTTTAAGTACCCCTCTTTTCCAAGATTATTTTATTATGATTGTCTTATAATGTTCAAATCGCTATAACTTCTCCGATTGTGTTCAAATTTCGGTGTTGTAAAAAGCAAAATTCATCAGCTCGTCGGCTGTCGTTGCAACCTTGTTCTACAACAATAAGTTGGAAGTTGAATTTGAAGCAGCAATATTTGATGAATAAAAGATGGCTACTGATAAGAACAATACATGGAAAGATGTTTTTTATTCAAGATGGCCAGATATTTTTTGACTCCCGCCAAAGGAATCAAGTGTTGGAATTCGATGCTCAACCGCAAATCCATTCAATAATGAGCATCTTGAAAAACCAGAAACAGAAGGCTCGAATTTCTGGGCAAAGGATCAAAGAATTCAAGATTGAATTTTCTAGAATATTTTGATATTGGATCGACTCAAAAAAATATAAATTTTTCGAGTTAGTTTTTTTTTTTTTTCGAGTCAGTGTATATTTTTTATACTTGTAAATTTTGATATTGTCGTTCTAAAATCCGCCTGACCCAACGACTTTGGTCGCTCACTTTGTATATGCATTAATTGTAATGAGACGGTTGTAATAACTGCAACAAGAGGTAGTTGTAGATATTTTGTAGGATATCAATCCTAGAATCTTCATTAGAAAAACTTCTTCTAATTATTCGAGTTTCTGTAATCAACGTTATCACGCTCAACGATTGTAAGCTGAAGTTATCACTCAAGCATTGTACTCACTGTTTGATATTAATCAGAGTGCAAATTTTCAGTCCCACTACTGTATCGTTCATTTGTGCATTTGCCTGAATCATTCAATTTGATGTTCTGCTGCTGTTTGTTGTGCTTCCGATTCTACACACTAAGCCCGCTCATCAACTTCCGCTCATTCACACTGATTTTCAATATGGTATCAGAGTGGGCCGTTCAGTAATCTGCATTTCTATTGTGGATTATCAAGTCTTGTTTTTATCAAGACATCGTTCTAGCAAGCAGACATTCAACAATATTCTGAAATCGTTGTTTCTACCAACGATCTCATTCGTCTTCTAGTTCTTCTCTTACCATCTCTGGAAATTTAAAATGAAGGTCATACTACTAGCCAAGGAACTGTGGGACATCGCTGATGGCACATAAATTAAACATGAAGGTGATGCAGCCACTATCACCAAATGGAGACAACATGATCACTCTCAATATCAAAGACAATCAAATCAGTCACATAAGAGCTTCTTACACTGCTAAGGATGCATGGGACATCCTAGCAACACTCTACGATATCATGGACGTCTCCTCCAAACTCCATTTGAGGAAGAAATTCTTCACCCTAAGAATGTATGAAGTAGCAAGTGTTTCGAGTCAAATCAACACTTTCCAAAATCTTATGGAGCAGATGACTACAACTGGCTCAGTCATAGACGATACCGATGCTGAAATGACTCTATTATCAAGTCTTCTAGAGCAGGGTCAAATTCAAACTCTTTATCTTTCCAACCAAAGCATAAACTATTCTGCAAATACTACAACAGAACTGGACATGAGATCAAGGACTGCAGAACTTTGAAATTCAACCCATCTTCTGTGACAACCAAGGCACCATAGCTCTCTCTCTCAATCCAACATTTCATTCTCAAAGCAAACATATCGAAATCGGGTATAACTATTTAAGTGAGAAAGTACAAAACAAGGAGATATCCTTAGTCTACTGTAGGACAAAATTGACGGCAGCGGATTACTCATAAAGGCTCTGTCAAAAGAACACTACCTCAGATTCAACGGTACATTGAATCTGAAAACTAAAAGTTTTCAGGATCCACATTAAAGGGGAGTGAAATTCGATGTTTAGCCTCAAATCCATTCAATAATGAGCATCCTAAAAAACCAGAAACAAGAGGCTCGAATTTCTGAGCAAAGTATCGAAGAATTCAGGATCGAATTTTTTAGAATATTTCGATACTGGATTGACTCAAAAAAGTTTATATTTTTTCAGTCAGTATTTTTGAAGTCAGTGTATATTTTCGATACTTGTAAATTTTGATATTTGTAAATTTTGATATTGTCTGTCTAAAATCCAACCCAACGACTTTTCGTTGACAGTCCGCCCACTTTGTACGTGCATTAACTGCAATGAGACGGTTGTAATAACTGCAACAAAAGGTAGTTGTAGATATTTTGTAGGATATCAATCCATCTTCATCAGAAAAACTTTTGATTATTATTCGAGTTTCTGTAATCAGCGTTATCACGCTCAACGACTGTATCACTTCAAGCATTGTACTCACTGTTTGATATTAATCAGAGTTGTACATTTTCAATCCCACTATTGTATCGTTCATTTGTGCATTTGTTTCAATTATTCAATTTGAATGTTCTGCTATTGTCTGTTGTGCTTCCGATCCTACACAATTGACCACTATGAATAGCTGAGGTTGTGCTAAATCTAGAGGCTATTGTTCATTTGTCAATTTGCGATCTTGAAGCTTCTCTTTGAGAGCTTTCTTGATGGAATTTTTGGTTCATGTGTCTAAAGTCACATGAGAGCTTTGATCATGCTCTAGATTCAGGCCCAATCTCTTGAATGATCAATAATCATAATAGAATCTATCTTTGCCATATTTGGTGAAGATTTTTCAATTTTGTCTATTTTCTTGAATTTTGACTAGTTTTCATGACTTCTTGTTTCACTATGCAAATGTGATGTTTGTGAATGGATTAGATGTGATAATGCTAAGGTTGGCACATGACAATGGGTTAGTGAATAAACATATTGTCATTCATATCCAAGCCCTTTCACTCACAAATATATGTGTAAGATGGCTCTTCTGAAATTGTAACATCGTATGTCATCCTTGAGTTACTACTATCTAAACTTTCAATGAAAGCATATATTTCTTTTATTTTGGAGACTTTATTATTTCTGCATCTATTAACAATGCTCTTGCAACTCTATTTTTGCATTCTCAGACACACCTAATTTTTGCCTCATCTTTTTCTAATCACTAGACAAGACACTCCCTAGGACAACTTGTCATCTTGCTATTTGTCATGCTTGATTGGGTGTAGCAACAATGCCTTAATTTGACTCCAATAGAGCCTCTACATCATGATAACATTTTTTTTCCTCCGAGTTTTTGCTTCAATGCAAAACATTCAATTCTTCTTGTGTAAGTAAAGCGTCTAGACCATCCAAACATTTTTCACTCTCGTTAGAGCATTGAGAATGTTTGCGTTGACACTCCAAGAGCATTAAACGTCAGTTGAGTTAGAATAAAAATGGGCTTACTATATCACTATACTTCGGGTCCAATCATAAGACTAAAACTAATTATATGTATGACGAGGCAGTCAATGTGACATACATCCCGTTAGTAGCAACCTTGGTCATGCATGGGTTGCCACCAAAAATCCTATATGTATAGTGTTTTTGGATTTTTTGAAATAGTTTTACCTTTAACCCCTGGGAATTCGATCATCCGAGCCACAGATTTCTTCCATTCAGGACACAAATTCATCATATGTCTAGACTTATTGCAAACAAAACACAAAATTGTCCTTCATGCAGGACATAGATTTTTTCATTTTCTTCTTCTTCGGTGGTTCCGATGCTAATTGATCCAATTTGTCAAAATATTTTGAAGCACGCTCTAGGCCTTGCTTCTTCCCCTTCTGGGTTTTCACAACAGTTGAAATTTGTTGAAATTGTTTCTTGGATGACACAACAGTGGAATCATATGCTTCCATTATCCGACAAGCATCCTTGAGGTTCTGAAGCACATTTCTCCTGCATTTGTTATGATAATGGAAGGGCAACCCTAGGAAAAACTGCCAAAGTGCCAATTTAAGATCAAATGATGGAATTCGATTCCAAATATCCATAAATTTCTGGATATAAGAGTCTAAGCTCTACCCATCTTGCAATTCACGAACTTTTGGTAATAGTCGACATCATCAGCTATCACAAAAGCTTTTTTTAAGACATCCACAAAATCATCTCAGGTCGTGGGCTTAACTGTTATGTCTCACCATGACAATGATGCCTTGTCACGTAGAACAACACCACGCTTTTGATTCTCTTCTCCTCAAGAACACCATGAAGGCTAATGCTCCAGTTACCGAGCCAATCTACCACGACTTCAAGTTTCTTCTCTTTCTTCTCCCCCGAGTACGTCTCAGGTTGGAATATGAGATTTGGAGAAAACAATATTTTCACTTGGTTCAAAAGAACCTCCATCTACTGATCTCGCAAATTATTTCGATGGTTCACATCATTGAGCATCGTACGCAATTGCTGGCAAACTTGCATGTACGAACATAGAACCTGATTTCAGCTTCTTTAGCCATCTTGAATTATCTAAAACAAAAAATAACTAACTTTACTTAATGAATACGTCTATTCTTAACTTTAAGTAACTATAGTTGACCAATTCCGACTGAAATTGACTCTAGTATCGTCAATTTCGATTGAAATTGACTCCAGTATGGTCAATTCAATGATCTTAGTTCATTTTGTAGACAATTCAAAAAACTATAACAAAAAGGAGGAGTGGTATCAGAAAAAGGCTTACGAAGATCAGAGTATTGGAGTAGGTGAAGTTATTCATTGGATCTTTGGTAGAAAATCGATTGGATCTCTCTTCCGCGTGGAGAACAAGCTTCCAAGTGGGTGATCTATCATGGTGTCTCACATGCACGGTGCTATGATCCATCTTTCTTGAAATGTTTTTTCAATTGAAATGTTTAATCAACAAGTGATCCTTTAATTAACACAAGGATTATTGAATATAAGCATGCTGATTGTTGTCAAGATTTTTTTATTCTAGGCTATGTTTTTGGTCAAAATTTACTTAATTTTCATGACTATTGGCTAGAAATTGATAGTAAGAGCTAAAATCCAACAAGATCAAAACATTTAGATGGCTATAATTCTGTAAATTGAGTTGCATGTGTGTGAGAAAGAGTTTCATGTGATTGATATCAACTTTATGTAGATAAAAGACTGAAAATTTGTCAAAAATCATCACTTTTGCAAGTTTTTTCATAAAGTTAGATAGTATGCTATTTCAAAACACCTTGTAGAGCTTTCTAAAGAATCAATCAAAGTCTTTTGAAGCTTAGCTTGAAGTTAGAGCCAAGATTTCGGAGAATTAGTGATGTAAAAGGCCCAAAAAAACTGAAAAATATTCTTTTTTTGGTGATTTTTGGGGGATAGATTGTTATCAATCCACAAAAGGATCATGCATGGAACAAATCCAGCCTATTTTGTACTCCTTTGGCCTTTCCAACAAGTTATTAAACTTGTCAATTGGTGGTGGGGGGCTTATGCTCCGTTTCTATCAAGTTTGTAGCTAGAGCACCCTCTTATAAACCAAAAAGCTTCGTTCTTAGCCGATACTACTTCTTAGGACCTGTACGAATGCTTCACGAAAGTCTAGTAGGCTATTTAAGACTGTTGGTAATGTCACATTTGGAGCTGGGATGGTGTTTGCATGATGTGGCCTAGAAAAAGTGTGTCCTACAATAGATTTTCAGATGCTCTGTTGTCACACGTGTAAAGCTGAGGTGATAAGGTGAGGTGTCAATCATCTCAGTCAATTGGTCTCCCTATGTACTGATGGTGTTGGATTTATTTCCTCTACTCTCCTAAATCCTTCTTTAATCTGCCTCCATTCATGCTGCATATTTACTCACGTTGTCACGCAGTCTGCATATTTACATGCAAATTCTCACAGACGAAGAAAAGGCGAAAAATACGACACTGTGTTTTTACACAATGATTTATGACAGGCGAAAAAGATGACACTGTCTTACAAAATATCGAAGGTGCCCTAGGAAAAGTTAAGACACCCTGTAAATCAAATCCTAAGGCATTCCGTCAGAGTGTCACATTTTTCGCATCTTCACTAACGTTCGTTTTAGCAAAAGTTGACGTCGCGGCCTTCTCACGCTCATCTCATGCAACTGTGCAATCAGATTTGACAACGACAGTAGCCACCCACGATCTCCTATAGACAGCACATCCACTTTATACTTTCTTCATCTGCACACCTGTAAAATCATGTATATAGTTTTGATACCATCTCCGTATCATTATTATGAGAAGAGGAGAGTGTATGCAAATTTAGCATCAGAGAGATAGATGAAGTAGATGCCTTGTGCATTGATTCTTTATTGTCAGTAATAAGGTTTCATTCCTTTACATTGAATTAGCTTTGTAGAGCACGCGGTTTCACCCGCTATTGTCTTGTGCTCTACCACATCATTGACATGTATATTTGATATACTTAATCTGATAAGAACTTTTTTGCGTTTAGATCTGTGTCAATGTTGCTATGCTTATTATTCATTCTGTCTGATTTTCTAGCTACTCAATTTGGTAATCAATCTGTAGACGACTAATATTTAGTCTTGTCTTTCGCGAATCATGCTCGACTGATTATCAGTCGAGCTTAATCTCTCTCTTTGCGAATCCTTCGCGACAAACAATTTGTCTACCTATTCGCGACAAATTATTCTTCTGGTGCTTTATTTGTTTATTAATGTTTGGCTACGTAATCAAGAACGACCGTGACTTCCATCACTAACGCTCTGTTCGTTCTGATAGGCGTAGTCATGATTAGGGAGAGAGTCGTATAGCTCATTCTGCTATGCACGAACACTATGGTGAAGATCATGCTCCAAAAGTACCTTGGACATTCACTAAGGAGGAGCTTAACCATGTGCACTCCATTATTCATGACATTAGATGACCAACTGGTTTTGCCCATCATTCACAGTGGATGAAAAGTTGCAAGGTCTCAAATCTCATGATTGGCTAAAGATGATTGAATTCATCTATCCATTGTCAATTCGCAGGTGCTTGTCAAAAAATATTTGTGAGACCATATACAAACTATCAATCATTGTCAGGTATTTACATGTACTTGGTGCATTTTTTTATTTAGTATTTATTGACTGGAAATTCAAATAGACATAAAATGGATTGAATATGTTGCAGATGGATGTGTTCAAAAGACATCCATGAGCTGGATCTTCACAAGAGACATGAGGATATGGTGGAGATTGTGTGCATGTTTGAGAGATATTTTTCGACTTCCATCATGGACTCGCAAATGCATTTATTGGTGCACTTGGTTGAAGAAGTTTCTATTGCTGGTCCAGTGCACACTAGGCATAAGTGCATAAATTTTTCTTTTGTATGTGTATTTAAATTAAATCAATTGATACATGAACTCATTAAATAAAACACTTATTTTTAACCATTTTGTGATTTTTTAGGTGGATGTTTTTTATGGAAAGATACATGAAAGTCTTAAAAGATTTTGTGCGTCAAAAGACAAGGCTTGAAGGTAGCATGTCAAAGGGATGGTTAGTACATGAATCTCTCTTTTATGTTACTGAAATTTTGCACCAACTACATCCATCTGCTCCACTATTGTGGCGTGATGAGGAAGCCGAAGAGGTAACTAGTGAAAAACCTCAAGGGATGGAAAAGGTCCATAGGTTGATACCCTTCCAACGAGAAAAAAGTTCTACATTCATGCTTTATAATTGTGGAGTTATGGATAAGTGATTAGACCTATATGAAGAAGAGAAAAAAAAAGAGGGCCTTGTCTAGAAAGCGTCAACGACAGAATAGAGGTAGACACATGGCCACAAGTTCACATGATATTGAGCCATTGCCCAAGCAATACACTATAGAGTGGATGCATGGCACACTGCAAAAAGCAACAAAAGAGGGACAAAAAATATCAAACGTAGAATGAGACTTTGCAAGAGGATGCGAATGGAAGGTATTATTTTTTAGATACTTTATTATTAGAACATTCTTGTTTATAACAATATTTGTTTAATCATTTTAAAACACCATGTTCATTCACAATGATTATTTATGAGATGTATAATGCTATATGGGCTATTGGTTTCCACTTTCGTGTTGAAAGGATTCAAAACAAGACACACACACAAGATTGTGGTGTAATAGCATCTTTCCAACAAGAAAGTCAAAGTAGTGCACGAGATCAGAATCCCATCTCAGGAGACATAGAATACGTAGGAACTATACATAATATTTATGATGTGTCATTTGGTAAAAGTGGACACTATTTTTTATTTGATGTGAAATGGTTCAAGGTAGTTTGTAGAGGGCCAAATGCAACCGTAAAATCGGATCCAAGTGGATTTTTTGCGATTGATTCATCAAAAACATTGAGCATGGAGTCCTTTGACATATTGGTGTTGCCTCGTCACGTTGAGCAGGTGCACATGCTATGCTATCATGTTTTTCATTTTATTGCAAGTGACTTCAGTATTTGAGTTTTCAATATGTTTTAAAATAATAATTTTTGCAGGTGTTTTTTCAACCAGATCGACTAAACAAGATATGGTGGTTTGTAGCTCAAGTTGAACCATGTTCACGACGAGTATTTGAGAGTGCAAATGTTGAGAATGAAATGGAAAACCTTCATTTTAACTATGAGACAGATAATGAAATAATTTTTGAAAGTGAGAGTGATGATGAAAATCATCTAAGAGGAGATGAATTGCAAGATGCTGTCGCTGATGAAATTGATTCTTGTAATTCTGAATAAAAATTGATTATTGCAATTCCGAATGAAATTGATTCTTGCAATGCTTTCAAATGATAGTTATTTAGCCAAAATAGAATCTCATTTTTGGTCAAGTAAGTGAAAAGAATAGACATAGTTTGACTTCAATCCCATTTTTTTTGGAGATAATGTCGGTGAATGTAGATGTACGGTTTCATGTTCCCAGAAAATTCTCATTTTTTAACAAATGTTGCAAAGGCAATAAATCACTAAAAGCATGTGAGTTAATGAAATCACCACTACAAACTATGACATAATCAAGTGTTTCATCATAGTCAATCCCCTTGAATTGAGCGTCTCCCTCGGCAACTAGTTTTGTTTTATATTTGTTCACACTACCTTCTTGATTAAGCTTGATCTCAAAGACCCATTTGCAAACAGTAACATTTTGTATCTTTGATGGAGGATCAATAATTTTACAAGTATCTCAAACAATGCATCATATACTCACTTTTCATTGCATCGCTCTTATTCACACTTGAAGGAACATCATCAAACTTAAGGTAGTAATAAGGGCAATAAAAATTAAACAATCATTAACTTGTAATTGCTTCTCTCTTCCTTGTATTTGAGCCTTGATGGTTGCATTTGGGCTCTGATACCATGTTAAAATCAGAGGTTATGAACCTCATTTGGATACTAAAACATTGAAAAAGCATCAAAGGTTTCACTTGTATCTAATAGATAGAAAACTAGCACACAATTCAACCTATTCTGCATCTGGTTGGCAAGAGCTTTTGAACACCACAATAAAACTAGAAATAATTGATCCTCACATCCTGTCACACACGTGGAAAGTATAGTACTTTGTTCAAATTCAGATCTATTCATTAGACACAAAAAACATCACATTCATCATTCATCAATTCCTCATTAAAGAGCAAACTTGCCAAAATTACCATCTCTGGATAATCTCTCAAAGTATGTACAAAATGAGCTCTCAATCCATATCAAATGATCTCGGATATGAGATTAGGGTAGAGTGCCATTAGGGTAGACCCTAAACCCCTGGCTATCAAAGCCTTAGATCATGCATAATTACCCTCTTGGTAGCTCGAGTCAACTGTCTTACAAAAGTAGGTGGCCGACCTCATAAAAAATCCCAATCATCTAGGAACATCATGTTATAATTCACTTTAGAAAAATATTTATTTAACTAATTCCATTTCATTATCAACATGCAAAAAAAAAAAAAAACCTCATCATAATATAATTCACTTTATAAAAAAAAAGATAACCTCCTTATAATATAATTCACTTTAGAAAAATATTTATTTAACTAATTTCATTTCATTATCAACATGCAAAAAAAAAAAAAACACGTGGATAATCCACGCAGAAGATATCCACACGTGGATATCTTTAACGTCCGGTCCGGTGAAGAAGTAGTACAAACTGAAATTTGCGTGGATAATGCACGCGTGGATTATCCATGCAAAAACTGCCTTCCGGCGCCGCCAAGCTTCCCTCCCAAACAGTTGCCAAAATTTTCAAAATTCAATTTGGCGTGGATAATCCATGCGCATAAATTTTTCCGCGCCGTGTCAGAAAAACACCAGTGGACTAGCCGGAGGCGTGTTCAAAAACTTTTTGGCGTGGATAATCTACGCGTGGATGTTCCACGCGAATAAAATTTCGGAAAATCGACTAAGTGTCGGGTGTCGCGTGGATACTCTGCGTGGATAAACATCTCGTCTTTTTTTACAACTACGGTTTTTCATCTCAACTCACATTATTGATATATTTTTTTTATATGTAACACCTAAATAAAAGTCCAAAAAAACCCTAAAAACAAAACCCTAAAAACTCCTAAAAGGGTCCTAGGCCATTGACAGACCTAAGGTTTTGGATGCAGGCAGCCAACAGAAGCCAGCTAAACCCTAACCTCAATACTCGAGAAACTATTGTTGGAGGAGATATTTCTGACGCTACGTTGGCGGCTTCATGGGCGCTCCTAGAGGAGGAAGGGAGAGGCATCATCAAAAGGAGAGAAAGAGCACCCAAGCAGCAGCAAATGGAAAGTTTCGCAGAAGAAAGGGCCGCAAAGATGACGAAATTGAAGAAATAGAGGCATTAGATTCACGGATTGCTGCCGGGGCTCCTCAACCGGGTACAAACCCTCTTGCCAGTGTTTTAGAAAAGGAAGGGGCAGCTGAGGAGGGGAAAGATGGCACACTCAGGCCTTATGTTGGAGCCAAGATGTTTGAGCAGCTGCCCATCTCAGATCGCACAATGAGGGGGCTGAAGGATGCCAAATACACACACATGACTGCCATACAAAGGGCTGCTCTGCCGCATGCGCTGTGCGGGAGGGATGTGCTGGGAGCTGCCAAGACTGGTTCTGGCAAAACCCTTGCATTCTTGATTCCTGTATGCAGTTCACTGTCAGATGTCCTATGAAATCTTTGAAAATTAGTTAATATCTTGCAATATTTTGTGCTTAGAGAAATACTGGAGCGCTGTCAACAATTTCACATGCTCATTAACTCTTAGGAAATATTTTTGGGGCAGTATTCTAGTTGCAACAGGACGCGTTTAGTTGCATCTGCATTCTGGAACGGGGAATGCAAATTTATCTTTCAAGGAAAAGGCATTTTTTTTGCTGGAAATTTCTTTGTTAGGGCTGCAAGCTGCGAATTTCCCACGTTTTAAGTTGAGCCCTTTTAGTCATCAAGTTAAAATTTGGTATGATTGTGCTTTATGATCAGGCACCAATTCAAAGTTCAGCGTAGTTTGTACTATTGTAGTAGCTTGTCCATATAGGTAGCTGGAACAAAGAGGCATTTTGTTGAGGCTTAACAAATATTGTTGGAATCATCTATGCTCAACTGACTATATGTCACCAAATGTCAGAAATTGAAAGATAGACTATTAGTCTTTCTTCTTGAAACAGACTATATCTTCAATAATTGCAAGTCTCTTTTGTTTTTGATCAACAAAATATATACAAATACTCCGACAAAATATATTCTATAGAGCATCCATAACTCCGTCAAGAGTTCTCAATTGTTTTATGTAGATACACCACTCGAGAGATAGTGCATCTTCCACATGATTCTCGACACCTTTCTTATACCGAATCTCCATTAGGAATTCCTGCATGAGCTCAAACCATCTGGCTTGCCGGCCTCTAAGGTCTAGCTACTTACAAAAGTATCTCAAGGTATCATGATCAATGAATACCTCAAATTTTGATCCATATTGATAATGCCTTCATGCCTGTAATGCATGAACTATGGCATACAACCCCTTTTCACGAGTTGGATAATTTTTGTGTGCAGGATTGAGTGTATTGCTCTCAAAGGCTACATGCCTACCCTCTTGCATTAGAACTGCTCCCATAGCAATGTCACTCGCATTTGTATCAATAACACAAGGCTTTTACAATTTTTAGAGTGATGCATTCAACAATAGCTTGCTTTAATTGATCAAAGCTTGCTTGCTGCAATTCAGTCCACTCACCAAATTGAACTTTTCCAGTCAAATTAGTCAAAGGTGCTGCAATATAGGAGTATTTCTTAACATACTTTTTATACAATTTTGCCAATCCAAGAAAAGAATAGAGTGCTATCAAAGTAGCTTGCACGGGCCATGCAACGATCACAACAACCTTCTTAGGATCTGGCATAACTGCATCACCAGACACGAGTCATATGCTTGACCTCACTTGTGTTGTAAGTCAAAATGTCATCAACAAAGTTTACGACAAATTTACCCATATACGATCTAAGCACATCATTCATTATCATTATGAATGTAGCTAGGGCAGTTGTCAACCCAAATGGCATCACAAGATACTCACATTTATCAAACCAAGTTCTAAAGTTAGTCTTGTATACATCCTCATCTTGAACTCTAACATGATGGTATCCACTCTTTAGGTCTATTTTATTGAACATAGTGGCACTTGACAAGGCATAAAGCAAATCATCTATTCGTGGCATAGGATATCGATGTTTAACTGTTATCTTGTTCAAACCTCTTATCCCAAATCTTTGTACCCTTTCCATTAGCCATTTCCACTGTGTATTGGTATTGGGATGGTGAGTGCTCACATCTCACTTTCGTACCAAAGTTGAATTCAACACATATGAGAGGACCCAGTGTCAAATAGAACCTAAACATCTCTACCACACAACTGTCCTCGCATAACAATAAGAGAAGTGTTAAGAAGTGGATACCCTTGGCGAGCTAACTTTGACAAAAGCGTTGGTGGAACTGTGTCCACTCTCTTGACCACAAAAACACTCATGAGGCGTGGAACATCTAGCTTGGCTTCTTGCTCGATATCTTCCACTGTCATAGGGTCATCCATCTATTTCATCTCGTCCACCTGAAGATTGTACGTGGTCTACATCTGGTTTCATGGACATTTTTTCCACCTATGCTACCCCAGACATCCAAAGTAGAGGTTCTCTCGCTTTGCATGTTCTTGGTCTTGAGGTGACAACATTGAAGGGCGATGACCTCGTTGGGTATTGGGATGCCCATACAACTCTTTGCCTTTGGGAAACCTTATACCTTTTCCTTTTTGGTCACCTCGAGCTTGCCACTGATTGGTTTGACCTTCAAATTCTCTCTTTTTGTTCCATTTGCCCTTGCGTCCTCAAGGTTGCCGGCCGTGTGTAGTAGCTACGATTCTAAAACTTTGTTCTGAAAACACTTTCCAAAAACCGTTCCTTAGCAACAGATTGTCCATTTCTAAGGAACGGAAATGTACTCATTCCTCACGGGCTTCTATGCTCACAACCAAGTACATAAAGTGATTGCTCAAAACAGGAAGGAGCTAGTTGCCTTGGAGAACTCCTCTACCAACTGCCCATTTAGAAATGCACTTTTCACGCCCATTTGATGGACTTCCCAATCACAGAATGCAGCCAACGCCAAGACCATCCTTAAGGATGTCATTTTTGCTGTAGGTGCAAATGTCTCATCATAATCTAGGCCCTTCTTGCTGCGCATAACCCTAGGAATGTCATCAAACAAATTAGGAATGATTCTAAATCCTTCTTCTGAAAACACTCTCCAAATTTCTAAGGAACAGAAATCTACTCGTTTCCTTACGGGCTTCTATGTTCACAACCAAGTATATAAAATGATTGCTCAAAACATGAAGGAGCTAGTTGCCTTGTCTCCACACAACCTTTGCTGCATAGAAAGCGATGAGGATGCCTCTCTCTTGGCTCACTTAGACACGGTCCTCAAGCATCCCTTAACCTTGACCCTTCCTAATGTCGGCACATGACAACATACACAATCAACGCTGGTAGTTGGCAGTACCTTGACGCAGGGCAAGAAAGTGGGAGGATCATCTGACATGTGTCACTCATACTCTAGACCAAGAGCACATGACACGTGTCATGTTGACTGGTCGACTCCTATTTTTCGGGAGTTTAGTGTAGGTAGTCCTAATCAATGACCCAATATCCCATGCCAAGCTAAGCATGACTCAAAGCCTCTTCCGTCAGTCCAATACCCTCGCGGACCCATGGATTACATCCTTGTGCTCTTGGAAAACAAACAAGCCATTTGAGAACAAGTACCCATGATCAAAGCTCAGCATGACTCAAAATCTAGTGTCAACTATTTACAATGTAATTACAAAGGTCACTATAGGCCGACGTCCAGCCATTTGATAATTACAAATATACAATAGTCGTATTATCATAAATATATAGAATGGACAAGGAATAAAAGCATTTGGCAACTTGTGGTGATTTGCATGAAGAGATCTAAAGTGCAATAAAAGTGTCTAATTGAAGGAATCACTTTACATAAATTCTACCAAAAAGTATGAAAGCACTGAATTGAAAGAGGCTAAAAATTCTCGCTTCCTACTTTTTGGAGCATGATTTGGGAAAATCTTGATGCACTAGATAGAAACTCGAGCCAAAAAGAAGAGTTAGGTTTAAAAAAAAGAGGGTATTGCAAAAACTTTCAAGGATCTAGACTCTATAGAGTTGTCTCCACCCTTTGGGAAGATAATTATTAGGGAATCTGCACTAGAGTATAATGAGCTCTTACTTTTTCTAGTCATTTTTTGTGGCAATTTCTTTTTCATGCAATACTTAATTTTTAAAGATCAACAATGATTGAAGTTTTGTGCTATATGCTCTAAAAGCTGAGAATGATTTCTCATTTGAATGGATGGTGATGACTTTGTAGATCATAAGGTCAAGAAGCAATTTGTTGCAATGTTATGCAATAGTAGTTGGTTGTTTCTCTTTCAATTGATTTTCTTGAGGCCTCATGGTTTTTCTTTTTGGCTAACTTGAAGGTGGTGGAGAAACTGTTTCGACTAAGGTGGAGCAACATGGATGGTGTTGGAGCTCTCATTATCTCTCCGACAAGGGAACTTGCTGTTCAAATTTTTGATGAGCTTAAGAAAGTTGGGAAGAATCACTCTCTCAGTGGTGGCTTGCTGATAGGAGGAAGAAAAGATGTCGAAGCAGAAAAGGATCGTGTAAACAATCTTAACATTCTAGTTTGTTCTCCTGGACGCTTGTTGCAACACATGGACGAAACTCCAAATTTTGATTGCTCACAATTGCAGGTAAGACTTTTCTAGAAAGTGTTTATCATTAGAGGAGTGTTGGAATGATGTCTTTAATGGGAGCTTAGAAAGTAGTCAACTTGCTGAGTGAATATTTGAGTTTGCTACTTTTTCTTGTGTTTGAGATGTTAGGATATATTAGTCAAGGACACAAGATGGACAAGTTAATGTTTTCTCAGATTTCGAACCTTGAATCGGTTGGAATATGTCCAGTTCGAACTAGAAAATTTTTAGGTCCTTTTTTAATTCTATTCTAATAAACTATTTTGTTGGAATTTTTTTTTCTTTTGAAAATATGATTCGTTTCAAATATACTCTCCAATGAATCAATGTCAAAAACCTCTTTTATATTTGATCTACGCTGATACAAAATTTTGATCTGATTGGAATAAAACTTTTATTGAATCAATGTGCAAAGGGTAGAGCTTTCATAAATTCGATCCTTGTGAATTATCTTAGCATCAGAGGATCATTCTATAAGTATTTGATGGCCTATTATATGGTGTAAGTGGGTTTCAAATTAGCGCTATTGTATATGTGTGTCTTGCTATAAGGTACCTACTATTGTGTTTCAAACCAATATTGATGAGCTCTTTAATCTTGTTAATTTATCACACTGAGTATTGAAGGAAATTATTTGATTTGTAGATTTGAATACTAGGTACCTTGCTATCACTGTCTAGGTACCTAATATTGCATTATGAAATAATTTTGAAGAGCTCCTCAATCCTCAATCTTCTTAGGTCATAACTTATAAGATGGAGCATTGAAGCCATTGAGCACTCACAATTTGTGATTCAGGAGTGAACAATCAGAAGACAATGCTCTATCAGCCATTGTCTACATTTTATAGAGGTGTAGTTGAACCTTAAAACTAGCACTTGTTTTTGCTATAATAGAAGGCCAGAATTGAAACAAACAAAAAAAGCCTTAAAATGATTTGACGGTTTGAGCTTGATTAGGCCGATTCCTCTTTGATTCAAAATGGGCAAATTGGCCCCTAAAAACCTTGCAGGATAGTGAGAAATTTTTCACTTATTGATCGAGACAAAAAGTATGCACATGATGATCACTATAGAGAGTTTGTTGCTAGTCTCCTCTCAATCAACTGCAATAGAATGAGGCATCCCTCGTAGAGGGTCACACAATTATCCTTTCACCATCCCTAGCCTGATATGTATAGCATGTGGCGTATGCTCATGCTGCTTAGGCAGGTAGTTTCACAAATAGGTATGATATGCAAGAGTTTTCAATGCTATCTTAATGTAAATTTGGTCAAGAAATGCCAAAATGTATGTAAGATGACACACGATTTGCCATTGATTTTGTTCCCTTTTTCTCTTTTTCTGTTGGCATTCATTTTTTTCTCAAATATATCTTTTTAGTCATATTTTTGTTTTCATACATTCCAAATAATGTATTTCATTTTGTTCACTTTTTGATATTCCATGTTCACCGACTTGAAGTAGTAGGCTATTGGATAAACGCGATTGAATCACACCTTTCGATTTCTGATCTCACACAATCCAAATTTTTGCTACATCACCTCCTTCTAGTTGATTTTCACCACTTACCACAAAGCATAGCTGCACCTGATCTGGTTTTCAGAATGTGGTTCGGACTGTGATCCAAAACAATGTGGACCGTGTTCCAGAATGCTGATGCGGCGGATCTGCTGCAACTATCTCACACAATCCAAATTTTTGCTACATCACCTTCTTCTAGTTGATTTTCACGACTTACCACAAAGCATAGTTGCACCTGATCTGGTTTTTAGAATGTGATTCGGATCGTGATCCAAAACAATGTGGACAGTGTTCTGGAATGCTGATGTGGCGGATCTGTTGCAACTATGCAATGAGTTCTTTTTTCAAAGAATAGACTATTGCAAATTTCTAGACTTGGAAATTTTCTAAATGTAGCCTTTCAATGGCAAAGTAATCTTTCAATGCTGAATTGGCCATGTCAACCACAAAAGGATTCTGCGTGCTCGTTTGTTCATCAGTATTTTCTTCACGTGGTCTAACTTGGGCTTGGTTTTGAATCATCTTCTTAACGAATGCTCTATCTTGGGCCAGTTGTGATGTTCATGCAAAACTTCATGCTCCAGCCCAGTCCTCAGACTCCAACGTATTTTTGGTTTGCACTCTAGCCTTTTATTGTTGTGCCAGCCCTTCGTTTTTGTCCATCGGATCTGAACTCAATTCAAATGCCCACTTGGAGTAAAGATATCGTATCTCAGGAGTGCTGACCTGAAACTCTAGTTTCATGCCTTGTTGTGTGCTAAAAAATTTGTTGTCTTTGCTCACTGATCTAACGTGGCAAGAATTTCATTTTTAATGTTGCTTTGCTGTGTTGTAAGAGTGAATTAAATTAGATCAAAAGAATGTTGATAGAGAGTGCTAAAGGGGAGTTTGTGTTGCGCTAATATAGATCCAAGAAACCACAAGCTTGCAGCCACAATCCAATCTTTACTTTTTGCACTTTAAAGACAATAAACACTAAAGACAACCGGTTCCGTGTTGATGGAGCCCACATTCATCACTATTTATGACATCAAGTCATGTTGGATCTTTCTGCTCTGATACCATGTTTTTTTAGGGTGTTAATCCCTCTACTAGAGATGATTACTTTCATTTAACATTTGGCTCAAACTATACTTGATGGAGTCGATGGTTTGAGGTTTTGTGGGCGGACTTCTTAAGGTGAAGATTGCATGCCTCTTTTGTTAGGTTGGGTACTATCCGAGACATAACATCGCTACATTTGATGGAGTATTAGCAGACATGCAGTTCTGATTGGAGATCTTCATCCAAGTTGTGGCCAGCTCATTTGTGCTAATTCTTTCTGTCTTTAGTGGTGCATTTTTCCCATTGGGTATGCTATTCAATAGGGTTTGATCAAGTTAAAGTGATGAAATGTAAAATTCCTTCTTCTGTAAGGAAGCAGAGACTTGATTTCCTCCACAAAATGAATCACTTGGAGAAACATAAAATCAGTATCTTAAGTAACACCTTTGTATCCATCTCCATGTTAATGTATAGTTGCTGCTTTTTTTGATAAGTGTCCACTGCTACATTTTTACATTTTTGTTTTCTTCTAGTCAACCGGCAACTAATTCTGGGTAAATATTTGACTTTTTTTTAACCAGTTTCAGCATCATTTTGTTGATTTAAGTCAATTTGTCAGTATGCAATTCAGATTCGAAAGCATTGAGTGACTTTGTTTCTGGTAGTTATGAATCTTTCAGGAGAATTTGTCTCATTCTTCATACTTGAATGACAAAATTTTCAGAAGTTTGCATTTGACTTCAGAGAGGTTTTCTGATTGTGCAATGATGCATTTGATTGATTGGATTGTATCTGTTAACTCTGGTACTAATTGGTTGCATTATGAAAGTAGTAGTTATAATTTTGTATCAACTGTAATTTTCAACTGAGCCCACTTATTGCTTTGGCAAGATGGCTGATTCCCTATTACCTAAAGAGTTCTCTGATCTAATCAATAGTCTCCGTGTTTCAGATTAGCTTAATAGATCCTGGCAATGTGATTGTGGATTTCGGCTTTTTGGTTTTAAAATTTTATTCGGGGAATGTCAGTTAAGGTTGCTCGGACACGATATACTGACATAGGGTTCATTGTTTGATCTCTCCAAAGGTGTTGATACTGGATGAAGCAGATCGGATTTTAGACATGGGTTTTGCAGGCACACTGAATGCGATTTTAGCACAAATTCCGAAACAGAGACAGACCCTTCTGTTTTCAGCAACTCAGACACGATCAGTGCAAGACCTTGCCAGGCTTAGTCTAAAGGATCCGGAGTACCTTGCTGTGCACTCAGAGTCCACTGTAGCAACTCCTGCACGCTTGCAACAGACAGCCATGATTGTCCCACTTGATGAGAAACTTGATATGCTATGGAGTTTCATCAAAACACATCTTCATGCAAAAACTCTGGTCTTTCTCTCTAGTTGCAAGCAGGTGGTTTTGAAGAATCAGCTTCCAAAAGCAGAGTTCTCTATTATACCGAGTTTGAATTTTAAAAAAGAACAATTTCAAGAATTCATGTCTGGTTGTACATTCACCTGTTCCTTTTGTCTTCTCATAGTATTTTTCTTTTTATCTATGTCGGTTCATGATGAAATTGTAGGTCCTACAATTCGTGGTGGACTTCATGAGGCTAAAGAGTGCATTATCTTGCTATGTTGGGGTGCTATCTTGGACGTGATATTGAAATATTGCTGATTCATGAGGTGCTGGAGAAGGCTAATGACTAGATGTGCATTGACAGGTCAAATTTGTTCATGAAGCATTCAAGCGCTTGCGTCCAGGAGTTCCAATTGCTTGTCTACATGGGCGTATGAAGCAAGCACAAAGGTTGATTGTTTTTTATAAGTTCTGCGAAGCCAAACATTCGGTGCTCTTTGCCACAGATGTTGCATCGAGAGGGCTGGATTTTCCTACTGTTGATTGGGTGGTCCAGGTGAGTCCTATTTTTGAATACCTTGGACAAGAACGTGTTTTTGTTTTGGATTCTTTTTGGATTTTCTTTTTTATCCTAGATTACATCTAGATTTTACATTCTATCAATGCTGCAGTGATCTGCTTTTGCTTAAAGTTGACATTTGATGCCACTGATAATCTGGAAAATTGGTGAGGGTGATCATTAGTCTAGTTTACAAGTGCATATATCAGGTGCTCTACGTGACTAGTGAAAACATGATTTAGATGAGCATTAAGCAGGCATAAGATCAGAAGCTATTGCATGATATGTCTACAATACTGGAAAGTGAACCTATTGCCGAAATTATTTACCTAGAAAGCATGGATGAGGTCACACATCTCATGAATGTGCATGGCTGGAGCAGCAATTCTTGTACTAGAAATTGAATATCCCCTCAACAGAAAATCTGAAAAAGCTAAGTTATTGCAAAAGAACTCCATTCAATATCTTGTTAATTCTGGATGAAAGCTGTATTTTTGGCAGCGAGTAGATTACTAAGTAGGAAATCGGTAGACAGTTGGAATTCAACATGTTTGTCTAACGGCATTCTAACAGCCACACAAGGGCTTCATTAAGCTACATTTTCAGATGGCCCCAAGCATAAGTTGGTGGCAATAACCATCTGATGTTGCATTTGGGAGTCAGAGAAAGAAGGAAAGAAAAGTTCATGAACTTCTTTTCAGGTACCTTGCAAAACAAAAGACTAAGGACTACATACACAAATGGTTTCCATCATGTTGGAGTGGTGAGCATGTTGGCATCTTTGTAACAAAAACAGGTCTATACTATGATTAACTATCAGAACGAGGTCAAGCGATAACTTTCTCTAGCTAAAGGCTAGATCTAGTTTGCCATGAAACTGCAAAGTAAGACATTTGAACTTTTGTTCTACTATATGACTACTAGGAGCAGTATGGAAACTGCTCTATCATGATCATCTTCAATCGTGTTCTTTGAATATGTCTTTAAATGGTCGTGATCCCAATTCGAGGAAGTGATGTCTGCTCTATATGTGGGATAGCAATTTCTTGGCATAGGATTGACACATGGTGTCTTAATGAAGCTCGAGGAACTGCAAGTCCTTGCATGAGTCGATGCCTATGAAATTGTTGAGGGTCTATCATCACTTGAATCTGACTTGAGTCTGGGGTGTTTTCTGGAAAAAAAGGACACAAGTCCTGATTGGCTTGTGCATATCGATGGTTGCTCATTTAAGACAAAACATCTCTTGTGCTATCAAGGCCACACATCTTTGAGCCTCACAGGAAATCAAGGAGCCAAAAGTAGTTGGCTGTTCTCTGTCAATGGTAGGTCCCTATGATGTGATGGATTAGAGGGCCCAAGAAGATGAATTGATCCTCAATACATTTTTTAAAAGGGAGTAGCTGTCAAATCTGCTCATCTCAAGTGAATCCATGAGATCTGCCTATCTCCACATGGTGCTATTGTGAGGAGACTAAGTTTGTGTTCAGTGTCGAGAAACACTTGTCGACGGGAATGTTTTCCCTTGAGTTATGCCATGGTTGAGGCTAGGTAATCCATCAACCACAAGCATCCTGAAGAAGGCTCTAGGTGCTGCAGACTTGTGGGCCCAGGAACGACACAAGCCAGAGAGGGCTTGCTTGGAACTCTCCAAGGCCTCAATGAAATAGAGAGTTAGGCACAAGAGTTTCTAGGAAATATGGTCTTCCTATTTTTACCTTCGAAGTGTAGTTTTGTGGACAAGGGATAGTACCAAGTCATCTCCAAGATTTTGTGGACCGTGATAGGTCATTTTGAGAATCTATTGCGTATCTTACAAGTTGGATCTCTTAGAGGAAGGTAGATTGGTTACGCTTCCAAGGGTAGGGTACCTCAAATCAAGGGCTTGGGCAGCTACTATTTAGGATATCAAGGTGATTGCAAAATCATACATAATCTCCAACAGTATATAACACTGTTCGGTACTAGATTGAAGACGAAGGCAATTGAGGCAACTCTCTCTCCAAGAAAATCTGTATATGACAAGAATCAGATCAATGAGAGGAATAATGTACTCCAAGAGTTAGAAACATGGATAGGTCTAGTAGCGTCAGAAGCTACCAGTGTCCCCTTCTACATAGTAGACAAAGTGGTTTTTCCCAAGGTAACCTTGGGCTCCACCATCTTCCCCTTTCTAAGCTTAGGTTGTGTGAGTTGAATCTTGATGCATATCCTCCAAATGGCCTGTTTTTTCCCATTCAAATATCCACTAGAATGTGACATTGTCTAGACTCTCCTGTAGCTAGATCAATCCATTTTTGATGAGATTTAAAGCTGCTTATTAAGGGCTCTTTTCAAAGCTCTCACAAATCACCTTAATTCCATTCATCTCGGTGGATTTTCCTATGACAAAAAGCCATTTCTCAATGTCAATCCACGACCTTTTGTAGAGCCTTTGGGGTTTCTTTTTATTTTCCACCCCTATCTTAAGAAGTCTTTGTCCTTGTAAGTTCTTCACCTTTCCAATGAATTGGGTCACCCTAGTAGTGGCAGTTGCTTCTAAAGGAAGAGCATCGGTTTCAAGCAAAATCTGCTAACGATATTTGTGATGCAGCCGAATTTTTTCAGAAGGTTGAGGATTTACTCCAATGTAAGAAGACAAGTACCTCTTTTGAATATGTTCAATTTCTATCGCTTTTTAGGGGTCAGGATCCATTCTTCAAACTTTGCAACTGTGAGTAGGAATGATATTATCAAAGTATCAATTAGAAGCTTTCTCTCGTATTAGTGCCATAAATCTTTTGGTCGACAAGCCTATTCCATTGCATGATTAGCTTTCCAACTGTCAACAATCAACACATGCATTTTGATGGAGGAGATTCTAACTCCCGGATATTGATTATATTTGTGACCTTGATTCCCAGTACATAAAATTCAATACAAGGATCCATGGATTTCTTGGAGTGAAAAACCATAACCTTCTATTTTTATCAAAATTAACTAGAAGACTAAATGTTTTTCAAAATTTGCTTGTGTCTATCAAGGTGGTGTTGTAGAGCCTAAGGTGTATTGCCAAAAGTGCCAAATCATCCTCATTGTTAATGAGAGAGAAAGAAAAGAAAGAAACCATATAAGACGAAGTATATGCCAAGTGTGTATAAGGAAAACTGCGGGAGCATAAAAACGTCTCCGAATTTCGAAACTATAAATGCATATCTAAATCTAGAACTAAAGGGAAAAAACCTTGGAATAAAAGCCTAGATATAAATGTGTAAAAGTAGTGATGTCATCAATCAATCCTATTGAAGAAAGCTGTGATATTGGCAGTCCGGAAAGATGTGTTCGGAGTGGATCGCTTTTGCTGTCATTGACCTGAGTCTTGAATGTGATCACTGGGTGTGTGATCTCGCTTCTCTGGTAGGTGAGACCAATACCACATCATCAACATAAAGGAGGATAGCGATCAAGATGTCCCCAAGCCTGCAACCAGCACCACCACACTGTGTAATGACTCTCTCCAACTCATCAATATACAAGCCAAAGAGGACTGGTGAGAGGGAGCAACCCTGCTTCACCCCAGTGGTGCTCCAAATGTGATCGGATATGACGTTGCTATGTCGGAAACATCCCAGAACACGCTCATAAAGTGCCATCACAGCAAGAACGATGTCAGTGGAGAAGCCGAGGTCGCGGAGTCTCTGGATAAGCAATGAGCAAGGAATAGAATCAAAGGCTTTCCCGAAGTCGACAAAACAACAGTAAACCCTCTCTCTCCTGTGCTTAGCTTCCTCAATTAAGGCCCACAATGTGAAGATGTGATTTGTGGTAGAGTAATGGGCTCGAAAATCTGCCTGACCCATAGCATGTAGTCTCCTAGTCTTCACCTCTGAACTCCCACCGACTGAAGAATAGTACCATATAACTTCGCCAATACATGCCCGATCATGATGGTGCGGTAGTTACTCGGAATCATGGAGTCACCATTCTTATGGATGGGGTGGATGATGTTAGTGCACCAGGGTGAAGGGAAACCGGAAACAACTACGGAATTGAGAAGGGTGGCTATAGTAGGAGCGAGTAAGTCCGATGTATGGGAAAGGAGTTCAGATTCAAGGTCTTCAATTTCTCTGGCCTTGTTGCTGCAAGTACCATGTCAGATGTGAAGAAGGAGAACTTATATGGTCGTGGAGATATAGAGATGGGTGAGTCGGTAGGGACGGTATACAGGCTAGTAGCATAATTAGTCCAGATGCGGAGGTCCTCCAGGAGGGGTGGTGGGGAGCGAGGAATGAACTCACGCCAAAAAGCCCCTGAAGAAGAACTGAAGAGAAGGTCAATAAGACGTCTCCCTTCAGTATCATCGTAGGAACGCTTCTTACGACAGAGAACACAGTGGTAGGAGCGTTGGGAAGATCGAAGAGATGTGGAGCGTGGATACATGAATAAGTAACTGATTGGTGAAGGGAACGACACTCGGCATCATACCAGGGAGGGTGGAATGGTCGAGGTGTGCGTTGAGTCTTTTGGGAATGGGGTTTTGTGGGAAGAGTTAGTGATGCAGCTGTGTGGAGAGAGGTGGTGAGAAAAGCAGCCTGGGTGTTGACTGGATCGTCATGAGGAAAGGAGTGTAAAAGTGAAGCCAAGGATTGCCGGTATAGTGGCATGTAAATGGGATCACATGTGTACGTGGGTGCTCGGGTAATCATGGGTAGTGTAGATGAATGTGTGGGTGGGAGGTGGCCGATATCGAAGGAGAGAAATGATTGATCAGAAAGGGTGGTGGGAGAAACGCGAAAGTCAGAGACTACGGGTACAAAGGGTGGTGACCCCATGAGATAGTCAACGACACTATGTCCTCCACTGTGCGGATGGCATGTATAGCTGTCTGAATGTGGCCAGTAGGGTAAGCCATTATAAATGGCCAGCTCATGCGCCTCTCCAAACTGTAGTAAGTGCTCACCATATGAAGTAATAGGTCCCAAATTGTCCGCAGAGGTCCTGGTAACCCCAAGGATATCGTTGTCAAGGGCACGAACACGCAGCTGATCGGAGGTCTCGAAGAACTCTGTCTGTCTCGAAGATGTCCGGGCGTTAAGGTCCCCTGTGAGGAGAGTATGCTCCTTCTCTGAGAATCTGATAATATCTGGTGAGAGGTTTGGATATGGAGATCCAATACCCTCCGCGAAAGATGAGGACTCTGGTGGAAAATAACATGCTGCAATGAAAAGATCTCTATCCAAACCAATATCTTGACCCACAATGCGAGAGAGAGAGAGAGAGAGAGAGAGAGAGAGAGAGAGAGAGAGAGAGAGATTGATATTGGTCTGTCTTTTTGCAGGTGGATTGTCCTGAAGATGTTGCATCCTATATTCATAGGGTTGGTAGGACAGCTCGGTACACGGCTGCAGGTCGTTCACTGCTATTTCTAGTGCCCTCAGAGAAGAATATCCTTGCAGCACTGGAGGCTGCTAGAATCCCTATAAGTACTATTAAGGTTCTTCATCTTAAATTTCTCTTTCATGCCATATCTAGTGATTGCAGCATTTGTCGAGGATAGCTCAGTGAAGTTCATTACACTTTTTTTTTGTGTAGTTTGTCAAGTAGATTCAGAAGCTTATCTAAATTTTTCTTTTTAAGATCAAGTGAATAAGTTCTCTATGTGCTTTTCATTGTGTTTGTGTTTCAATAGCATTCAATGAACAAGATCCAGCAAGTCTTTCAAGGTTTTTAGTAGGATTACTTCCTAGGTATGTCGTCATTCGGCATGTGGACCTTTTATCTTTAATTTAGTTGGATACCTATGGAAATTGGAAATGCAAATCTGCTACTCACAACTGATTAACCTGTTGTATTGTCAATTTTAGTTTCTTGACATGGTATTTGGTCTTAATGTTAATTGTGCAGCCAAATATGAGCAAGATCCAGCGAGTGTCTGAAGCTTTAGCAGGGTTATTATCAAAAGATCCTGATTTAAAGTACATGGCGCAGCGGTCTTTTGTTACCTACTTACGATCAATCCATGTGAGGTCTGATAAGAGCGTATTTGATGTCTCAAAGCTTCCAATTAATGAGTTTGCTTTGTCTCTAGGGCTACCAACTACACCTCGTATTAGATTTTTGAAGAAAGGCGCTGGAAATCTTTCTCAGTCTAGCCATCAAAACGTAGAACACGAGGTTGATGAAAGTGCTGATGATATGGAAAAGGATCATGGAGGAGAGAGAACAAATGAAGATTCTAGTTCTGATGATCCAGATTCTAAAGCTGACACAGGTGGAAATTTAAAGGCAGGGAACAAGAGATCAAAGCTTGATCGCCTTTTTCACCGGAAAAATGCTGATGTACTCTCAGCTGCATATGATAAAATGCGTTCTCATGAGGGGGGTGGAAGTCAGGCTACTGGAGCAGAAGAGGGAGCCAAAGATGACGACTTCCTAACGAGAAAAAGATCAACAAGAGAGGCTGAACCAAATGAAGATGCCAACGAGATTGTGTCAAGCAGGTATACGTCATTTAATTTGCTTTTACAGAGAACTTGAACTCTTTCAGCTTAAATCATCGGCCTGATACTGGTTCAAGGTTTTAGCTAGTTTGCATCACCTCAACATTATTGTAATGCTTTTGTATTTTTGGTTGCAGGCCTTTGAAAGACTCAAGGCAACCAAAAAAAAAGAAGCTAAAGATTGATCCCAACAAAGGAGGGAATCAACGGCTAGTTTTTGATGATGAAGGAAATGCTCTTCCTCCTCTTTTAGCTCTTGCGAAGCAGAAAAATTTGGGGGGTCAAAGCAACTCTGACATAGGTAAACTTTTCTATCTAGAAGTGCTTTCAGTAATTTACTAGGGATCGATAAGAAAATACCACACATATAGAGCAGCAAAATAGAAAATACCATCTATTACCATGCAGCACGCATTGAAAAACAAAATGAAAACATGTCTACAATAGTATTAACTGCCAATAAATTCATGGAGATGGATATATAGCTTGCCTTTTGGTGATAGTCGACAACAAACCAATCCAGTGGAGACTACTTTAGGGCTCAAGGAGAGGTTGATTCCAAGTCTCAAAGTACGAAAGGGGACCAAAAGATGCAAATCTTCCAAACCCTAAGTTCTAGAACCTACTAATTATAGGGCACCCCCATAAGTCAAGATAGGGCCCCTTAACATAATTAGACTTTACTTGGACCTACGAGTTATTACTAGACCAAAATTGGGTCCAACGTAGCCAAAACTAACTTAACATGGTCTAAATAATAAACCTAACCCATGGTTACACAAGTCTCGACCTTTTGGGTCAAAGTAACCTATGGGAAACTAACATTATCATTTATTATTTCTAACACCCTCCATAAATGATAATGTAAACATGACATGAAGTAGAATGGAAAAATTGCAACAGAAAAAAAAGTAAACCAGTCCTGGAACTGTCCTGACTCCTGAATCTTGAAATCCTGATTTTAGATTAAATGCTTGACTAATAGTCAGATGGCTTTGACCAAGTACTTCCCTAATTGCATTTAATCAGGTACACATTGTACACAACAAAACTAAATGAGGTACAAAGCTGAAGTACTATGCTTATCATTCATCATAATGACTACACATCATAAATATAGCACTTTATTATGAAGGTAGAAAGTACATTGAACTTTGAAGATTAGTACTCAAAATGATAGCATAAGAATGCTTAAAAAAAAAATCTTTTTCAAACTCTATTCAAGAGCAATTTCTCTCTCTCTCTCTCTCTCTCTCTCTCTCTCTCTCTCTCTCTCTCTCTCTAGCTCTACATACCACTACCTACCACTAGATACCTACTCACCTACTCACCTAATACTCATACCTACTAATTTTACCAACTCGAGTATGATCTTGCATGTGTCACAAGTGTTAATAACACTTGTCAATTTGAAACTTCAATAGCTTGATGTATATACTCAAAGAAATTAAGAAGGGGACTAAAAAGTATTAATAGACCTACACAAATATTTTCTAGCTACACATTAATTTTTCCAATACTCACCCTTAATGTGGATCTAGAAATACTTGGATGTTTAGATTTAACTGAGAGTTAAATCTAGTAGGTTTATCTTTTGCCAGTGCCCTTGTAAATATATTAGCTGTCATGAATTATGTTCTGCAGTGTACTAGCTCGACCTCTTTGTTTAGCACTTTGTCTCTGATATAATGATATTTGATCTCTCTTGCTTTTGGAGTGAAACCTGGGTTTTAGGGTTAATGCAATGCAACTCATATTATCACAAAGTCATAATTGAAGGTTGTTTCTGTAGTAGATTGACATCTGATATAAACCGCCTCAACCATACTGCTTCCTTTGATGATGTGTGTGTAGCTGCAATATACTCTTCTTTCGTTGACAAGGCAATCGATGATTGATTCTTGCTACTTCAGGAGATTGGTCCATTGTTGAACACAAGGTTGCATCTCGATTCGAATAGGTCAATTCTAACCGGCCGGTTCAAACCGATTCTTTGAGGTTCAAACCGCCAGGCCAGGTTCGAATCGGATAGTAAGTCGTATTCTAGGGTCATTACTATTTATAGTAAATTCGTTTTTTTTAGTCATGCATGTAGGTGGGCGCACTACTACTAGAATAGGATTTGCTTTTATCACTTAGAAACTCATCTTGGGTGTTTACCCAATATTAGTAATTATAGCGATTAGCTTTTTGTCTTTTGCTATTTGCTTTTTGCTTTTTACCTTACAGATAGTTTAGAGAAAGTAGATATGTAGGCTGGCGCCCTACTTCATTTGTAATGGGACATAGTTGGAGTACATCTCTTCATCATTGTTGTTCTCTCTCATGTGTATGACTATTGTCTAACAACAATAGGAATCTTGTCTTGGATTACTTATGATCAAGTCGGTTTTCTAACATGGTATCAGAGCATGGTTCAAGAGTCGAGAGAACAAGGAGTGTTCTGTCATGTGGTAGATTCTGTTATAAGATTGGGAAGCCAAGGTAGTTGATTAGCCGTTGAAAATCAACAGTACAGGTTGTTGTTTAGCTTCAAGAAAAACAACATGGTTGGAGATGGATGTTCACCAAGTTTGCATTTTACAAAGTGTCTAAATAAATAGATATCAAGGTGAAATGGTTTCTAGGTTGGAAAGTTGTTTGGTGCAAGTAACTCTGTGTGTGAGATAGAGGTAGGAGATTCCATGGAAAAGATCACGTAAACTACTTTGTGTGAGAAAGTATTTGAAGGAGAGTATCAGTTACTTTGTGTGAGGAAGTATTGTATACATTCATCTTTCTATTGGGGATGCTCTTTTACTTGCATATTTGGTTTGGTTCAAAGATGATATTCTATTCTATTTGGAGAGAGTGGTTGGAATGCAAACATGAAGTGTACATCAGGGGGAGTAGCTCAACCAAAGTCCATCAAGTTCATCACAATTGGTAACTTATGAGAGTACCAGGAGAATTGAAATGGGTTTAATTCAAGGAATCGACACAAGTGGAGCCGACTACTTATGAACAGGTTTCTAAAGTAGGTGTTGATGTATGAGATTTGATGTTGACATTTGTAGATCTATTTCCTACTTATGGTTATCATGATGGTGTTACTGTAAACAAAGAGGATTATTTTTTCTTTATGAATGTTGGGGAGATCCTTACATTTGTGGTAGCTTGAAAGATGTTCAAAGAGACCAAGGGAGTCAATCTTCAAGCAAAGTTCTCAAGGTTAAGGCAAAAGTTATCATGTCTACATTATTTGATTCAGGGGGAGTCAAAGTTCTTTGATTCAAAGGAAGTCAAGGAATCGGGTGATATGTTGAACTCATGGTAGTCACACATATACACTAAAGAGACATGAAGACCAAAGCAAGACATTGAGAAGTCATATGAAGCAAGTTCATACGAAAAGGATCGACATTCAAAGGAAATTCTACATCATCATACGAAGAAAGTTCTACATTGAGTAATGAAGACATTGAGATCAGAGTTGATCATGAATTCTACATCAGAATTGAGGATTTTCATTACATGGGCTTCATGGAAGATACATGCATACTTTTGTTATGCATAGTTCTAGACAATGTAAACATTAAGGGGGAGTGTTAGAGTTAATGTTTACTTTAGTACCCCTAATTTTATCATTTAGGATTAATTAGTGATAGTTTGGCCATGCCTGCGTGCTATTATAGGGGCCATTACTATTTATAGCAAGTTGTATTTTAGGGGCATTACTATTTATAGTAAATTTGTTTTGTTAGTCATGCATGTAGGTGGGCGCACTACTACTAGAATAGGATTTGCTTTTATCACTTAGAAACTCATCTTGGGTGTTTACCCAATATAGGTAGTAATTATAACGATTAGCTTTTTGTCATTTGCTGTTTGCTTTTTGCTTTTTACCTTACACATAGTTTAGAGAAAGTATATATGTAGGCTGGCGCCCTACTTCATTTGTAATGGGACATAGTTGGAGTACATCTCTTCATCATTGTTGTTCTCTCTCATGTGTATGACTATTGTCTAACAACAATAGGAATCTTGTCTTGGGTTACTTATGATCAAGTCGGTTTTCTAACAGGAACTTGCCACTTGGAAGTTGCCAGTTGGAACTCAGGGTTTAGAAATTAGGAGCCTGAGCCCGAAAGTATAACTGAAATTTGAGCTCAGAGGCTAGAACTGAATCATGATAATAGATTATAGTTATTAGTGACCACTGACTACTTAGTACTAACTTCTAAGTTTTAACTACTAACTAGTGACCACGGTCCACTTACTAGTCTGATACAGACTACAGTGATCACTGATATGGATAATGGCAAGCTGCAGCTACTAGCTAGGTAGAGTCTAGAGTCTAGACCCGGGACCGCACTACGTAGGTACTAGGACTGTAGATTGTAAATTGCAATTTTGTTTCAAAGTTGAAACTTGAAAGTTGAAGTTCAAACTTATTTGCAAATTGCAATGTCGAGATTGGAGAAAAGAATAAACAAGAAGGTTATGAAAATGTTTGAGAAGTTACTAGTTAGAATCATTCTTACTAGTAACTTCTAACATAATACATTAAAATTTAAATACCAAAATCAAGATTGTAAAACTTTAGATGTTTTTAAACCTTTAACCATTAGTAATTAGATAATCGACTAACATTAAACAGACTACATAGTACATACTACTAACTTCAGGAATCAGAAACTTGAAACTTCAAAAATATATCATGATTCATGAATCATAACATAATAGTAATTTGTAAATACATATGCCAGGTGCCTCATGAGTCCGGTCACCAATGTAATGCGCGACGTGTCTGATGATAAATCATGATGTGTACATGTAACATACTACACTGTAAACAGCTGAAGAGTCAATGCTCATCTAGTGACATGAACATCTACAGACTAGTAACTACAATGATCTAATGTACAATCATCAATGAGCACGAGCAGTGAGCACTCCAAGCTCTCCTACGCCTGAGTCTCCTCCCACTCGCTGGTGCTGTGGAGCCTGCTGTGGCCTCTCGAGTGGCAGGCTCAGCTGCGAAATCCTCATCAGAGGCAGAGGTATGACGCCCCTCATCCTCATCCTCATCCCCGCCCTCCTCGGACTCCTCATCCTCATACTCCTCCCAACTTGTAACTTTGAGATTCATCAAACAAGACATCCTTGCTAGCTTTTACTTTCTTTGAAATAGGTTCAAATATCTTATATCCTTTGCTATGTTCACTATAGCCTACAAATATTCCTTTGAAGGAAGTTGCATCTTCTTTTCTTCTTGTTTCCAAAGGAATGTGGACATAACAATGCCTCAGACTCAAACTCAGGCTCGTCCTCATCCAGGGCTGTGAGCACGGGAGTTGCTGCCCTCTCCTACCCTCCTCCTACGCTCTGCTCGAGTGACAGGCCCTGCATAGTGCACACAAAGAGGGACAAACGTGTTATTGCACATACTACATTTGAAATTTGATTCTTGATATACCTCTCTGGGCTAATGGTCGTGCAAAGCCTCAATTGCTCGCCCAGCCTGTCCATGAACTAGTACAAGAGGCCCAATGTGCAGCCCTCTCGATCTGTAAGGCGCAGGACAATGTAGATGGGCTGTAGGCCCACCACAATGGATCGAGCCTCATCCCAAAATGGTGAATACATAACGGTCCGCTTGAATCTCTTACTCTTGGGCTCCTGTGATGGCCCCCACTGCGCCCAGTCAACGGCAACAACCATCTGCTCAAGCCCTGATGAACTTTCAGCAGTTGTTCCAGGACCAGGAACATAAATGCAAACCTGCATAGGGCACAAGTGACAAGTTCTAAGTTCTAACTTTTGACAACACAATACATGGCACATGCATGAAATATTTACCACTACTAACTAATCAGTAAATACTTACCAATAGTCTATAGAAGGCTGAAGCGCATTCAAATTTGAGTTGCAACTTGCAACTTGCATACCTGGTGGGGGTAGGTCTCAAGACATCCAAGGTGGATTGTCTCCTGAACATGGCTAGGACCCTAAGCTTCTTGGTGACAAATCTCACCAAGAACCGTGTAGTACACACCACCTCCGCAATCCATGGAATCTTGGCCACATCCTCGACCAACAAGTCCAGGCAGTGTGCAATACAAGGTGTTCAAAAGATGTGGGGGTAGGTCTCATTAACGAGCCTACCCATGGAGACGTAGTTTGACGCATTATCTGTGACCACCTGCACAACCATACAATGCAATGTGCATGACTTTGGAATTCCGAATTCAAGTGCTCAGTGGCAACTGCTTAGTGAACCATAATGAATTGTTAATCAAACGCCATTGAACAATGAACATTCAACATTGACATTTACAAATTACCATTTAACATTATAAGTAAACCGTAAATTGTAATAAGTATAATATATATACCTGTACAACGTGCTGTGGTCCGACCTCCTCAATGGCAGCTCGAATATGTGAGAACATGTACTCGCCCGTGACTGCCTCCCTAGAGGTGTCGATGGATCTGAGAAACATCGTCTCCATGCACAAAGACACCAAGATATTCAATATGTGGCGCCTCCTCGTATCGCTCCAACCATCAGATATGATGGTGCAACCATACCTAGTTGAAAGTTCACAGGTGACAAGTCACGACTCACATTGCACTGTTGCAGTGTTGCACCACTTACAGGTGACAAAACAAGATGATAGATCCGAGAGGATAGATCGTAAATTGTAATTCAAATTTCATGGCAAATTTCAATGATAAATGATCATTTGACTATTGACAAATTACAATCATGATTCATGATTCATGATTAAACATAAATAGCTAGCTGCAATTAACAAGTAATAAGTATGCATTGTGGCGTGTGCAATGCCACCACATGGCACAATGTATGAAAACTTATGTACAAATTACAATGTACATACTTAATATTCCATAATACATATCAATGATCTCAGATCAATCATCATAAAGTCTTTAAAGTTTACAATGCATAAATTTAAAAGGATAGTAGTACGTACTGGGCCCATGCCTTCCTGAGAGGCTCTAGCTTCTGGTCAACAAAAGCCCGCTCATCAAGAAGTCCCTTCGTCCTTAGGTGCTCACAAGATGGCCCCGGCCACACCTGCCCAATCGCACTCACTGCACTCATCGCCCTCTTCCATGCCGGGGTCCTAGCCAGATGAAATGGCAGATCGCAGGTGTAGAACAATTGTCGAACGACAACCTCTGCCTCTGCCATGGCTTTGGGAGCGAAGGTGGACACATAGTACTCCCTACCCCCCATCTGTGTAGTGCGGCCCCGTCTACGTCTCCCTCTCTCAAGTGGATGATGTGGTGCCGGTATGGTCATGGCTGGAGGTGGTGTCGAAAATCTTGCACCAGAAGGCGGGTCAGTCCGGGTACTAGGCCTTGCCTCATCTGCAGCTCTGTCCTCTGAGCCATGGGAAGCGAGGGGTGAGCGGATGGCAACTGGGGGGCGTGATGTGGTGGCCTCTGGATGTGTTGCCGTGACTGCATCTCGATCTGCCAAAAAAGACAAATTTGAAATTACATTTAGAAATTAGATGATCAATGAAATTGAAACTTCAGACTTGATGTATCATGTGAGTTAAAACTTAAAACTTGATTAATGTTTGAAGTGTAAGAGTCTTAGAGTTGAATGTTTACCTCTTGGTCTGGGCCCCATCGTCGAAGGGACAACCTCCTCCGATGCGACAAGAGTGAGTAGCGTGTCAGGAGCATGCATGCAAGGGGCAATCTCGTACCCCCTCAAACGTAACAAATGTGCCCTGATGCGTGTGGGCCTTCGAGTGTAAGACTGGTGACAATATCTGCAAGTCCATCTCTTCGTGCGCGATGTGACGATGGTGACGTGATCCCACAAGGGATCCCTATCCCTCGACATGGTGACCCTCTCTCTCTCTCTCACATATCTCTCTCTCAACTCTCGAGTGACGAGTCTGGACTCTGAGGTCTCTAATATCTATGTAGTATACCGGTCCCCGGGTACCCTAAGTTCTAAATTCTAATCTAGTTTCTAACCCTAACCGCTAACTTCTAACTCCTAAGTTCTAAGTTCTAACTAGACTCTAGTAACTACTAACTCGGACTAACTCCTAAGTTCTAACTTCTAACTAAGTAGCTACCCAGGTCCCACACCCCTCTCACAATGCCCAGGCCCCACATTAAACCCCATCAAGATTCAACACACACACAAAATATCACACAGTGCACACACACACACTGACACACACACACACAATGCACACATGTCACACACACACACACAGTGCACACATGTCACACACACACAATATCATAATATTACACACACACACTCTCTCTCACACACAATCACTGATTCACTCACACACACTGTACACATCAAAAGACACACACACACAATATATCACACACACACACACACACACACACACACACACACACACACACACATAATCTCAAGACTCACACACACACACACAATATTACACCATTTTCTTTCTCTCTCACACAGCATTGAGCGCGCACACACACAATCTCAATGGCAAATGCCCACACAGTGCACTCTCTCTCTCTCTCTCTCTCTCTCTCTCTCTCTCTCTCTCTCTCTCTCCCCTCAAGGCCGGGGATCCTTTGATTGTCGACAACTACCGCACTATTATGATCAGTCATACTATGGCCAAGCTATATGGATCCGTTTTACAGTCTATTGTCAACTCACGGGCAGAGACAGAGGGGTTACATGCTATGGGGCAGGCTGATTTTCGCGCTGGCTACTCCACGACTGACCAGATATAGATGCATTATTGAGGAGGCTAAGTTCAGGAAGCAGAGGGTTTATTGTTGCTTTGTGGATTTCCGCAAAGCCTTTGATTATGTTCCGAGACACCTTTTACTCCAGCGCTTAGCATCGCTTGGCTTTTCTCAGGAGATCATTGCTGCTATCGTCACATTGTATGAGAGAGTGCTGGCCTGTTTTTCGAGATGGTGATGGATGGTCCTCTTACATTCATAGTACAATGGGAGTTAAGCAGGGATGTCCTTTGTCCCCTACTCTCTTTGCTCTATATATTGATGATCTTGAGCGGATTATTAGGGAGGAGGGTGGAGATGGTTGTCTGTTAGCAGATATGATTATCCCTATTCTACTGTATGCGGATGACGTGATACTTCTATCGAGATCCGCATCTGGGCTTCAGCAACACCTTGATGCTTTATATACTTTCTGCCAAACATGGGGTCTGATGGTGAACATTGGTAAGACTAAGGTCATGGTGTTCAACACCAATCGACAGCATATGAGAGACACAATGTTCTACTATGATGGCCTTCCACTGGAGATAGTAGCCTCTTATACATACTTAGGTGTCCTTGTTACTGGTCCATTGCTCACTTTTAGACCAGCTGCACTGTCTAGGCTTCGCAAGGGGCACTCTGCTCTTGTCCAGATGGAGAGGTTTTCCTCTATTTACTATGTACGTGATCCTGATACGCGCTGTCGCCTTTTTTCTGCCACTGTCTCTCCGGTGGCTCTATATTCAGCAGAGACATGGTGTCCTGGCTTGTCCAGAGATACTTGGAGTGATATTTCACGTTTGCAGATCCTTATGCTCAAGATGATCGGTGCGAAGCAGTTAGTTCCCCATGATATCATACTGGCAGAGTTTGCCTCACCACTACTGATTGTCGAGGCTATATTTCGGATTATCACATTCATTCAGAGTCTCGGAGCTTGATTCATCCAGATATGTTGCTGCAGCTTTCACATCCTCTCACACTCTAGCTAGTCAGCAGGCTAAGTCCTCATGGTTTCAATGTGT
This sequence comes from Diphasiastrum complanatum, assembly GCA_029204225.1. Lineage (NCBI taxonomy): Eukaryota > Viridiplantae > Streptophyta > Lycopodiopsida > Lycopodiales > Lycopodiaceae > Diphasiastrum > Diphasiastrum complanatum. The sequence goes on from CM055095.1 coordinate 31,902,970, forward strand.
TTCTGACCTTTTGAGTAGGTGGGGTTTATCTATATCTGATCTCCCGAATGGGACACACGCATATATCCGCCAACAGAGTTACAGAGCTTACATCAGCACAGTCTGGTCTCACCCAGATCCAGCATGGGTCAAGCTTCATTTTTATCACACTCATCTTCTTCAGCTTGATGTTTCCGAGTCCCCATTCGGCCGGGTTATTTGTCTCAGACATTATCTTTCGGCCTGCATTACCGTCTTGGTCAGTTTACGGTCTCTTCTCACCAGCTTGCTATTGAGACAGGCAGATACACAGACACACCTCGACCGCTACGGATTTGTCAGTGCTGCTCTTTACAGGAGATTGAGGATGAGTTCCATTTCATTTTCCGATGTCCAGCCTACTATGAGATCAGAGGCAGATACCATTGCTTATACAGAGATACTCCACTTACACTTGCTTCTTTCCTTGCCTTCTCAGATGCGAGATGTGCTGGTTTATTATTGCGAGAGATGTTTACTCTGAGATCTTTCTTTTTATTGGATGTTTCTAATGTGGATCATAGCCAGTCCCACATTACGCACTTTTTCCAGAAGAGGGATAGAGATGAGACTTCTGATAGTGAGATAGACATTCCAGTACGACGACCGAAGCTCCAGCATCCTCTTCGCTTCTCCCTATCCAGGGCTCTTCACCGAAGGCCAACACCTGCTTCTCACCATATCACGCAGTTTTTTATATCCACTTAGCCAGTTAGCTAACTTATTTCAGTTTTCTCTTTCCCTCTGTGTAGCTGGTGGTTAAGCTACTGATATTGTACCCTCGACAGAGCTGGAGGTTAAGCTTTGTTTTTCTCTCTGTTTTCTAGTGCTGGTTTAGCTTTTAGGAATAAGTCCTATGTGGACAATGCTCCTTTTTTGATGTACTTTCTACTTGTCTTATGTGCCCTCGGGTACTTGACAGACATTAATATAATTCTAACTCTAATTCTAATTCTCTCTCTCTCTCTCTCTCTCTCTCTCTCTCTCTCTCTCTCTCTCTCTCTCTCTCTCTCTCTCTCTCTCTCTCTCTCTCTCTCTCTCTCTCTCTCTCTCTCTCTCTCTCTCTCTCTCTCTCTCGCGCGCGCGCGAACAGAATGTTCGGGAATCGGATTCTGGAAATCGCGTTTTAGGGCCTCGAACGGTTCAAACGGTTCAAACCGGGTCCGAACGATTCGATGGTTCGAATCGTGAAAGGCGGTTCGAACCGCGGTTCGATGCAACCTTGGTTGAACATAAAAACATACCTAGAAGTCGATCTTCTGGCATCTGCATCACCTAGTCCGCATCTGTCTAGCCTTTAAGAACATTTACTTAACTTATGTACATTTCCTTCTTAGTAGCTATATACATCAAAACTTTTAGTAGAGCTTTTCAATGCACAATCCTTGAATTTGGCAAATTGACTTAAGGTACTTATTGCAAGGCTATGTAAAGTCAAGTATAAACCATTAGGCACATCAAGGATCCAGTAATTGAGTTGTAAGGATTTTGCTTCATGTTTTTTTGCTCTTCTTTTGTTTGGGGACATTGATCCTTTGAAAGCTTGACTCTTGAGTCCATGGGAGTGTCGACTAACTTGCACTTAGTTACTTCCTACTGTACCAAAATACTATGAATTTATATCTTTGTTGGCCGATGTAGATTTTTCTATCTTTTTTGTTTGTATATATTTGTATGCGTAGACAATAGCGTGCTTGTCCAAGATCTGTCATTTGTGAACTCATTTGATAAGATATTCATGATGAGATGTAATAACTTTGTATTATTGCTATATAGCAATGTATTATCAACATACAAAGTTATTATAATAAAGAATTTATCAACTGACTTGTAATAGACGTTCGAATCAATTGTGCTTGGAATAAAAGCATTTTCCGGAAAGGAGTTTATTCTTTAAAACCATGCCCTTAGGTGATTGTATAAGCCCATATAGAGCTTATGTAACTTGCACACATGGTCTTCTTCTCGTTTGACAACATAACCTTTTGATTGAGACATATAGATATCTTCCTCGATTACTCCATTCATGGTCTTTTTCTCGTTTGAAACCATGCCCTTAGGTGATTGTATAAGCCCATATAGAGCTTATGTAACTTGCACACATGGTCTTCTTCTCGTTTGACAACATAACCTTTTGATTGAGACACATAGATATCTTCCTCGATTACTCCATTCATGGTCTTTTTCTCGTTTGACAACATAACCTTTGGGTTGAGACATATAGATGTGTTCCTAGATTACTCCATTCATGAAAGTTGTTTGTACATCCATCTTATGTACTTTCCAAGTCTTTAGTTGCAACATATGACAATAACATTTGAATGAAGCTAATTTACGACTAGATTGAATGTCTCATGATAATCCACATTTGGAATCTCTGAGTATCCTTTTGCAACCAACCTTGCTTTCCATCTACATATTGATCCATCTGCCTTCTACTTGACTGTGAATATCCATTTGCAAGAAATAATATTTCTATTATTTGGGATCTTGACAATTGACCATGTTTGATTCTTCGTTAAGGAGTTATATTCCTTCTCCATGGCTTGCTTCCACTTCTCTACATTTGGATGTGTCATTGCTTCATGAACATTACGTTGGTTCTTCTATGAACAAACATGAAGCAATCTCTTCAATAAGCCTCCTTGGTGGTGGTGTCACTCGATTGGACCTGCTTACAAATATTTGTTGAGTCCTCTCTTCATCGTCCATCAAGAGTTTGACTCACTTGTGCATCTTGTCGATCAACATGAACATTTTCTTCTTCTATAGAACGAATTTGATTAATTATATTCAGGAGCAAATCAGTTACTTTCCCTTTTGTCTTGAAACCATAGAATTGATCATCAATGAAGATATCATATCTATTAATGAAGGATTTGTTGATACGTGATCATAAATTTTATATCCCTTATGATTAGTATAGCAGTCAATAAAGATGCACTTGCACCTTGTATTATCAAGCTTCTTCCTCAAATCTGATGGAACATGTACAAAAGCTATGCATCCAAACACTTTCAAATGCTTAATGGAAGGTTTGAACCCTGTCCATAATATGGTGTCACATTGTAGTGCTTTTGTACTTTGGATAATATAGCAATTGCTTCCATCCAAAACATCTTTGGTAGTCTTACATGAGACAACATACATCTTGCGCTTTTTACAAGTGTTCTATTCTTCCTCTCTACAACTCCATTTGACTGAGGAGAATAGCTTATGGTGAATTGATGATGGATACCATTAATGGAACAAAAACTCTACGTAATGCCTTAGTGAACACATCCGCAATATTATCCTCCGTGGGACAATATTCAAGTGTAATGTCGCATTATGAAGCTTTTCCCGAACAAAGTGATAGTGGATCTCGATATACTTTGTCCTCGCATGAAAAACTGGATTTCGTGCAATAGCTATAGCACTTCGACTATCGGTATAAAGGAGAATAGCCGAGGGCTGTCCATATTTCATATCGACAAGTAATTGTCTCAGCCATAAACACTCTGTAGTGGCTGAATATGTAGCTCTATATTCTGCTTCGCATGAAGACGTAGCAACGGTGGGCTTCTTTTTATTTAACCAAGAAATTGTAGAATTTCCAAAGTAAAAACAATACTACAATACCCACTAGTAGAGCGTCGTGCGTCTTGATCTCCACCCCAATCCAAGTCACTAAAACCAACCAGGCATGCATCATCACAAGAAGGATAAAATAGTCCAAGTGCCCTAGTTCCTTGAAGATATCGAAAGATCCTCTTCAAAGCTTTCCAATGTGATGTCAAAGGAGCATGCATAAATTGACTCATGAGGGAGACACAAAAAGAAATGTCCGGTCTTGAGTTGCATAGGTAAATGAGACATCCAACCGCTTGACAATACAAGGTAGTATCAAATGGTTCACCATCATCTTGATTACTCAATTTCAGGCCCGTCTCCATTGGTGTAGCAACCGGCTTGCATTCTTCCATCTTAAACCGTTTCAAAATTTGCCCAATGTATCGTTGTTGAGAGATGAAGATTTCAGCCCCTCCTTGCAAAAATTCAAGACCAGGTAAAAGTGCAACAAGCCTAAATTTGAGGTATCAAAAACTGAAGCAAGATCAGATTTTAAGGCTTCAATATGTTGGTCATTGTTACCCGTAATGATAATATCATCAACATAAAGCAAAATGATCTTCATAAATTTAGAAGTATGCATAACATAAAGAGTAGATTCACTAGGACTATTAGAGAACTCCCGATCACAAAAGTATGTGTGTATCTTTTGATACCACATCCTTGGAGCTTGCTCAAGTCCATAGAGAGCCTTCTTGAGAAGACACTTTGTCTTCTTGACCTGCAATAAAAAAACCAGCAGGTTGTTGAAAGTAAACTTCATCGTTTTCTTCTTGGCTGAAAAACCAGCAAGAGATGAAGTGGTAGAAGTCTCTTTAAGAGAGATGAGAGTATAAGTGACAAAAGCATAATCATTCACTCTGTCTACCACTTGCCATGCAAAGCATTTGTTGAATAAAAAAAGTTGAGCATTAGGAAGGTAGGAGAGGCGACTACACCTTATAAAATCCATAAACAATCTTCAACAAAATATTAACATTATCTTAAAGACTCGAATCTCACTCGGTCCTCCTTATGACATATTATTAAAATATTTCGATATATTGATATGTACTCCAATCCTAGTTGAGATATGATTACTGTATTTATTTTTTTATACAGTTAATATTTCCATTATAGTTTTACGAAAGGAGATAATTGGCATTTTGATATAAGATCATATCCCTTATCATATCATTGTTCCCTAGAGGCAATGTGAAGCCGATCGGAGAAGAAAATTTCAGCTGACTACAGAATTGAGTTGCAGTTCACTGGAAAAATCAAGCATGCAGCACATTGGAGAATTCAATTGCGGTTGATTGGAGAACTGAGTCGGAGTCCTGACCACATTTAATCATTTTCAGTTAGCTGGAGAACTGACTAGCTAATAGACTGACCTGACCCACCAATGACCTAATAAAAGTAAGGCCAATCTGCTGAACCTGTGTTAATAGTCTGTCTAGGGTCCTTTTGAGCACTTTTCATTACCTGACAATAAGTTGAATTCATGAATACTAAACACATGCTACAGTCTCCTACTTTTCCTCTTTGTCTCCATATTGTGTGATACTTTAACGATCGGATAGGTTGATAAACTCAAAATCCTCAACCGGTGGAGATTTTTTAGTATATCAGTCACGTAATGAAATTGTGTTGTGTACTTCATAAGGGTTACCCTTATAAAGTCTTGGAAAAAAGGCTCAAACTGTCTAGACACTAATGGCTTGTCTGTTTCTTTTGTTATCCCCAAAATGATTTATTGTAGAATTCAGAGAAGCAGAAAAGTAAGGAGACTGCTTTGTTCCGAGCTTTTTTTTATGGTCTAGGTTTTGTTAATCCTTGTTTACAGCTTAGGGTCTGTGTTACTGATTTTAGCAGCATCTTTTGCTTGGGTACTAAATTTTGATGAAATTGGTAAGTGATTCGTGCTAGTTTTTATTTTGGCTTTCATGTTGCTGGTTGGTCATGGATGTCTTGATTTTTGGGCTGCATGTATGAGTTGTTCTAAGCTCTATGTTATGATGTTACTAACCTCAAATTGAATTTGTGAATCTGGACCTGTTCCAATCCTACAAAGAGATACACGTGTAAGTGGTGCTTTTTGACTGGCCATTTCTGTAAGCTGATGCACTGGTGCAATATGCCCATTCTTGTCAATTTTGTGTAGCCAAGCATTATCTACTGACTTTATCTACCTCTTGAATGGAATTTGCGAGGTTCAATATGTACTTAAGTTTTGCAGAATTCCTTTTTCTAACCTGTGTATGCAACCTTCACAGGAATTACCTCAGACATTGTATTTGCTGCTGAAAAACGTTACAAGAAACTCAAGGAGGAGATGAAAAAACGTGATACAGAAGACCGCAGGTTAGAGAAAGAGAGATTAAGGAAAAAAAGATCAAAACAGAAGCAAAAAAGTAAAACTTTATCAGAAAACGTCTCAGAGCAGGAAAGTTCCTCATTGGAACAAAGTGAAGATAGTGAAATAGACAATGATCGTGAGGATTTGGGCCAAGGTGGAGGCGCATCATCACATTATCAGGAAAGTGCTGGTCGACACAGAGATATTGGTGCAGGTGAGCAAGCAGAAGAAAAGTCACGGAGAAAACTTGGTCATGGAAAGTCAAAACAAGAAAAAGATGTTGGTGCATTATCCTTGGCTGAGCAAGAGGCACTTGCACGTAAGCTCTTGGCATTCAGGTCATAGAAAATGCTTTTAGTGCAACTCCTGAAAACTACAAGGTTGCGTACCTTTGTATGTGGGTTAAATTTTTTTCTACGGTTGGTGGCCCAGCCATGTGGCTTGTGGGCGGACTTTTTATGTTGGTTCTGTACAGCACACAATCAATCCATTGTTTAGTGTCAGCCCATTGTTTAGTGCACATATGCACATTATCTTGGTGCAAGAGGATCAAGCAATGTCTGGATGCATGGAACTCAGCTTGGACTAGTTAATCACCTGCTTGAAGAGAGTCACGTCACTTGGGACTACGAACTCTAGTTTTGGCAGATAGCTATGGCTAGCACTTACCTCAGCCAAGACACTTTTTTTAGCAGGGCTACCATGTCTCCTAGTACACGTTTATCGGACACACTCGGCGTGTATCAACCTCGCGATGGGATCACATGATTATGTCCCATGGTTTATTTACAGAGAATATGTTCAGCATGTCTAGTCAGGACCACCCTTGGGGGTTAAACTAGACTTTTACACGACACTTTTTGGAGTTAGACACTACTAGGTTTCCTAACCTGTGTCCCCAAGTGAATAAGGAATAGTGCTCATCTTTCAGATAGAAACATTCTGAGGACGTAAAAGTGCTCTGAAGGTGTTGCCAAATGCTGGTATTGTTTTGTGCGCAATTCGTGAGCAATACTACAGGTTATCATATCAAAAGAATTCTGTTTATCGTGGAGAATGCTTGTCGATTTAAAAGAAATTCTAGAGTAAGACTCTAGTTAGTTGAAATTGTCTTCTATTTAGTAATGAAGCATCTGAAGTAGTCATTGTTCTATTAATGACTGTGAAGTTTCCACCTGCCTTGGAACAGTTTTTGTCATGTAGTTCAATGTTATTTCTTATTTCCAGATTTTTCTTACAGCTTCTTTAAACAGCTAAAACTAAAACTATGTGATAAATAATCATAGACTCAAATTTCTTCCTCAAATCTCATTGCTATTGGATGGGGGTATATGCATTCTTTGAGAGAGTTTGTGTATTTACAAGTCCCTAAGGATGAATGCCGAGTCAAATTAGATACCAATTCCCCAAGCTTTAAAATTTATGCTCTTTTGCGGCCTCCACTCCCTTGTGCCATATGTTTCCTTGTTATATGCTGGCAAAGGAACAAAGCTCTTGGTAAAATCCTATAAGGGTGTCTTGTCATTGAGACTTGAACTTATATTTAAGTTTAACCAGAATGTTACCCTGCTTTCTATTTCATAACATTTTTCCAGCATTCAGATTTGTGGGTCAACTGAGCTACAAAGCATGAAAGAGGGAGCTACCTTATTGTGTGTGATATGTCCTAAAAGTGAGAACAAGTTCCAAGCAATGTAACTTTCAAACAGTTTTTCAGATGTGTTTCAAATGCATTTGAAATACTATCATTTCCAACTGTTTTTTTAGGGCTTCAAGTTGCCAAAACGGTAAGGACCCACATGTGACTTATATGGACCAATTGGGCCTTAACCGAAAAAAAAAACATGTAGTGGCATAATGATTCATTTTGCACCTCCATGTGTCTTCACACATGCTTTGTTAGCATCATGAGGACAAGATCACACTTGTCTTGTGATGCTTTTGCTCATTTTACATGTTTAGTCAACCACTTTTGATGATGCATTCAAACTCCCAAGCATTTGAATTAACAGTTGGGTTGGTCAAAATCCACAAAAAAACCTCAAAAAGTAAGAAACGTTTCAAATGTTTGGAACTTTATTGAAAGGTATCAAACATAGTTTGAAGTTTTCGAGTTTTCAACCATTCCAGTGCATTTAGTTTTCTGATCATGCACATTAAGTGAACCATAATTTAAGTCACCGTTGTCCTCATAGACTTACCTAGACAACACAAAACAATTTGCACTTTGCTAGAAAATTTTGGAGGGTTCTTTGATTGCATTTTGTAAGGGATCACATATTTCAATGCTTGAGGTGGTACAAACGACCACTTTGGAGAATGTCTTTGAATGAAGTTACATGTTTTTTGGTGAAAGAAGCTAGGATACTAACAAATTGTGTACAATGTTTGATTGCAAATGCCAAGTGCATTTCAAATCTAGTTGAAGCTCCAAACTCATCACCAAAAGCCAGCCACCTTTTTTGAGTTCGACAATGTAGCAAGAACTAGAATGTTAATGAATTCTAGAAAGAATAATAAAGATTGTTTCTCACATGTAGTTCAGTTTTCATAGTATCTTTTGCCTCCTTACGGTCCATGTCCCTATTCATGGACATCCAACAGGAATTTCGCTAAAACTTTGCACTTTTGGTTTTCAGTATGGTAACAAAGTGCCTTGTGACATAGTTCTTGTGAATATTTTTGCAAAGGTTATGAGATATCATGGTCTTAAGACAACATTGAGAAATAATTTTGCCTGTGTGCAAGAACCTTGATGATGTTCAACATTTTTGTAGTTCATTTATTTTCTACACACATTGTGCGTACATACTTTTCTCTGTCTTGAGATTCAATATGCTTGGCTTTTTTAGTATTTGATGCATGGTTGATCTTATTAGAAGCAATGTGAATATGATGGATGATTCATGACAAAACCCAAGATACTTGTTTAGTGTAACCACATTGGCCACTCGAGTTCACAAGCGATCTCAATACATAAAATTTGGTTATTCAAATAAACACCTAATTCAATTTTGATTTTGCGCACACTTAATTTGATAACGTGTGGACTGGCAATCTGTGATGTAATCTAGGGCCTATCAAGTGACATAATACCTTCCAATCCAAACAAATTTGTTATCCAAGCAGTTTGCCATTGAAGCCAAAGTGAAAGTCACTTTAGGAATAGTTTTGTGCCTTGCATACGCACAATGTTTTACTAATCTTTTATGTAGGCTACTTCAGACCTCAAATACGTGGATAAAGTATTTCAAACTTGAATCAAAATATTGTGATGTTAAATTTTAAGACGGTAACTTCAAATCTACTCTATAGAATTAAGGTGTCATCAAGGCAATACATATATATCAAGGCAATGCCTATATATCTAATTTATTACTACACAATTCACTTAAAAGTAATCAAGACAATAGAAAGAATATTATAAGCTTTGTTCACAATTTATTCATGCTCATTCTCCAAGCTTTTGGTGTAAGGTGTAAGACGTTATAGTATAGGTGCAAAAATTTGATGCTTTGCACATGTGTGCAAGATACATGAGTCTACATTGAGCAAAGATTGACACCATTTGATATCTTGCCAATTTTGGGCTATTTAAAGTGATATTGTCTCATTAATGGATGATATTGATGCTCGTTTGCAAGATACCAATAAGGAATCATCTTTGCAATATTTGGGACAAGGAGATTTTTACTACTAATTAATCTTATATCAAGAAGTTTTGTTGCACAAGGGAACATGCTAAAACTTCATTTGCTAAAAAAGGTTCAGAAGCAAGCATGCACGAGCTTGGCGAGTAAACTTTCTTTGACTAGCAATTACATTTGCTAGCAGTGATTGTTGTCATTTTTTATATGATTCTTACTTGCAAAGTCATGAGTGGAGAGACTTAAGTGTTACTGAAGTAAAACTTAAATTTTACCTAGAGAAGTCTTCATCTTCCATCGGACTTAGTTTCCATCAGTGGTACTAGAGCCAACGACTTTGATTATTAGAGCACATGGCATCCATTAGTAGCATTCAATCAAACATATGCACAATCCTTGAGTCCTCAGGATCAAACTTCCTAGCATGGAAGGTGAAGACTTCTCTTATACTAAAAGGAGAAGGTCTATGGCCTTGGGTTGATGGCACAGAAGAGATGCCCACAACCACTGGCAAAGAGCTACGGAAATGGAGAGAGAAGAGCGACAAGGCAGTAGCCGTGTTGTCTTCCTCCATCAAAGACAACTTAACACTTGATCTAGCCACACTCTCCAAAGCAAGAGAAATGTGGGATGCTTTGCTGACCAGATTTCAAACGAAATCACGAAGCCAAATTATGCTTCTTGAAGATCAGTTGACCAATTTCAAATGGGATGGTAAAGATCTCACCTCCTTCATCAGAAGAATGAAGGACCTATTCCTCTCACTACACAACTCTGGAACAGAGAATGGAGTCTCAGCGGAGAAGCAGCTCACATACCTGCTACGAGCTTTACCAAGATCATTTCAAACGACTCGAACAAGATTGTCCGTAGAATGCAGAAGAGCAGGAAGCCACGCAGAACGTGCCCTACATGAGATTAATCGGGTCACTCATGTACTTAGCAGTACACGCCCTTGCATTGCTTATGCAATTTTCAAAATGAGTCAGTTTAATGTCAATTCAAGCCCTACGCACTTGAAGATAGCCACGAGAATTCTGCAATACCTTCAACAGACGAAGAATTATGGGTTGTGTTTCTCTTAGCATGAAGGATTCCAGATTAAATCTTATAGCCATGCAAGTTGGGCATCCTTGAAAGATGACTACAAGAGTTTCTCAGGAGAATGCACGATAGCAGCCGGAGCAACTGTCATATGGATCCCGTAACCGCGCAATCATCCTACGAAGCAGAGTATGTTGCAGCAACCAAGATGGCGAACGAGCTTACATGGCTCAAGTAGTTCCTTGACGGGACTGAGAGAGAACTCCAACGAGCCGCTGCTACTATTCATGGATAATCATCCGCCATTCGTCTGATGAAGAATCCAGTGTTTCATTCTAGAACGAAACACATTGCTATCAGATATCATCTGATAAGAGATCTGGTTGAGAAAGACAGGCTGAAGACTGAGGTCATTCCAATGAAGCAGATAGTGGTCGATATCTTCATGAAGCCTCTTGACAAGGGGATTTTTGAAAAGCAGCGCGCAAGCTTAGTAATAAAAAAAAATACTATCTTTGATAGGGAGTTGAAGAAACCAAGAGTTTCTATCTTTCAAAGCCTTGGCATTTTTCCTTAGTTTTTTTTTCTTTGCTGTCTTTTTTGCAACTGTGCATTTTGAACTAGGTTTCGCACAGTCTGCATTTTTAGGTCATGAAGAAAATTCATCCCTAGGTCTAAAACACTTAGAAAATAATTCTGAGAACTTTTCCCGACACTGTCGCATTTTTCGCAATTTTGCAAAAAAGGAGACATTGCCCCTAAAATGCTTTAGAAAGGTTTAGACCCTTAGAAAATGAGACACTCACCCTTAGAAAAGCGACGTTTGCGTTAAAACTGGTTTTTGTCCTAAAGTCATCTTTTTCACCCTTCGGCTTTTTTTCCTTTCGAAAAAAACGACACCTACCCTTAGAAAAGGGACATTGTCCTACTGTCACGTTTTTCACCTTTCGAAAAAAGAGACACTGTCTTTAAAATGTCTTAAAATCATTTTCAGACCTACCTTCGCGTTTTCTCCTTTTTCTCCTTTTTTGAAAAAAAGTGAAGGTGCCCTTGAAAAAGCGAAGGTGTCCTCAAAAACAAAAGGCGACACTACCCTAAAAAACTTAAAAGGGTCTTTAAGCAAAAGCGAAGGCCTGTAGCGTGAAGGCACAAGCGCAACGGGCAAAAGACAGATGATTCACAGAGGACAACGATAGAAAACCTAAATCAGTTTCGGTTAAGGCTAATGCATTTCTTTTGATTAGATCTTTTAACTTAATCAGTCCCTTGGATTGATCACATAAAAGAGATCACGAAGGATGCAGAATATGTAGATGAAGACACACACAGTCACGGACAGAATACAGGCAAATAGTCTGAGATAGCTTTAGGGCGAGTTTACAGATTAGCAGTAGCTAGTCATACTATTCGCGAGAAGAGAACATCTCCCAATGTGCTGATCTGAGAAACAAATAGCGCTCAAGATTCGTATTGTAAATTTAGTTCTGATATAGAAGCAATTTTTCTCAATGTTCTGTTTGTTGATGTGTATGATTTGTAGAACTTGAATGCATACTATCAGTAGATAAATTTCCGCTGTTGTCTTATTCAACATTATCTACTGTTTACAAGTTTGATTTTTACAACAGATCGTTAGAATCGATTTGGGGTTTGGGAGAGAATTAGACAGCAGTGAGAAGCAGTATCTACTCCTGCCAAGTCTGCACTATCCGGCCGGCCTTTCATTCCGCATCAGTGATCTCTGAACATGATTGCCATCACCAGGCAGTCGGGTCGGAGCCCTGCCGACGGACTCAGTTTCCAAGAATAACAGCCTTCTCAAGAGTCATTGTTGGATCTTTAGCAAGTAGTGTTCGGGTCATTTGAAATGATCTTGGTAGAGCTCGTAGCAGGTATGTGAGTTGCTTCTCCGTTGAGACTGCATTCTCCGTTCCAGAGTTGTGTAGCGAGAGGAACAAGTCCTTCATTCTTCTGATGAAGGAGGTGAGATCTTTACCATCCCATCTGAGATCTTTGGCCAGCTGATCTTCAAGAAGCATAATTTGGCTTCGTGATTTCGTTTGAAATCTGGTCAACAAAGCATTCCACATTTCTCTTGCTTTGGAGAGTGTGACTAAATCAAGTGTTAAGTTGTCTTCGATGGAGGAAGACAACACGGCTACTGCCTTGTCGTTCTTCTCTCTCCACTCCCATAGCTCTTTGCCAGTGGTTGTGGGCATCTCTTATGTGCCATCAACCCAAGACCATAGACCTTCTCCTTTTAGTATGAGAGAAGTCTTCACCTTCCATGCTAGAAAGTTTTACACATTTGACCAGGGCCTTCTTCACAATCTACCCGAAGACGAGTTGACCTTGTTTTCTCGCATGATGGAATTCGTACTCTAGGAGATGTTGTAATTGTTGATCCCTCTTGTCAAGACCTTAACGAGATTATAATGATCGTGCACCCCGTGAAGATTTCATCCCCTTTGCCTTGGAAACTTATGGTTGTCTTCACAAGAAATTTAATGATTTTTTACCTTTATGTGCGGAGCTTATGGTGAAACGCCAAGGACAAATCATTACCTTACCTTCCATCATTATTTCTTTCTACCGCCAGCGTATTTCTATAGCATTACAATGTTCACAGGCGATTTCAATTCTTCGAGGGGCTCAGTTTGCAGGAGCGGCTACTTCAAAGCTTCCTGCACCTATTACTGGATATATTTTAGTTAGTAATTTACATTAGGGACATTCATTCTAGTATTTGCAATTGAGGCTCTTTACCATAGCCTCTTGCACCTTCATAAAAAGCTTGTGTCTGAAAAATTTAATGATATTAGATTCAAGTCTTTTGAAAATAAAGTAAAAACAAAACAAATCCAAATTGAAATCGCCTTGGAAATTCCTTTTCCATTTTTGCAAGGCTGAGTTGTCCGTCAACAACTCTTGCCAGAACGTCTATGGAGAGAATGCCTTGCATGTTTTTCTATTCAAATATCTCCATATTTTGAGGGATGGGAGCAAGTGCTGGCTGAGTGGATTTCTTTGTCATTGAGGATGACCCTTTTGGAATCCATCCCTTTATTTCAAACTTCTCCCGAATATCTTGTCTACAAGATCCCAAATTTGAGGAAAAAAACTTGTGTTAGAAAAAAGGCACTTTAATTTGAAAAAGATAAAATACTAGAAAATTGAACTTGAAATTACCTGTACCATTTGAAAGGCTAGCTGAAAGAAGTTATCATATTTGGTTAGAGAAGAAATTAGATTCGTCTCATCAAAATGAAGCCATTTAGTATTGGGGGCCAGCGCAGTCCCCCAGACCCTTGCATTGGGGTGTCACCAGGGACACCCCATACCCCACCCGCCAGGGCCTCAGCGGGGAGGCCCTATTGGAAATTAAGCTCTCAGTTTTCTCCTTGAACTCAGACGACCGAACTATTTGAAGAATGATTGCATCGGGCTTCCGATTGATCTTCATCCATGGATCAAAGTATAAAGGGTAACCAATCCTATTCTTTTTCACATTCTAATGTCAAGTTTAAGTCATCTGAAGAACATTGAAGACCTAGCCGTCTTCAACAAAATCAGTCTTTTCTGCACAGTTTGCACAAATACAAAGGAAAGTTTAGCAGATCAAAGAAACTGCAATGTGCCGCGCCACACCGAACCGTATGAGCCAACCTTATAGTGGTAAGCGAAGACCAGAAGTGCAAGCCACCACAAGGAACCGCCAAGTCAGTGGCTGTGATCTACCGCACCCAAACCGTATGAGTCAACCTTACTATTGTAAGCGAAGACCAGAAGCACAAGCCACCACAAAGAAACGCCCAAGGCAATGGCTGCGATCTACCTCAAGGCACCGCAGAAGTCAACCTTGCGGTCACTATATGAAGACCAAGACCGAAGGGAATCACAAGCTACGTCTTGCGACAAAACGTTGCGACCGTTAGGAATTGCCAAGCGAACATTGCAGTTCAACTACGGCTTCTATGACGGTGCAACTTCACCCTCCCGAAGCGGAGCTTAAACCTGACTGATGTACGATCTATATAGATGTCATTGTACATTATGTCACATGATTACATCTTAGAAGGAAGTTCTTTACAATAAGAATGTTTGATTCTACAACCATCACTTCTCGCATCAACAACTTTAGATCTTTATTCAATCAATTATCTGCTGTAGGTTGGCCAACTACTTTGAACATTACATCATAATGATAATTTCTTGCTAATCTTACCCGATATGGACGAGAAAAATAAGTTTGTTTCAACATCACTTGAGAAAAGGCTTCTTTAACTATTCTAAAAAACGTAGAATAAGCATTTTTGCTAATTCTAGAATCATCACATGCACCTTGTATCACATTTGCATCCAAGTTTGAACCTTATTCAAAATAGTCTCTACGATTTCTTTTTTCATAATTTCAAACTGAGCATTTTTCATCATTGCCTTTGCTAACTTTCTCGATATGACTTAGAGATTTTTAATGCATGAATGATCTGTTAAATAGTTCTTTGCCACCAAACATGATCTGCAACAAACATATAAAACTCAAATTATGTTTAATAAATTAATAATGCATGTTATCAATTGCAAATCAAACTTAAATGACAAATACAAATCAAATAAATAGTTTATAAGAAAACATACTTAAATGCGCAAATCGTTTTTTTCCTGATTGCCACTGTGTGGATAAGTCATCAATATTTTTCATCGGTACTCCATTTCTTTTCCTTTTCATCATTGCCTTTTTTAAAACTTGTATATCAACAACAGATTTAAAACTGTCAGATCGCAACTTTCCGTGGATTCTAACATATCTTGGTTTGAGCCTCAAAGACTACTGACTGTAGCATTCAATTCTGATATAACATGCTTGAGTGCATTGTTTTCAGCACTAGTGTGTTGCACATAATGAAGCAATTGTTGATTTGCACATTGCAATTGTTGATTAGCAAACTGTGATTGTTGATTAAGGCAAGATACGCTATGCATTCCAATATCACGCAGCCTTTGACAATATCCAAGTAATCCGCTATTTTCTTTGCATACAAATCTGAGAAAATGAGTTACGGACTTGAAATCTGGACACAAATTGGTAGTTGGATCTCTAGGATAAATTGATCCATCCACCCACAAATCTATATTCTTATGATTATTTATTCTCAATTCTCTAACAATTTTAGTAGCATTCTCTACAACTTTCGAATTTCTCTTAATAACTGGAGTACATTCCATAGAAGTGCAACATGCAAATGGAACATTGCCATTGTTGATAGCTACTATACATAAATGCTTCAAACTACAATCAGTTAAATTGAATAGATCTAGCGTACCTTACTTTTGTAATGTCTATGTCGTGCTGAAAAATTGTCCCGCTGGAAACTTTGAAAACGGCGACCAAAAGTTACCGGTTCGCATTCTCTCTCTACGTAGTTTCTCCCTAAAGTGAAATTCCTTAAAGGGTCCATTTTGAGCCCATATTTTTCCCTAATGATCTTATGAGCCAATGGGTTTATCTGTTGCCATGATTAAAGGTGCAAAGCATGCTCCCACCCTCATCCAATGATGTAGCATTATGCTAAAAGTTTGTGACATTATTATATCTCTCATGAGGACTTGTTACACCATTGAGGGTGAGTGAGGAATTAATCAAGGAAACACTTATTTCTCAATTGGAAACAAGGGCCATCCCATGATCCATAATAGTCCATTCATAATCATATTGATGATAAAATGCTTTAAAACTAATGCATTTATGGATGAGGATGACCCATTCAACGATCCACACTAGTCCATTCACGATCATAATGTATGATAAAATGCTTTAAAATTGCAAAAACAAAAACAACAAAAATGCTTCCGACCTCATGTATGATAAAATGCTTCAAAATTGCAAAAAGAAGAACAAAAAAAATGCTTCGGACCTCATGGATCTTCTAATGAGGATAGCCATTGGCGCCCCGCTTGCACCCTCATTAGAGTTGAGAAATAGGCGAGAGCTTATGGCCAAGGTGGGGGGCCACATTGGGGAAGGCATGTCTTATTAATACTAAATGTTTGTGTTGCTATCACTCCACGTGGCTTACTTCCGCATAGCCATGTCCAATGTCACTCTACCCCGCAAGGGGGCCGTAGATCACTTGGATTCTCTCCACGTGGATCAATTGCCACTTGGACTTTTGTCAATGGTCAGATACACAAAACGTGGCAAAATCTGAACGTGTATGACTGAGTCCAACGGTGGCGGGCTCTAAATACCCCGTGCCAGTAGATTCTCCTCGCGATCCTCGACTAGCAGGCAGCAGCATCCGCCATCTCCATCTCCATTTATTTGGAAGCAGCAGTAGCAGATAGCGCACGTCAATGGCTGCTTCATCTCGACGTAGCAGAACGTTTGATCTTTAAAACCCAACACCAGGTAGGTTCAATCGCAGTGCGAGACTTTGCTGCTTTGATTTCACAAGCGGAGGTCGTGATTATGGCTAATGGCACAGCTCTGTGGAAGCTTATTTGACATGTGCTGTGGATGGTGTTTTCCAGGATGGATCAGTCTGAAGGAACAGTTGAAGCCATTCAGAAAGCAACAATCAAGCAAATGCGCATAATGATCCCTGTGAGCAGGTCCACAACCAAACATTATCCTTGTGCCTCTCTCAGCAGCTCGCATGCTTTCAATTGGATTCTAGAAAAGCTGATTCCACCGAAATGCTCTGAGGATTATGAGCTTTTTATCTTGCATGTCCAAGTTCCTGATGGTGATGGTAAGGTTCAAAAATTGTTTTCTTTTGCATTTTAATCACCAAGAAGCACACCTTGGGCCTACTACTCACTTAAGTACATGAAAATGTTCTTCCAAAAGCATAGGAAAGAAGACTAATATATCACATGAAATCAAATTACGTTTGAGACTTTGAGTTGCAAAGTGAATCAGACATGAATTTAGATCAGTTTTTTGACATTAAAATGAGACTATTTCTAGTGTAATGACAACAATGATATGCGAGAATATGTTACAAAATCTAAATTTAAATAGATAAAAGCTTCCATCTTGACAATGAGCGAAGACCATCAATAACTAGCAAAGGAGGCTCAAGATAATATGACCATCTAAAGAACACGGGTACAAGAAGACGAGAAAGCTTCACTTACTACCAAGGTACTAGGTGGTAGTGTAAGGTAAACTACAAGAAAAGTCAAGGATGTCTTTCATCTTTTAAAGAAAAGCAAGCAGATTTGGCTCTAGCACATTCTGGGGCCTATTCAACACATTTGGGGCCTATTCAACACATTCGTAAGAAGTTTTTGGATTGCACTTCCAAGATTAGGAGCGTTTTAAAGAAGCACATAAATATGAAATTACTCCCAAGGACTCTGACCAACGTATGAGTGTTGAGGTATAAGAGTTATAGCAAAAAAGTACACTCATAGCATATCTTGATGGGTTCAAGCAAATGATTTTTGTGATCAAAGACACGGTTGATGCCTATAAACAACATCATTTCATCAAGGGTATGCATGGAATTTGATACATGTTTGCCAACAAATTTCAAATTAACTGTCAAAGGGACAAGAATAGCGTGTAATTCTGGGAAACAAATAACAACAAGGTAGCTAATGTTGCTTGTCTATCATGAAGCAATTTTCAAAGAAAGGTTCAATAACTTCTCTTTTTAACATCATAGTTTCCAACTGATTCTGAATCGACTGATTCTCCAATTCAAATCGATTCTGAATTGCCTTGCTAGAATCAAAATTGGAGATTTATTTTTCTTTGAGATTATGTGCTAAATTTTTTATGAATATGTTGGTAATACTTTGGGTGCTTGAAATCATCCATAATTGACGTGTATTTTGCCAATATTAGGCTAGGTAAGTGAATGTTTCTTCATGTGACATGCTTGAACTTTGGCTTTGACTTGGAGTCTGGAGAGTGGAAACTATGCTAGTAGCAATAGTGACTTCATAGTCATGACTCCTGTAATCCCAAGCACTTCATCACCATTGTGATTTGTACATCCCTACATCCTTGTCTTTTCCCACAAGATCTTTCCAAAAGAGGGCTTCATGTGATGTCCTACCATGGAACACCAAGTGAACGTACGTGTACTATATTGTTAGTTCAAAGTTGCATTTCAGTTGCAATGCAACTATTTTCAAGGTTTCCCTCATGCGAAGGATATTGTTGATTAGCTCAACAAATTTTCTCATGTAAGAGGAGAGCCTGCATCCCTTCAAAAGGGATTATTTTTTAGGGTTTCTTTATAGCTCCTTTTCTAGAAAGTTTTGAGGCTAATTCCTTTTTGTAAACACGTCCTTCAGCATTGAACAACCTTTATGTCTAGACTAGCTACACGCAATAGTTTTAATCACATGCATTGATATACTAGATGTTGCCAATAAATTTTTTTCTTAAGACCTTGTGTGTAGTCGTCTGTCAATGCAACATATGGAGACCTTACAAACCAAAGCAACATACGTGACTGCATCAATGCATTTGAAATTTGAATGTTTAAATTTTGAGACTGAGAGTTGCATTCTAGGTTAAAGGCTCAACTTACTTTGAAGTAACTATAGTCTTAGACTTCACTATCTAGAAATTAGTGTTGGACTCTAGTCAGTATTTACAAGTAGGTTAATAGCTAACTTAACTCGAGACTTGAAAGTTTTGACTTCTAACTACTAGCATTAGTTGCAACTCTTGAGATGCTCACTAATGAGTAATGATTATTCAAAATTGAAATTTGACAAGCTGCATGCATGATGGCAGATGCATTTGTCTACAGTATATAGGCCTAAGTTAACAACATTCAACATTGTACATAGTACATACTACAGTCTTGAGTCTACTAACTAGTAACTAACAACAAAAATCAATAAATAAAAATCGAAGATGAGCTGCGAGCATAAAGTTTGAACTTCGAAAATACTTTAGTCTATATACAATGCTAAGGGTTCTGATTGGAGTAGGTAGGAACTCCCGTTCTAGTTCCAAGTTGCCTTCTCTAGGAATAAACTAATCCTTTTCAATATCTGGTTGTTTGCATCACTGATCATGAACCACTTGACATTTGTTGTTTAGTTCAAACTCCCTAACCAAAATATCTATATTTTTTCCAAAAAAAATCGGTTAATAACTTTTTATTCAAGACATTTTAGAAAAAATGGATGGTTTCAGAATGAGAGTTTTGTTTGTGTTTCTGAGTGTAGTGCAACTATGAATTGAAATACACAACATCAACGCCAAATTTTTCACATTGCTAATCTCTTTTCAAAGTAGAATGGTAAAGCCCTAAGAGAGCAATGTTGCAAGTCTCCTCCCGACTTTTGCTATATAGGAATGAATGAGGAAGGCCTTTTTGAGGGTTTACATATCCAAACTCTCAAGCACCCAATATACCTTGACACAAACTACTTTGACATGTGGTGCATGTGAATCAACCACTAGCATTTGCCACTTGGCAGGACTTTGACACATAGGCAAGTGTGCAAAACTTGTTGAACCGTTAGACCATTATCACTCTTGTATTGGGCTAAGTGTCCTGTAGGACATATGATACCTGTCCCTTTGACCAATGGACTCCTACATTTTAGGACCTCGGTCTAGCAAAGCCCGAATATGACTCGATACCCCTATGCCAATTATAAGGAGGTGATTACTTGCTCTTTACATCGATTCACCAAGTCATCACACAATAGTGACCAAGCCATTTTCTTACCATGTATAATCACAATTTCACAGTTTTATAATGGGACAAGGATATAGAAGAATATGTAATTGGGAAAGAGACATGATGTTTTTATAGATTATGAAGGACTCAGCTTCTCTAAAGACAAGGAAGTGTTACAAGCTATTTCCACACATGTTTCATGCATAAAGAGAGTCTTACATGATGGAGATAATTTATTGATCAATGGACTTGTTTTTTTCAAGAAGCATAGGCAGGCGATACAAGGGCCGACAACTTTATTGGATAGGAGGCAAAGGCGATTGCTTTATTGTTTGCTCCATGAATACTTGGTTGTGTGGCATGGAAAACCTCTCAATGATACTAGTTGGGAGACTACACACAATCTACATGTATGGTACTTGCAATTTGCCATCAAGAATGATGTTCCTTGAGGAGGGAAAGGATATCGTTGAAATGTAAATTGTAACTTTTCACTATAAGAAAAGTGGTTAAGTTAGTAGCTTGTGGTGGTTTCGTAATTAATGTAAATGGCATGTCTACTAGCTTGAAGTGACATGCTTATAGTTAGCATAGGGCTATTGGGTCATGTTTAGAGGCTATTGGGGACTGACTTCCTAAATTGTAGGATATGACTGATCAAAGGGACAAGTATCGTATGTTATGTGGAACACTTGGTCCGTCACGTGTAAATATACATTGTGTGTCCACCAATACTGTCGAAAGTAGAGAAGTATGGACTATAATGCGTGTTCATAACACTCCCCCCTTCTAAAACATTGCCCTCACTGTGGGCTATAAAATTTTAACTACTAGAGCTACTTAGTACCGTTGTATTGTCGTTTTCTTTCCTGGGTTACACATTTCGTGGTAGTGGTGTAAGTCCAAAAGCCGAATCCCCTATAGTCGCGGACATCCGCTTTCAGTACAATGAAGCAAAAAGAATTATTTATCCTAGTAGATGATAACACTAGATCAGTATGTAAGTAATGGAGGTCGTGGCAACTGAGGTATCATCATCAACAAGTAATGAAGAATCAAGAGCAGGAGCAGCGGGACCATCAATATCTAAAAGATCAGTAGGAGGGATGACAACAACAACATCAAAATCAAGGACACCAACATCATGGAAATTAGCAACATGAATAAGATCAGATGAATCAGGTGCAATATCCAAAGGCGGTAGAGCAACCGCATAAGGCCACAAGTGAGAAATAGAAGAACATGAAAAGTGCAACCACATACCAAGGGCAGGGAGACCGCAACCAGAGAATAGCATCAGGAAGAGCAGCAACTAAAGCCACTGGAATAACTGCAAGAAGAAATGCACTTGAACGAGGAATAGCAAGCTCAACTAATATACGAAAAGCAGAACAAGAAACATGATCCGCATCATCAGTAGCAAGTGTCAGAGCAACATCCACCTGTAGCTGGTAATGAGTATCAAAGCATATGTGAGCAACTATGAAGTACATGGCGGCAACATTCCCAAAAAATAATTAAGAAAGGAGAAGAAACTCTCTCAAGGTACTCTGATGGTCTAGGAACACCAGAAAAAAGTGGCAACTCAGTAATAGCATCGAGACCAAGTGATATGGAGCAACCAGAAATGCTAGGGAATCTGAAGATCATCCTGACAAACCTATTTGGGACAAAGGCAATAACCCAAGCTATTAGGAGATTCCAAGCCTGACAATGAGCAACAATCCAAGGAACAGATAAAGAGTCACACGCATAATCATGGAAACCAAGATATCTACACATGGATGATGCATCAATCAACAGGGCCAAATGAAATCCAAGCTCTACGTAATAACCATAGATGCCAAATATCAAGAGGTAAAAATGAATCAGTAGCATGAAAAGCCTCTAGTGCATATAAGGCCTAAAGTGGTATACCATCAACATCGACTGCAACAAGCCTATATGTAGAAACACAAGGAGATTGAAGGATACTTGTATACTCATCGAGAAAGATCTCAACATATGAATACCCTAGATAAGTAATACAGATCATCTAAGACCGCCTCCGAGGTTATATCCTTCTTTTCCCCAGCAAAAACCTCAGGAGTAAACAAGGGTTGATGCACCAATTGCCTTGGCTACATCAATTCCTTGAGATCCTGTTGATCCCTACTGTGCTTTGCTTGCATATCCACAATATGTTGTCGTAGACTATTAATGGCCAGCATCAAAGCATCAGGGTAATATATATATGATCAAATCACTATTTTTAGTCAATTTCATAGATATTACAAGAAACTGAAAAAAAACTAAAAATTTTGAGTTTTTGCGCTTTTATTTATTTTTTATTTTTTTTACATTTTACAATTTTTAAAAATTCATAAAAAATCACTGTCAGTTATTAAGCAATCGATATCAAAAATTTGATTCACTGTTCGATTCTTAATTTTACTCTGTTAATGGCATGCAAAACATGCGACATTAAACTGATTTTTTACTTTTACGAAATTTTACGTAAAAATTCAGTTCTACGAAAATTGTCAGCTATAAAATCTAGTTTTGTATCTAACCGTCAGAGTACATGCGTATGACCACTCAAAACAGATCTAAACTACTCATGCATGTCAGAATCACTCTGAGAATCCACATGCAGACATTCCATGCAAGCACAGTACCTCAAAATAGGAAATTGTCATGCATGCAATCAGAACAATTGGAAATTTTACCAATTTTGCTCATAAAATTGCAAAACTTCAGATGATCATATCTTTGGCTATAGGACACCAAATTGGGTGTTGTAAAGCTCAGTACAGAGGGAGACCCAGTGAACAAGACACTTGCCACTCCAGCCTGCCACCTATGATTCACATGTGCGAATTCAGAACAACCAATTAAGCTGTAGGAGGGTGCACTTTTTCAAGACCAATATGTCAAAAAACATGCAAACACTCAACCAAGCCTAAAAGTGATGATCCAAACAGTCTTAAATGGTCTCTAAGAGTTCCATGAAGCCTTCATACAGATCCTATGAAGCAGTATGGGCTGAGAACCATGAATTCTTGGTTTCTAGAAGTCAAATTTGCTAGAAACTTGATGGAATTGAAACATAAGCCTCTACCCATCAATTTACAGGTCTGATAGCTTGTTGGGAAGGTGAAAAGGAACACAAATCATGCTGGAAAAAATTCAGAATGATCTTCTTATGGATTTAGAGAAATCCATCCCCCAAAATTCACCAAAATTGGTCAATTTTTTACACTTTTTAACTTCCTACAAACCCAATTGCTGGAATTCTTGGCTCTAACTTCTAGGACAACTTCAAAAGACTATGATTCGTCTTTTCCCAGCTTCAATTGATGTTCAACAACCTCGTACCATCCAATTTCATGAATAAACAAGCAAAAATCATGAATTTTAGCCCTTTTTAGGTTTTTTCACCATGCCCAATTGGAAATTAATGGCAAGAACGTTTTCCAAATCCACATGCAATCCAAAATACAGACTTACTCCCTATCAATTGATCTGATCTTGCTAGACTTTGAATTCTACCCTCCATTTTGTGCCAAAATATTGGGAAACAAGCCAAATTTGGCCACAAAAGAGCCTAGAATCCAAATACATGGGAAGATCCAACATGCAAACTGAATTTCAACTACTTCAAAGTGAATTAACTTGCTGGAAATTTCAGCTCCTTCACTAGTTTTGAGCTACACGTGCTAAAACTCCAAAAAAGACACCAAAATTGATTTCCTAGCACAATTCTCCATAAACCACAATGAATTAGAGAGAGATATGGAACATGCAAATTGAATTTGGAAAGATCCACCAACTTGCAACCTTGCTCCTCTCCTTGGATGAGAATACTAATTGAATTTCACCAAGCTCCAATGAAAAGCACCACCTCTCCAAGCTTGTAAGCCTTGCTTTGATACCACTATAAGAGAAGCTCCTTAGATCTTGCTTACAAATCCTAAACACAAAAGGATAACACACTGTGGAGAAACCACCCAACCAAGTAGAAGCATCCAATCAATCTCTAGAAGCCTCACCCCCAAGCCAAGGAACAAGAAGCATGAATGCAGAGTGAGAGCCTGGCAATGAATCAAGAACCATGATGTGTCAAAAAACATTGGATAGCAAGGTCCAAGTTTGGAACACTTTGGATATTGGAAGGAAGTAATCGAGTGGAAAAGAGACAAGTGTGGACCAACTTAGACAAACTCATAGGTGTTATTAGGAAAGAAAACCTATCATCAGAAGATATGAGGACTTTGCAAAATCATTGCACCACATTTGTAAAATCTGTACATGATTGTTGGGAAAAAGACAATGTTACTCATTACATGGTGCTAATCTATATCATTATCTGGTACTTTTCTCATTCAGGCTTATATATATTTTTCTACTGATGTAACTAATCAAAACTATTGTTTGCAGCACATCCTTCTTCATCATGCGACTTATTTTGCAAAGGAATATGAGAGCTTAAGTATCTGGTCATCACAAGGCATGGAAAAATCTCACTGGCAAGCAAGGGGAGCATTTCATAGAGCAACAAATCATGGAGGACACAATTCAAGAAATAAATATTTAGTTCAACTTTTTCAGTAGTTTTACAGAAGAGCACAATTTAGATATCAAACTAAAAACTCGTCAAGTATTATGATATTTCGAAAGACATTCAAATTCATTACAAAAGAGAGATCCTTGTAATACATCAAAAATCTATTACAGAAAATTATTTGATTATTATCATCATCCTCTTCAAGATTCAGACGGATGGTATTCTCATGAAGAAATAATCTCCTTTCATATGGATCCAAAAATTCTAAATTTTTCCTCTTGCTTATATCAATGTAACCCGAATAAAGGGCCATTGCAGATGATCTTTTGGTAGTCTTATTGAGAGTATAACCCAATATCTTGATAGCCAAATCTCTCTTCACAAAAATCATTTTGTATCTTCCTCTTGCGTACTTATGGCCTCCTAAACAAACTGATAATGATTTGATGGCCATAATAACAGTGGTTTCATATGAATTATAAGATGAATGATATATACAAATCTCATTATTTTGAAAGTTTTTCAAATAATGAGATAGAGAAACATCTTTTCTCCCGGCTGATACACCTCGGACGCCTCCATGTCTCATACCAAAGGCATCTATTTCAACAACATCCTGTAAACAAGAAAAGAAAATAAATTTAGAATGATACATAACACTATAAACTCAATAAGAAAACTGAACAATATCAATACCAATATAATATCTACTTACCGGATCATAATCATCGTAATCAATGACGTTTGCTCTGCTGATGTCATGTCCTCCAATGGCCTCTACATTTTTGGAGGGGATATATCTAGCCCTAGGGGGATATCTTTTTTAAAATTCTAAAAATTCCTCCTCTGTAGGCAAAGTCTTTTCATAGGCTTTAGATTTTTCAATCATGGCCTCCAAGGCCTCATTGCCAGATTTCCAATTGCCATCTTTATTATAATCTATCTCACTTTCAAGATCATCATATGAGTAATCAACAATGTCAGAAAATTCTGATAAATTTTGAGCAAAAATTGAGAGGATTTCATCCTCTCTCAGATTCAATACAATCATTAAATGAAATGTAACATTCATTATTTATAAAATATAAAGGAACATCAAGTAGAGTTAATTGATTAACAGAAGATACAGATGGAAGAGAATCAGAGAGGATTATAGAACAAGGGAGAGTTTTTTTTTATAATTTTATATTTCTTTTGAAATGGTCATGCAGGAATACTTTCTATTGTGTTTATGCTTAGAGGATGGTTGGGAATGTACAAGGTCCTGAAAATGAATGAAACAAAAATTATCTATATCCATGACAGGAGTACTAATAATTTGAGAGAAATTATCAAGATAAGAAATTAAATTATAACAATTCTCGTAAAGTAGCTTATCGATATCGAAGGGAGCAAAAAAAATACTAGCAAAATACTCTCATTTGTCAGATGGAATGTCACTGCCATTAAAAAAATCCATAAGTTTGTCATCTGAGGCCATGGATGAACTAGCCATATTGAATCCGATATCGGTTCAACACGACAGATAAATATTGGTAGAAGAATAAAGCAAAGTGCACGCGTTGATCCGATATGGTAATGCCAAGAATGAAATTTTCCGAAAAGAACTGGTCGGCAATGGCTGATATTGATTCAGCGCGCCAGAATGAATACGAGCATGCACAACAAGGGTTGGTGCGCGTCGATTCGATATCAGGAGAATGAAGAAAAACAAGAAGGCTAGAGAGTTCAGAATAAAAAATTACGGAATCGAAATAAGACAAGTGGTGCACATATTTATAGCCAATTCCTGTTGATCACAGCCATACATCTGTCAAACAACGAATTGTGATTTACAGCCTATATTTATCCACCAATCAGAACGAGACTAATTTGTACCAAAGCTGAAATACATTGACTAGTCTAGTACTAGATTCAACTAATCATCATTAGCCCTGACTTTAGAATCTGTATCTGCACCGGAATGCATTAAATAGAAAATAACTAGCCTCCTAGAATAATCATTAAAAAAATTATAAACAATTGATTAATGGATATCATTGAAAAACCTGAACGAGGAGAATTATTATAATCTCTCGCCCTATTTAAGCACCGTAAAGACGAAAGTTTTCCTTTTGAGATAATGTTCATTCAGAACATTTTCATAGGTCTTTCATTATGCGTTCCAGTAATATTTTTCTACATATGGGATATCGGATTAGCGCGCCTAGCAGACGATGTATTAGCTGCATTTGGACCTCGCGCGTCGAATCGCTATTCCAGGAAAAAAATATTGTCGAAATTTTTGAAACTATTGGATCCTATATGCATGATCAAAGCTTGATTCAGAAGACTCTTCATAATGGCCAAAGTTATGCAGAATATATCGAATCAAGCTCCGATCATTCTTATTGCGTCCAATATCGGATGAGCGCGCGAGAATACATACTATGGTTGTCAAATGCTTTATATGCACGTTGATTAGCTATCGGGTGAAAATCTAGCTTTTGGTATTTTCAAAAATTATACTTATTGGATATAAAAAAGGTCTTATATTTAAAGCTTAATGTTGTCAAATTCAGCATTAAATGGTAGAATTGTGATATTATATTTTTGTAGCATTAATTGTAGATGTGACCATACTTTATTTGAAATTAAATCTGTTTAATTCGATATGGACTAATCATTTTGAAGACTGATGGATATTTAGATTGATTTGATTGACAAGCCTCTGAGTAATCATCATCGTAATACGAGCCACCACATTTGCAAACCACCATGTTTGCAATCATTTCTGATTTTCTCTATATATACTGATCGACGATACTGAATTTTTTTTGCTTATAGTTAATTGCATCCATGCGATATCGATTCAGCGCGCTCGAAATCAACTTCCTTCAATCCGTTACTACTCGCGCTCGCCCATCCGCTACCAGCTTACGTGACGAAAGTATAGTTAATGTATTAAGCTCGACGAACTGTACGCTTTTTGTTCTTGCAGTATTGAAATCCGACTTCAAGTAAAAAAAGATACAGAAGTTTGAAAAAGTAAAACTAAGAAACTTAAAAAAGGGGCCTTAGAAAATTCAAAAATTGAATTTGATAGTTTTTTTGAAATCCATGAATCATTTGCTCGCAAAAAAAAAAGAAAGAATTGTTGACACTCAAAATTTAATGGTATTTTTTTTTCTCTCGGTGACTTGAGCAATAAGGGCCATGTGCTCGTAGAAAATAGAGTAATCGTAAAAAAAAAACCAATTTCTTTTTTCTTTTGCGGGCACTTGATGGAAGGGGAGGGCAAAATTATTCCACAAAATATTCATAGGAGAATATTTCGAAAATGAAAATATGTAAGGGGAATATGTGGTACGCAGATGAGAGAGAGAGAGAGAGAGAGAGAGAGAGAGAGAGAGAGAGAGAGAGAGAGAGAGAGAGAGAGAGAGAGAGAGAGAGAGAGAGAGAGAGAGAGAGAGAGAGAGAGAGAGAGAGAATAAATGGACGATTGACCTCAACGATGGCACGCAGGGGGGGGGGAGGGGGGATGGAAAGAATGAGGGGAAAGAAGAAGTCAATGTAGGTGGGGTGGAGTGTGGAGCATTGCCAAACGGCGAACAATGATGCACGAGTGTTTTTTTTTTTTAATAAATAATGTTTGCACGTGTGAGCCAAACACTTGCACGTGTGAGCGAATGGTTTTTTTTTTTTAAATATTAATATATATATAAAGAAAAATCATAAAAAATTAAAAAATTCATAAAAAATCATCTCTTAAGGCGAATGTTTGGGCTCAAGCGAGCCATTTTTTTATAAAGATCGAAACTTTAAAAAAAAGATTTAGAATTTTTTTGCAATAGAGTCAAAACTTAAAGAAATGAAGAATGAAGTAATTTTCTTCCAATGGCAAGTTGGAGTATGCCATTTCTGATCTACTTTTACTAAAATGGTGATAACTTTCTCAATACTGATCCAAATTGGATAAAATCAGTACCTCTAGAAAGCTAAGAGGAAGAGCTACTGATCCAAAACAAGAAATCACACAAAAATGAAAAGTAATTGTCAAAAATTGTACCAAAACATTTTGAGAATTGATAAACAAGAAAATTAGTGAAGAAAACTCCACCAAACTTAAAGAAAACTCTACACTCACAGCAACAGACTCCAAGTACATTTTCTTCGGCGACTCAGGTTCACACAAGGTTGAAAGCCAAGGCTCCATTAGAATCCAGTTTCCTGACGACATCACTAGACAATTAAATAGTGTACTTTACGTACCCAAATTAAAAGAATTTATTATCTATCAACAAGATCACTGATCAAGGCTATAGAGCTTTGTTTACTGCTAGCCGATGTATTATTATTGATGAGAACTCTAATGAAATCCTCTCTGAACACATAGAAGAAAATCTGTATAGTCATGACTATGCACTTATTGTGAGTAATTCTGATGCTCATGTGTGGCATCAAAGACTAGGTCACTTAAACATGTGTTCAATCTTGTACATGTATCATAATAAATTGGTCAAGGATATGAATATCAATGCTGTTACGACAGCTAATCAGACTGTCTGTGAAAATTGTCTACTAGGGAAACAACCTAGAACAAAATTTCCAAGAGAACAAGCCAAGAGAGCAAAGTCCATTTTGTCACTGATTCATAGTGACCTATGTGGTCCTATGAGTGTACCTTCCTTGGGTCAAGCTCTATATTTTATTACATTCCTTGATGACTACTCCCGATTTACCAGAGTCACATTCATAAAGAACAAGTCAGAAGCATTCAATTGCTTCAAAGAATTCAAGCAATATGCTGAGAATCAGACTGGTCAGAGAATCAAGGCCCTACGGTCTGATTCAGGAGGAGAGTACTTATCAAATGAAATGATAGACTACCTTTCATCATGTGGTGTGCAACATCAGTTCACAACCAGCTACTCGTACACTATTGGAAGCTGCATGATCCATGAATGTCAATGCTCAATTACCCCATAACTTTTGGGCAAAAGCAATTTCTATAGCCTGCTATCTGCAAAATTATTTCAGCACTAAGGCAATTGATTCCAAAACACCATTTGAAGCCTACTATGGCTACAAACCAAGTCTGAAAGACTTACGTGTATTTGGATGTCTCTGCTATGCTCAAATACCGTATGATCTGAGGAAGAAACTAGACCCAATAAGCGGTAAGTATATCTTTATCGGCTATGCAACATCACACAAGACATATCGTATCTATCATGTTGATACAGGTTAGATCTCAGTCAGCCATGATGTTGTCTTTCTTGAAGACAAATTTCATGATTTTAAACAAAAGCAACCAATGCAGGAGTCTGTCACAATAGCTCCATTCTCCACCGATAGGCATTGACCTACGAATGTTCAAAGACATGAGTTTGTCCCAACAACTCCATTTACCATCGAGCCTAGACCCACGACTGTTCAACCAAAAGCTGAAACTATCCCAATCATTCACCAAGGAGAAACATCCACTCAAGCACCTGCAGTTCGAAGGTCTGCAAGACAACGACAACTCCCTGATCATTTTGTCCCTCAGACGTTCATCAGTCATGATGAACCTGCCACTGTTGTAGAAGCATTGTCAATGCCCAATGCAGACGAATGGAAAGCTACCATGGATGTTGAGTACCATTCCTTGATGAAGAACAAGACCCGGAGTCTTGTCAATCCTCCTAAAGGTATAATATCTATTGACTCTAAATGGATCTTCAAGCTAAAGCTTAAGCCAGATGGATTAATATCCAAATGGAAAGCTCAATTAGTGGTTAAAGGATTTGAGCAAATTTATGAAATAGATTACACTAAGACCTTCAGTCCAGTGGTAAAGCATCAATCTATTCACACCTTGCTGGCTATAGCTGCTGCAGAGGATCTGGACATTCACCAGATGGACGTCCAGACAACATTCCTTCATAGATACATACAAGAAGACATATTCATTTATCAACCAAAAGGTTACGTCCTTCAAGGCAAAGAGCATCTGGTATGTAAATTGCATAAGGCATTATATGGTCTTAAGCAAACTCCTAGGGCCTGGTATGATAGAATAAATCACTTCTTGTTGCAGCATAATTTCACTTCCTGCTCCGCAAACTCTAATGTGTATCTCAAATGAAAAGAGTCAAGCTATGTTATAATAGCATTATACGTTGATGAATACCTTAATTATCAGCAATTCAGATCAGTTATAACAAGAAACCAAATCTCTACTTTCATCAGAATTTGAGAGGACTGATTTAGGCCCAGTCCATTAGGCTACTCGGTATGGAGATTCACAAAGATCGCGCAAGCAAAAAGATTACTATAAGCCAAAGGTCTATTTAATCAATGTACTTCACAGATAGGGCATGGAGGACTGCAAGCCCATAGACACACTTATGGATCTAGGATCTAAGCTGTCCAAAGACATGTGCCCCATAATTCAAGCAGATCAGCGAGAAATGTGCAGGTATCCTTATCAATCTGTCATAGGATCTATAATGTATTCTATGATCTGCACACGTCCTGATCTAGCATATGCAGTAAGAACACTGTCTCAATACATGTCCAATCTAGGCTTACAACACTGGAAAGCTCTACAAAGAATACTAAGATACATTCAAGATTCAAAGCACTATGTTTTGAGCTACAATGGTAATGCAGAAGTCGCACTCACTTTAGTCACCTATTTAGATCCAGATTGGGCGAGAGACGTGGATACCAGAAAATTCACAATAGTTTATATTTGTTTCCTTGCAGGAGGACCCATTTCATGGAACAGCAGAAAGCATAAATGCATTTCATTGTCCTCTACAGAATCCGAATATGTTGCAACTACATCAGCAATGAAGGAGATGATATGGCTAAGGAGGCTACTGTAGGATCTGAAATTCTCACAGATTGGTCCAACGATACTCTAGTGTGACAATTAGAGCTGCATAGCTCTATTTTTGAACCGACGAACTCATGCTAGAACCAAACACATAGAGGTTCGGTTTTATTTTCTTAGAGAGAAGGTTCAAAACAAGGATATTGTACTAAGTTATTGTCATACAGACAGTCTGCTGGCTGATATTCTAACAAAACCATTGTCAAGAGAAAAAACATTCCACTTTGGTAGAATTGTTAAGTCTCAATTTGAGTTCAGATTTGTAGCAGTAAGCTTAAGGGCGAGTGTTGGAGTTTAATCTTACTCCTACTCATCCTTTTCACCCCCCTTTCATCTCTTAAGAAAATCACTCTCTCAAACATTCTGTAGAAATACACGTAAAGTCCAAACAGGCAGAACTGCAAGAGTCTCGCCTAAGGCTAACATACGGTCTGATTGAAGGAAACTGCCAAATCAATGATTGCGGCTAACATGCGGCTTCCACCTATGAGGGTAACGAACCACAACACAAAGGCACCGCCAAACACTTTGAGTTATCACTTACGGTCACCTACGAAGGAAATGAACCACAACACAAAGGCACCGCCAAACACCGCGAGTTATCACTTACGGTCACCTACAAAGGAAACGAACCGCAACACAAAGGCATCGTCAAACACCGTGAGTTATCACTTACGGTCACCTACGAAGGAAACGAACCGCAACTCAAAGGCACCGCCAAACACAAGTTATCACTTACGGTCACCTGCGAAGTAAACGAACGACAACTGACCAAGGAACTGCGGTCAGGCTACAATTGCAACGACGCCACATTCTCATGCACTTGACGCGTACGAAGGAGATCCTTTTGTTGTACCTCTTCATGTCTTCACGATGCACCAATAACCGATCTACGGATTATGCACAAGGGCTGTTGATGATCTTTTAAGCTGTTATTAGTATAACTACAGATCTTCTGACAACTATATAAACATCTGAACGACTTGAAGAGATGAAGTGATTGATATAGAGATAAAACAACCAGAACGGGTCTTCAGTAGTTGACTCCTCAAAATTAGTTTTCAGAGAGAGAGAGAGAGAGAGAGAGAGAGAGAGAGAGAGAGAGAGAGAGAGAGAGAGAGAGAGAGAGAGAGAGAGAGAGAGAGAGAGAGAGAGAGAGAGAGAGAGAGAGAGAGAGAGAGAGAGAGAGAGATAGAGAGAGAGAGAGAGAGAGAGAGAGAGAGAGAGAGAGAGAGAGAGAGAGAGAGAGAGAGAGAGAGAGAGAGAGAGAGAGAGAGAGAGAGAGAGAGAGAGAGAGAGAGAGAGAGAGAGATATTCAGAACTTTAGCAATTGTCTTGAATCTGTAAGTAGGATCACGCACTTATCAACGCAATTGCATTGTGATCTGATTGTTGTTCCTATGAGATTAATATACAGATTTGTTATTGTTCTACATCTTTGCGTTCTTGTTGAATGAAACTATCTCTCGCTCCTCTTAGCACCATTATAAGATAAATGTATGGTTGTCTCCGACACCTAAATTTATTTTACATTCTCTTCATATTAGGTTATCAGAATTAGAGGATTGCATGGCTGTCCAAGATGCCTAAACGTTTTTTGCAATCTCTCTTTCATGACAGCCTAAGACTCCTACACTAATAATCCTTTCAACACTAAAGAACAGTTCATAATCTTCGTTTTTTAAGTAATCCATATTAATCACAGTCATCACTGTTCTTCATAGTATTCATTGTCTTTCTTTTGTTTGGTTGGGACTTCGCTCAAAAGCTTCACACCTAGACAACACACCAGCTGTGCTTTCCATTTAGCAATGGAACCATTAGAGTTGATCTTCTTTTTGAAGATCCACTTGTTGTCAATAACTCTCTTGTGAGTGAGGAAGTCGACCAATGTCCAGGTCTGGTTCGTCAAAAGTGAGTTGTACTTGCTTTCCATATCTTCTTGCCTCTTCACAGCATCCTTGGAGTTAATTGCTTTGGCTAGGCTCTTTGGTTCTTCTGATGAAGTCCAGAATGATTGAGGTGTATACCTCTCAGAAAAAGTCCAAGTCCGTGAGGATCTGCGAACGTTTGGTTGACCGGGATGCGATGATGCTTCTTCTTGAAGTTCTCCAGATCTGCTTGAGCTAACTTGGCCTGGTCTGATGATAGGTACTGTCGACTGCTCGGCTTCTGTAGTTGTAGCTGCAAGTTTTGTAGAAGAATCATCAATGTTGGAAGATTCCATGCTGCTTAAAATAGGATGAAATGACATAGCATCATTTTTCGATGTTTGTTTGAAATAATAGTATGTATGCTCTTGAAAGATTACATCCCTAGAGACAACTACTACATTGGTGGATGGATCATAAACTTTGTAAGCTTTATGTTCATTAGGATAGCCAATGAATTGATCTCTATTGTAAGCTGCATACTCGGTAAACCATTCCTTGCGAGAAGTCATGTGTTGGGTAGCACCGTTGTCCAGGTACCAGTTGTCGTGGTCTTCGTTGCCACTGTTGTAAGTCATTAATAGGTGTGTATCTTGCTCCTTAAATACTGCCGCATTGGAGGAGTCTGGCTGCAGCTGTTGTTGCTTCCTTGCCTCATTGTAGATACAAATACGACACTCTTTAATGTCGTGATTGGCTCTCTTGCAATATCTACAGAAAAGCTTATTGCGCGATCCACTGTTCTCACCTTGAGTGTGAGGCTTCTGTTGTTGTTGCTGCTGCACTTGATTCTTGCCCTTGGAATAGTCTTTCTTCTTGGTGTACAGGGCCATGGATTTGTCTTTGATAGACAGGCCGCTGGTCTTTCTCCGCATTTCTTCTTGAAGAAGATGACTGATCACCTGTTGAAGAGTGAGGCCGGGTTGTGTGGAGATCATCACCACAAAGTGTTCATACGACTTTGGAAGAGAAGAAAGCAAGGTCATAACGACATCATCATCTTGAATAGCACACACATCCTACATATGATAACTGAGTGTAAAGAGCTTTTTCTTAAGGTGCAACCTAGTGGTTACATCGCGAGTCTCGTATAGATTTGATAATAAATCAAGTGCTTCCTTAGAGGTTTTGCACGTGGTAATATGAGATATTTGGGAGTCGGCCATATCGAGTGTAATACATTCCAAGGCCTTCTGATCTTTGATCTTCCATGCCTTTGCTTGATCACCATCTTCTGGCTTGAGGTCAGAACCTTCTACTATGTATACCTTCCAAAGATCTCTATCTATGAACATCATTCGAAGTTTTAACTTCCAGATATAGGGATAGAGCATCACATAGAGTGTGCTGGGATGATCCATTTATAGATGACATCCATGTATTAATTATGATAAATGTTTGTCATCTAATTAGACAAGTCGTTGTACTTGGAAGTATTTGACTTGTGATAACAACTATAAATTGTGTACATGGTTAACCCGTAAGGAATGTTGACGCGGACGAGGATGTCGCAAATTCTCTCACTTCGCATTTTAGTGGAAGTGGTTTTCTCTCACTTCGCATTTTGGGAAGTGGCTGGGAACGTTTCTCGTTGAAAATGGACCACCTTCAAGATTTTCTCTCACTTCAGGATTTTGCGAAAAAGCCAAAGGTGCCATAAAACAGTTGAACTTTTGTCGAACTGTCATTTCGCATTTTTCAAAAAAATGCAGAAAAACAGACTGTGCCGAAACATGTTCATTTATGCAGACTGTGCCGAAACATAGTGTATTTCTGCAGAATGTTGAAAAAAGAATGTATTTCTGCAGACTTGTTCTAAATGCTACTTGGTAGAAGCCCTTGAAGATGGCCAAGTCTTCAATGGTTTTCAAATAGTTGAACTTAACTTTCCAACATGGAGAATAATAGGATTGGTTACCCTTTGCTGGAGATCAGCCGGAAGTTCGTTGTAGTTGTTCTTCAAATAGTTCGGATGTCTAAGTTGTGATTCTTGCAGATATCAGATGAGCAGACATAGAACCCAAAATAGGTTTTTACAATGACCAATTTGGTGCATTGTAACTTAAGATATGGTCGTTACAAATGTTGGCAATTCTGCGAGTAAAATTGTCAAAATCTGTCAATGTTCTGATTGCATGCATGTGTTTTCCCTAATTTGATGTAATGTGGTTGCTTGGATTTGCTGCATTTGATTTTGATGTTGTTTCTGACATGCATGAGAGATTTACAATCGTTTTGAGTGGTCATATGCATGTACTCTGACGATTGAATCATAAATCAATGATTTTTGGTTGACAATTTCCATAAAACTGGATTTACGTAAAAAAATTCCGTACTCACAACCTACAATTTTTGTTGGGTATTTTGCATGCCGAAACAACATTAAGTTAGTAAGATTAGAAATCGAATTGTGTGTCAAAATTTTGATTTAGATTGCCTATATACTTACAGTAAGTTTTGTCGAATTTTTATGTTACGTAAAATTTTAGAAAAAAATTAAATTCCAAAAATTCAGAATATTTTACGCTATAATTTGATATGCCGTCAAGCTTGCTTGCCTCTCCAAGCACGACTTCTCCCACGTTAGACATGGCCCGTTTGAACTCAAAAATTCGTTTTTTAATGCAAAATGAACGCAATGCCACAATCTTAAGCTTGTCTAGATGAAGTCCAACTGCCTGCACACCAAATTTGGCTTTATCGCGCTCCAAAAATCGACGATTTTGGTGATTTTGGCCATTACTAGCCCCGAGCTATAGTATGGTAAAGATTCCACTTGAAATGAGGCTTCTCCATGAGAAATAACATTTCTCTATCCGGTTTACTGTTAGGAACTTCACCAATCAGCTGCTGCCAAAAAATTGGCTAAATTTGGAGCTCTTTTGACTTCCAAAAGCCCCTTTTAGTGAGCCTTGTAGGAAGGGAGCAAGAAATGAACTAAACTTTCAATATGAATATTTTTTAAACCTTCACAAGTGAGCGACCCTTTCAACGCTTCTTGTTGAAGATTTTTGATGAAAATAAGAGCATTTATGGCTTTCAGACTCTTTCAAAGCCCTTCACTTTCAATCCAACGATGTACTATAATCTTATGGTTTAAACTTTTCTAAATCTCAACCGCCGATCGATCTCCCTCACAATCGGATGAACCATAACCCACTCCATAGCCATCTCTTTTTCTCTCTCTCTCTCTCTCTCTCTCTTTTCCAGCATGGAGAAAATGGTTTGCTAGGGTTTTAGGAACCCACACAATCGATCCAATGCTGCTCCACCTACAGCCTGCTGCCCTCTACGGCCTCATGGCAGTTGGTACTTATCATAGGGACGCCATCATGTTGCTTTTACAGATCTCAAAAAGACTCCAAGGAGATGCAACCGTTCTTTCAAAGCTATCATTAAGGCTTACAAGAAGTGATGTCTCTCCTGCGCCAGAACATCTCACTCTTGCTCACAAGCCTCCTAGTCTTCGGAGACAAAGCAAAACATATAATTCCAGAGCGATGCAACTCCCAACATCATCGCTCTCCAAAACCACCTCTTCTACTATTCGCCGTCCTCTGTTGCTCGTAAAACTACTTCTCTCTAGAGTGAGTGTCCGTAAAAAGAGGTTACATTTGCTTTACGTTCTCCCCAAAATCCTCAGGCCTCCCCCCGCCGTTTAAGGCCATTGGACCCTCGTAGATCAAATCGGGGAAGGCCCTCCTACTTGGGACTTGGGGCCTTCCCCTAAACCTAACTTCTCGTGCTATAGTGGTCAATGGACTTTCCCCACCTCTCAATTAGGAGTGAAGACCATTAAATAAAATGAAATACTTTAGGCACGAAGGACAAGACCACGTCAAAATTGCTTACCTCCGACGACACCGGCATTAGCGGTATACATACTGGTGACCTCCTCCACGAGTCACCGTAGAGCACTGAGAGAAGAGAGAGACTCAAGAGAAGTGGATCTTGTAACGATCGACGAGGAAGGAGCGAGCGAGCGAGCGAGCACAACAACGAGGCGTAAGGAAGCGGCTGATCAAGATCAAGCCTCCATTGTCCGCTTTCGTGATCAGATCGTTGGAATGGCATTATCTGTGGCTACACAATGTCCGCATCTTCTTTTTCCCTTGCTCTTTCTTCTTTCTTTCTTTCTTTCTTTCTGCTTCATGCAAACCATAGATGTCCGATTTTGGTTGGATTGTGCCACACCAGTATCTAATTTCCATGACTGAAAGGGTCTGGACTTTCTTTTCCTGCACCTCATCAAGTTGTGAGTTGTGCTACGTCCTTTTACAAGGCCTACAATTAAAGATAATATTAATGAGAAGAGTATGGAGAATATGCTGAATTTACTGAGAAATTACATTGGAATCATTTAACCATTAGACTCGTCCCTCTATTCTGGACATTAACTGAATTGTATACAAAAAGTCTATTTATTACTTCTTCATGTCAGGTTTACATCCAATCTCCCAACCAATGATTGTAGTTTCGTGCTTGGCAATGTGATATTCTTGTCAGATTACTTAGTGTCACCTTGCCAACACGGATGATTAAATGTTAAAACTGAAGCAATCTGTAGTGGAACCGGGCTTGTTTATTCGTGCGATGTTTTTGTTTCAAAATTTCTCAGTCATGCCCTTGAATCAACCAGCCGACTCTGTTTTCCAGAACCTGTGTGGTGAACTATCAATTCTGAGTTGAATTCGGTGTGCAAACGATCAGGAACCATTATCTTGCGATCACAATTCGAGGCGCTTTTGCATTGCTTCAATTCAGCATCGGAGGAAATTCAAGTGCCTCATCACATGAACAAAATTTTCATAAGATATGATTTTTCCTTCAACTGTAAATTACCATTGCATCTGCCAAGACTCTAAAGAGATGAAACCGAAGAGGAATAACGGAAAAAGAATAAGTGAACAAACAATCCTGAGGCCAGAAATTTAGCTGTGGAGTCCTTGCATGAGGTGATCCTTTTTCTCCAGTAAGTTCAGTACTATGTGGAAGCTGTTACATCATAGAGTATTTTCTTGTGTCTTTCTAGTATGGGGGTATTGCTTTATGCCGTTCTAATGCTGCTACTAACGTCTATAAATAATGAAGAGTTGGGACTTCAATGTAGCAGCAAGTGTCGCTGTCTTCCATATGGTTGAATAGTTGTATCAAGCATTGCTATCCAAAACTTATAATGCGAACGGAAGTTCAAGCAAAGAATATCTGGAAAGTCATAAGGACGCCATAAATAACTAATTAGAGGTTTTACTATTGGCGGAGTAATCGTGCCTCAAGCTATTTCATGTTTAAAATGCTGCTTAGCTCGCCATGGTTGACTACCAATATATCCTGAATATGTAGCGAAAGAAATAATGATAAGCCTTGGCATATTTAAAAGTGATGAGAGTCCTTATCTGTGATAGAATATGTAGCAAGCATTTTCCTTGTTGCAGTTGTGCGGTGATTATAGTCTATAGAAATTTGTGTGAGAGTGAAGCTTTATGTAACTGAAGGATGCAAGTTCAACAGCAAAAGCGCATTATGGGTCTACAAACCCTTAATTCCAAGTTATTTCAAGTAACACAGATTAGATAGGCATGTGCTGCACCTATCCGAAGGTATTTTTATCCATGCAATCTGCATTAGGTTAATACATTACCTCGATTGAAAGAGTCCTTTTTTCTGTCCTTGACCTTAAATTTTCCTTCGGCTCATGCTTGGCATAGAGTGTATAATGCAAGAGAATATAGCATCAATTAGTTTATTTTTGTGATACTGTTTCATAATATTTGGATGCATTTTGTGCTGCATATATTCAGTAGACCTGAATAGTATTTTGCTTTTTTGCAATCTTTATGTTGACCTTTGCAATTTGTGACATTCACTACACCAATATGGGTGAGAGCCTAAGAAGGATATGGCAACAAGTATATACACAATTTTCTCAAACTGTAGCAATCAAATTTCTTTTCCAAAATCAGGTCCTTAGCTACTTTGCATGCTTCAAAAGTGGATCATACCAGCTCAAAATTTGAATGGGTTTATTTTGAAATTGCATGTATTTATTTATATTGTAAAATAGGTTTTTTGTTGCATGTAAGCTTATGAATAAGACCTTATAGTCATGCCACTTATTTGTGGTAATTTTAGGAGATAGAATCATGCCTTTTTATTCTTTAATGGCACTATTTCTTGGTTTTTCTTTGTTCCTTGTGGTAACAGGTGGTAAGTTGGCTGGCATATCCCAGACTGAGCTACACAGTCATGGATTTCTTCCGAGAGGCTCAATTCCGCGGTTAGTATTATCAAGGTTGAAGAATGGAGCTCATCTAGTTGCAAACATGCACCAAACCCATATACGGCACATATCGAGGCAATTGGGGACAAAGTTTCCTGTTCACTCTGTTGCTGCCCCAGAAAGTATGAAACCTGCTGCCTGAGGTTACCTCATAATCTAGAGCTTTACGAGAAGCTTATGCCAACTGAAGGAAAACTTTTACTTCTTTTCGCGATAACTAGACCCTATTACTCATAGGGATGTGTTCATGTCATCTATTTCAACATTTCATTGCTAGTTCAAACGGAGAAGATGTAGTACGCTGGACTTTTAGTTTGGCTTTCTAGTAAGGCGACAAATGGATTTTATATGTCAACTTGAAAAATTAGGAAGTTTTGGCTTTTGTTTATTGTCGTACACGGGCATCGTACATTTTTACTTAAAGAGTGTTGTCACTGCATCAGTTACAGAGGTTTTAGAGGAGGAGGAGTTACTGGATGGTAATCTAGATGTCGAGGAAGAAGAACCTATGACACCGAGTGTTGACCAGGTCCAGTTTCTTGCCTTTTGAAGTTCTATTGTTGAATGAACTCCGGCACAATTATTTTCATTTTCTTGGTTTATTCCGCTTTTTGATTCTTGCGTAAGTGTCTAATTACAGTTAGATCTCGATGTCATTGCAATAATGCCTTTCTTTTAGTTGTGTAATGACATTGTCCTTGTTATCAATCTTATGTACATATCAACTTCAAAGACGCTCTGAAAACAAAGAATTATAGATCTTCAGTTAAATTCAGACTGAACGATTATCATTTGTGTCTTCCTTTGATAACATAGTCATCGGGGCTTTCTGGACCGACTTTTGAAAGAAATACTTTATATTGCCGGTGTATCAATTGCCAGCAATGAAAGACCTAAGCTTACAGTCTTTTGAAAGAAATACTTTATATTGCCAGTGTATCAACTGCCGCCAATGAAAGACCCAAACTTACACTGGAAATGAGGCCATCTCGTGAACTTATCCATATATCAGTTTTTGATTAAATAGCTTTGTTACTAAGCATCTACATGCCACCACATTTTGCCTTTTCATAATTGGACTTTTTTTTATCTGTATTTGGTAAATCCAGCTTCAGGTTGAGTTAATGGATCTCTCTCGTATCCATGAAGATTGTGCCTGGTAGTAGTTGTTTCCATTTAAGGGTGGAGTTTGGGCTCATGAGATATCATTTTTGAATTACCTATACCACAACTTGACAAATTGTAGCATTTTGTGATATTGGTTCCAGATACAAACGTTGCTTATGGAAGTATGCGATGAGTCCACGATTGCGGAACTAAATCTTAAAGTAAGAAGACCTGAAAAAAATCCATTAAGCTTTGGACATTCAACACAAATTATCAACAAAATATTTGAACAATGCTAGACCTTATGGTTCCTGTTCATTGACTCAAACTATATAACATTTTTCTTTCAGGTTGGGTCATTTAAACTTAAGATGAGAAGAGATATAGGAGAAATCAAAGGGGC
The DNA here is from genome assembly GCA_029204225.1 of Diphasiastrum complanatum. Taxonomy (NCBI): domain Eukaryota; kingdom Viridiplantae; phylum Streptophyta; class Lycopodiopsida; order Lycopodiales; family Lycopodiaceae; genus Diphasiastrum; species Diphasiastrum complanatum. The sequence continues at coordinate 31,944,420 of CM055095.1, forward strand.
AGTTCCTACTACCCCTCTAGCAGTACCACCACCTATCCCAAGCAAACACATGGTTGATTCTATTTCTGCAGTCTCTGCCTCACCTGCCGCAAAGCTATCTAAACCATCTGCTTTAAGTTTAACGCGGCTTTCATCTCCAACGAAGCCAATGTCCCTTATTGGCATTCTGGAAGCAGCTTCTGATGAGGGCCTGGAGTTTGTAACATCTCCGAAGGTAAGCTTAAACACATTAATCCTCCAAGCCATGAACTGTGTACAAAAGCTATTGTTTCTTGACAATAGTTGGTTTTCTGCTGCTTTTTACGATTATCAGGAGCATGACAGTCTGGGGATTATCATGTTTTGAACAGGTTGGTTTATTCAGAAAGGGGAGAGCTGTCAAAGGAAAAGCTGGCCGTGCCTTGTGTGAAGAGGTAGAGTTCTATTCTTAATTTGTACAAGTCTATGAGTGGTGCCATACTAGTCGTTTATACTTCTGCTTAGCCTGCATGTACTATGAAACAAGTTTGGAGGTTGATCATGAAGTCATATGGTGAGGCAACCTTTAGTTTTGGAAGCCCAATAGTTTTGGAATTTCTGTGTTTGGAGCAAAACTTGAATCTTGTGGTGGATTCTTAGGTTATCAATGTACCTTGATCTGATATAGCATCAGTAAGTACGTGAAGTTTAGAATGTTTCATAAAAATGATCAGAAGTCTAGTTCTTACTTCTTCCACACCTGTTTCTCTTTACATGTGAACGGGAGATGTTGCGCTGATGTCTAAAAGGGTGTTGGACTTCACTGGTTTCCCCAGGACCCACTTCAATCTACTCATTCCATCCAACACAAGCTTTATCGAAAGTGCCAACATCGTTAGATGACCAGCCCAACCATTCCTCACATTATAAAAGGAAAATTCAACTAAGCTAGAAGCAAACTTGATATCCATCCAGAAGGCAATAATGTAAAAGCAAGCCATTTCATAGAATTTGAAGGCACAATTGTCGCCGCGTTGTCGTGAGGGTCCTTTCACTTGGACTTGTCGCGGAGATGAACCAAAAATGATAATTATCTCCAACAAGCATCTTTTCTAATATTAAAGATGAGGTTACATTCAATCTGGACTGATTGATATCCGAAGCCACCAACAGGAGTTGGGGCATAGAGCTTATGCTGATAAGTGGAGCTGAGACTTGGCATTATAAATTTTGGAACTTGTTGAGCTGCCAAGTTTCTAACTGCATAACTCCCCCTATAGTTCTATTCCCATTCTGCGCCTCACCTCAGTTGTGAAACATAATGATTATTTGGAATTGCACGCTTCTCTAGACTTATCTTTTTTTTGGGGCTTTAAGACTTGGTAGTTTCTGTCCAACTCCTGGCAATGAGCTTCAGGAGCTGTCTAGGCCGCAACTTGAGCTCCAGAGCTAGGTCAATTCCTATTGTTAAGTGACTGGCTTATCCACAGGTTGGGGCTCAGTCTAGACTTGCTCTGGGACTTGGGAGGGTCACCCGTCCGAGCCTTTTAGGACAGTATTGGTGTGCTCAAGTCAGGTATAGAAAACAAAACTTTTCATGTGATTGTTGGAGGCATCAGCTGGAATAGTATCCTTGTACCAAAGTAGTTCCTTGCTTAGCAATTGAAGCATGTGCACCTTTCTTGAGAAACAAATGTTGCAAGGGTATTTTTTTTAATACCTTGTGGTTGTCGATAAGGGTATCTATGCCCTGAATTGTCGGTTTCCAGAATTTCTAACACCTGCCAAGATTGATACCCGGTGGAAAATCTTTTTGAAAGTTATTGATGATATTTGGACATGGTAGCCAGCATGTGACCGGTGTGGTCTTATAGCCACGTGTATGGTGGGCATGGGGTGGCATAGCATTAAGACACTGTATTCTTGGGTCAGTAGGGATAGACTTGGTAGGCCAAGTGGACTGATCACTCACATGAGCACGAAGTGTCCTCGGACCAGAATAGCAGGCAGTGGGCTTAAAGGCTTGCCTATGAATGGGAGGAGATCCATTCTACACACCGGCTAGCTTAGGGAGAGGAGAACTTCGAGCTCTTGGCTTCTAACAGCAGGCTTCTTGGTCTTGGAAGCTATCAAGATTCGACGTGAGGAAGAGAGATTGTTTTTGCAGCTGTGCAATCGGATTATTGAAGGAGCATTTAGTTGCATGTGGAGAGCACAACGTGGATCTTCTAGAGATCAGATCGTTGAAGAAAAGTTGCATGATCAGTTAGCTGGAGAATAGTTGGCTCAGTTCACTGCTGTCTATTGAATCTGTTCGCTGGTTGTTGATCATTGAACTGCAGATCTGTTCGCTGCTGTCTGCTGAATCTGTTTGCTGGCTGTTTATTGAAAAAATCAACTTTGATACAGCCAAATTCTGTTCGCTGATTTTGTTAGAGGTTGATTCATGGTAAATAAAAGACTTCTTAGCTGCATGCTACTGCAATTGTTCGCTGGAGTGAAGTTGAATCTGTTTGCTGGTTGAGCTAAAACTGATTGCTGGTTTATAGCCAGATCATAACTACTATTTGGTCGCTAAGTTGGCTGGAGTTTGTTCGTGAGTTACTGCTGAAATCTGGTCACTTATCATTGCTAGATTGGTTGCTGTTTTCTGCAAGAACGATTGACGGAAATCTAAATTGAAACTGGTACCTAATGTCTAGAAGTTTGGTTGCTGGAATCTGCAAGGCAGATTATTGGAATTTGAAGAGATATTGATAGCTGAAAATCAGGCTATTGAAAGTTGCTATAGATTACTATTATTGTTCGACAATAGCAGGATTGAATGATGGTATGTTACCGGAATCTAGTAAGCTAGATGGTACAAACTTTAGCATCTGCAAGTTCAAGATGCAACTTATTCTCTAGGATCGAGAATATTGGGACATTGTCACAGGTGTTGAGATACCTCCAACTACAGATAGGGAGTTGCAAGAGTATTTGAAGCGGAGGAGAAAAGCTCATCATATTACTAACTTGTCTGTTAAAGATAGGATTATTCCTCACATCAGGGGTGTTGTTGGACCCAAGGAGGCTTGGGATATTCTAAAGAATTTCTAGGAGGCTGTAAGTCAATCTTGAATTTTGTTCTTACCTAATAAGCTACATACATTAAAGATGGGTACAGGTGAATTGGTAACGTATTACTTTACTCGAGTGAAAGATTTGAGAGGGCAACCTATTGCAGTTGGAGAAAGTGTTCCGGATCAAGTTTTGGTATCTATCATGCTTAATAGTTTACTTTTGGCCTATCAAAACTTTGTTATGATGTTGTCTTTATGGGAGATAGGGCCTTCTTTCGATGAGTTGAATGCAATATTGCTACAGGAGGAAATAAGACGACAAAATCTTGTTAATAGGGAATATTTCAAGGAGCAGGCATTCTTAGCAAAGAAGCAAGGGCAAAGTTTAAGGTGGCAAAGGGAAGAAGAAGCAACAAGATCAACAAGAAAATCAATCAAATCAATAAGAAGATGGAAAAAAAGCTATTCAAAAGAAAATTGCTTTATTTGAGAAAAGCCAGGGGATTATGCAAAGGAGTGCTGGAAAAACAAGTTCAAGAAGAGGCAGGATGGAAATTTTGCTGAAGAAGGACTTAATACAAAATTAAGTGCTTGGAATCTTGACGATTGTTTGTTGTTTTCGGCATCAACATCTTCAGGTGACTTCTCAAGGGAAGAGGAGTGTCGGTTTATTGATTCAGATGCATTGAAACATATGACACCTAGGCGAGATTGGTTATCTAATTGTCAAGAACTAGATGATGAATCAAATGTGAAGTTGGGAGATAACTACACATGTGATATAAAGGGAGAGTACAGGTTCAACACCTTCAGGAAAGATTGGAGACATTAAGGATGTGCTTTATGTACAAGGAATCAAGAAGAACTTACTCTCAGTTTCAGCTATTGCAAAGCAACATATGATTTTACAATTTGATCAAGAACGGTGTCTCATCAAGAGGCAGGACAATGAAGTAGTAGTTGAGGGCGGTCTTGTAGGAAGGTTGTACAAACTTCAAGCTCAAGTGGTGGGTCATCATGCAAGTATTGCGGATATTGGTTTAGTGAGTAAGCCATGGCATGAAAGGTTTGGACATATGAATTTCAAGTCTACAAGTGTTGAGGAAATACAATATGGTCACTGGTTTACCTCAAGTTGTTTTTGATCACAAGTTTTGTGAGGGCTGTGTCTTAGGGAAACATTATGAAAAAATTTCCGTCTAGTACTTTTAGGGTGAGAAATGTTCTAGAACTTGTTCATACAAATTTGTGTGGTCCTATGAAAACTCAGTCTTATGGGGGAGCAAGTTACTTTATAGTGTCTGTTATTCTAAAAAGATGTGGGTATATCTTCTCAAGAATAAGGGTGAGGCATTCAAGTATTTTACATGGTTCAAGACACAGGTGGAGAAAGTAACAAATAAACAGATTAAGATACTTCGTTTGGATAAAGGGGGAGAGTATCTTTCTACAAAGTTTCAGGTGTTTTGCAAGGATCGTGGTATAAAGATACAATTTGCAAGTAGTGAAATGCCTCAAGAACATGGTATTGCGGAAACGAAGAATCGGTCTATGGGAAACCTAATATTGCTCCTAGTTTATGTGTCTCCTAATAGGGTTTCACTGGCTTTTGTAAACAATTTTTTTTTCTTCGTTCCGACCTTCCAAGCGTGAGACACTGGCCCAATAAGATGCAGCAGATTAACGAATTTTTGTTAGGTGTTTATCTTGTAGATCTGCTTCATCACGAGAGAGAAGCCCACGTTGGTCTTGTTCCACACCTCACCATTGGACTTGCAGAAGCTAGTGCCCACTTGTTTTGCCTACTACTTGGTTCTCGATCGACTATTGGCTGTACGAGATGATTTATAGAGGATGGTGTCCAGTGATGGCTTTGAGGAGCTTAGAGTCACATGGCAGATGTGGTCGATTTCTGGGCACAATTAAAGGAGCTTGTAGAGGTTCTTTGACCTGTCTTCTATGTGCTATGCCTAGAAGATTGTGATGGATGCACTCTTTCTTGGTCTCATATATGGGTGCATGCAATGCATTGGCAGAGATTGGACTTGGATGAGGGGAGGTATTACTCCCACTAGTTTCTTGTTGCATTTCCGCTTTACTTTTGTGCTTTGAAATGTGCATGGACTAATAATTGCAATGTGCTTCACGGAAGGAGGAGCTCCTTCATGTTTAGGAGGCTAGATGGGAATATTTCTGTATACCCATCCATGCCGTAGCCCCATGTTGCACCCATTGTTGCACTTACCAGGCGTGCAAGCGGCACAAAGCTCCATTGAGGATGGGTGGAGTACACTGAGCGCGTATGCCCTAGCCTAGGTAGTGCAAATAATGTGATGTCTGTTTGTTTACACTCTTTGGCCTCTAGTCGTATTTGTAGTGAATGCATGTGTTTATGGCCAATGTATTTTGCAGACCAATATATGATTTAGTTCTTTTACCAGTAGGCATGACGTTGAGTAACATAGAGCAAGATATGATAAGTTTGAGTGGAGTCTGTGGTCTTTTGATCGAGAGCAATGGCGACCTATGACAAGGTGGAGCTTTCATGGTCGCAGCACTCCTGACCTTCAATGTTGGCTGATTTTGCGTCTTATTTAGATTATGCTTCCACGTAAATAAGGTGGTTAAATATGGTTTGCAATGGCTTAGTATGGTTCCTTATGATTTCACATGGTTAGAGAGAGAGAGAGAGAGAGAGAGAGAGAGAGAGAGAGAGAGAGAGAGAGAGAGAGAGAGAGAGAGAGAGAGAGAGAGAGAGAGAGAGAGAGAGAGAGAGAGAGAGAGAGAGAGAGAGAGAGAGAATAGCTATGGATAAAAGTCTGTCAACGAGTATAATACAGTGATTTGAGCTGAGCATGAGACTGTGCTATTTTTTGCTAGGGAATTCATCATTGGGACAACATCTGAAAACATTTCTCTTTCCTTGGTTCTTTGGCTGGACTTCAACAATGTCGTCTTTACCTCTTCTTCATTAGAGGCATAATCAATGAGAGAATTATACATGCTCTGCCAATTGCTGCTGATGTTGGGAAGAGGAACAACATTGGCACACCGTGTCTAATCCTCTTGTGGATTTGGCACAACATGTCCGATTCTCTCTTGATGGAAATCATGCATAGATGCATCATGTTTCAGAATTTTAGGTCGTTCTGGAGTGGAAGCTGTTTTTTTGGTTATCTTTGTAAATTTTTTAGGTGTCTTAGGGAAAAGAAAAAAGCTAGAAATTCCAAAATAAATAGCGATAGGTATTGGGTATTAGGAATAATAAATTTTACGCATAGTTGAATCAGAGCCGAGTTTGCTTTGCTAATTTTTATATCTACACTCTATGGTTATGGGACCAGTATCCATGCAATTGGCACCTGGGAGACGTTCTAATAGATCTTTAAGTCTTGTTGGGAATTTTTCTACCAAGTCGTACCTTGTTGTACATCATGCAAGTTACTATGTTCTTAAACACATATGGGAATGAGCAATTATTGAACAAAAGCTGAATCTAAATTCCAAAGTGACAAAACTTGATCCTCATGAGGTCCATTTCCTCTCTTGGTAGCACTTCTTTCTCAACACTCTAGATTTTTAACATGCAAGCTTTGGCCTTGATATCTGCAACTTAGGAATCGCGATGCTAGCATCACTTATTTTATATGCTCCACTTCGGTGATTTCTTGGTCACGTTTCCTTTCACCTCAAGGAACCTCGAGCTCTTCTAGTAGATACCCCTATTGGTAGCATTTTTTTTGGGGTGTATTACTGGGTGGTCCCCTATTCATTGTTAAAGATAAATCCACACTATCACAATGCCTTTCCTTTCAAGAGATCCTGGTTGAGTCCATTATGATGTTGCTTCTATTAGTGCTTTGTTTTTCACTACTAGTGTTGTAGAATGTAAAGGTCAGGATTTGCCATATTCATTAGCGTTCCCCGTTGTTTGAAGTGTTCATCAATACATGAGTACTGCACCTTTTCACCACTTCATTCAGAAAAGCAGGTTTCACATCCATTTCTAAGTTGCATTGGGATATCTTTATGGAACGAGGGTTTTGGATGATACTAAAAAAAAATTGGAATATTTTTTTGCATTTTCTTGGAACCCGCTTCTTGGGTGCACTTGTATTGGAGCTTCTTGAGGTTGTGGAGAGAGCAATAAGAGGCCAAAATGCATGTGTGAGCACTCTATGGCAAGGTAGTGATCTATGGAAGGTGATTGTGGCACAATGGAGATGGAAAAAGTGAGCATGTGGAGATTCACAAGCACAACACCTTCTTGAAGTTTTTTTCCACCCTTTTTTTCCATGGTTAGGGCCGATACAGAGGATGCAGGAGAGGGCATGAGGTTGAGGAGGGAGATGAGGAGGAGGAGGCCTTGGATGATGAGATGGAGATGGACATTGGCGAGGATGTGGGTTTTGTAGATCCCAATGTCGAGACACAGGTCGAGCCTGCATCACTTGTACGCAAGGGGGTAGTGTAGTGTAATAGATCCTAACACCACAGTAGGGCAAACACTAACTGATCCACCCAACCTCGCCTACTCCCTGATATAGAGTAAGCCCCTCCTAGCCCAGTGTGAGGACTGGTAGCATGCTACTGCCAAGTGTCGGCCACGTGGCACTGACGTGGCCGACTGCACGTCGGGACCCAACTGGGGGCCCTATCCTGCTGACAGGGTCCCTAGGCTGTGTTAGGCCCGCCATGGCTACGGACCGTGCTGGGGCACACTACTCACACTGTCTTGCCCTGTTGGTCATGTACGCTGGACACGACCCTGACTGTGGTATCTGACCTATCTGTGTTCTCTAGGGTTCGGCATTGGTTACGAGCTCGTAACACTCCCTCCCCCTTAAGAACCGTCTTGGTCCTCTAAGACAAAGTCTGGAAAAATCTTGCGAAGGACGCTGCCTCTTTCCCAAGTGGCATTCTCAACAGGCTGATCATTCCACTTAACCAGATATTCTCGGTATAGAGTATGACGAGTCTGCGTCTCTCTACTATCAAGAATCTCCTCTGGTTCATGTGGAGGTTGTTGAGGATCCAATGGGAGAACTAGAACACTGTCCCCTACCAGATTATCTGATCTGGTTAAGGCTTTTCGTAACTGACTTACATGAAAGACTGGAAAAACCTTACTGCTGTGTGGGAGTTCTAGTTCATAGGTGACCTCGCCTAGTCTCCTACTGATGGTAAAGGGACCACAATACCTTGGAGACAACTTAGCACACACTCCTGATTTGAGGGTTTTAGAGTCAACTGGGACTCTCAAGTAGACTTTCTCACCAGTGGAGAACTGCACATCCCGTCTGTGTGGATCTGCATAATGCCTGGCTCGATTTTGGGATTGTCTAATGCTACGCTTAGCATGTTCTATCATCTGGTTTAGGTCTTCTAAAAAGTTTCTGGCTGCTTCAACTTTTTCTTGTTTAAACCCTACAGCTGTGGGTGAGCGTGGCTGAAAACCGTACATCAGCATAAATGGGCTGTATCCCGTAGCTGAATGTTTGGTACTGTTGTAAGCAAACTCTAATATCGAGAGATACTCCTCCCAATTAGTCTGCTTCTTGCTGACGTATGCACGAAGCATATCCTCCAACACTTGATTTACCCTTTCTGTTTGACCATCCGTCTGTGGATGGTCGGTGGTACTCATATTAAGTTTAGTATGGAGATGATGGAATACTGCCCTCCAAAAATTTCCAGTAAACTTACTGTCCCGGTCGCTGACTATGCCGGAAGGTAGACCGTACAATTTAAATAGCCCGTCTACAAACAACCTCGCTAACTCTGGAGCTCTAACGGTTGTTTTGGTCGGAATAAAATGAGCCATTTTGGTCAGACGGTCAACTGTGACCCATATAGCGTCATTACCCTTTTGGGTTTTAGGCAGGCCTACTATAAAATCCATGGAGATACTCTCCCATTTACCAGCTGGTATTTCTAAGGGATGCAACAACCCTCCTGCCTTTAAACGCTCTGCTTTATTTACTTGACATTTCTGGCAACTGGTTACATACTGGTGGACGTCCTTTTTCATACTGGGCCAGAAAAATTGCCTACGAAGAAGCTCATAGGTCTTCTGTATGCCTGGGTGTCCCGCGCTAGGATTGTCATGATATTCATATAGGACCTGCTGCCTATAATCCTCTGAATTGGGGACACATACTCTATCTCTATAGAGCAAGTACTCATCCTGAATGGAATACTGTTTCCATTTGAATCCTTGAGTCAACTGACCCTCAACCCCTAGGGTTTGCTTGGGTAATACAGGCTCAGAATCCTCAACGTCATCTGACGACGTATACTCGGACTCATCATCATCCTCAACGGAAGCTGCCGTATTCTTGGATGAACTGGCACCAGCCCCGGGAACTGGTTCTGGAGTCTGTAACTGTCTGTTCTGGACTGAGTTCCAGATAATAGAGAAGAATGCATCATGCTGGCATTTCCCTCTCAAGGACTTGAGTAACTCATTACGAATCTGAGTAAAACTCAGCTCATTTATCATAGGCATTCTGCTAAGGGCATCTGCTACTGTATTGAATTTTCCATGCCTATATCTGATAGACATGTCAAACTCTTGCATCAACTCTGCCCAACGAGCTTTCCGACCTCTAAGCTCAGGTTGATTGCAAAGGTATCTGAGACTCTCATGGTCTGTCAGGACCTCAAAGTTGGCACCATACAAATAATGCCTCCAAGTCTTAAGGGCATGGACTATAGAAAAGAGTTCCTTTTCATAGGCACTATACCTAGTCTGTGCTGGCTCGAGTTTTTTACTCTCGAACGCAACTGGTCGTCCACCCTGAGTTAGCATAGCACCTACTGCAAAGTCGCTAGCATCTGTTTCGACCACAAATGGCTGATTGGGGTCGACGACTTTTAAAACTGGTGCTGTAGCTAAGGCTGTTTTGAGAGCATCAAAGCTCTCCTGTTGTGCGGACTCCCAAATGAACTCCTTTCCCTTCCCCTTAAGGAGATTTGTCATAGGGACTGCTATCTGAGCATATTCCTTGACAAATCGTCTGTAATATCCCGCCAGACCAAGAAAGATTTGAAGTTCCAAAATATTCTGAGGTCTCAGCCAACTGAGTATGGCTTTAACCTTATTTGGGTCCATCTTAATCCCATCTGAAGAGATAATGTGACCCAAATATGCTACTTCTTCAACGAAGAATTCACACTTGGATTGTTTAGCATAAAGCTTATGCTTTCTGAGCAGTCGAAACACCTTTCTGAGGTGTTTTAGATGCTCCTTCCTCGTTTTGCTGTAGACGAGGATGTCATCTAAAAATACGACTACAAACTTACCCAAGTATGGTCTGAGGACACTATTCATCAAGGTCATAAAGGTAGCTGGAGCATTTGTGAGCCCAAATGGCATCACCTTAAACTCATAATGACCGTGACGAGTCCTAAAAGCTGTTTTCGAGACATCTTCCGATTTTATACGGACTTGATGATATCCCGATCTGAGGTCTATTTTGCTGAAAAACTTAGCCCCGTCGAGTTGATCAAACAACTCGTCTGCCCGAGGCATAGGGTATTTATTCTTAATTGTGACTTTATTGAGGGCTCTGTAATCTACGCAAAGACGCATAGACCCCTCTTTCTTTTTCACCAATAGGACTGGTGAGGCCCATGGTGAACTTCTGGTCTGAATTTGGCCTTTCCCAAGATAGTCTGTTAACTGCCTAGTTATTTCTTCATCCTCTGTTCGGCTGACCCGATACGGAGGTTTAGAAACAGGTGCTGTACCTGGTACTAGGTTTATTACATGATCTACCTCTCTGCTAGGTGGTAAACCATGTGGCAAATCTTCAGGAAAAACATCTTTAAATTTAGACAATAAAGTTTCTAATTTACTGATTTTCTGCTGAATAGAACTGGAAATAGAAACTTCAGGAATAAATTGAAAGTCACATAAGAATACCTGATGGTCTTCGTCTCCGATTAGCTGATAGAGCTCTGAACTGTAGACCATAGGGCTGTTGGGAACATCATGCTCCCCATGCAACTGGATCTCTCGGCCTTTATACTGAAAGCTGAGGGTGTTCTCCTGATAGTTTCTGTGGAGGGAAGGTCCTAAACTGTAGAGCCAATCTCTCCTGAGAACAATGTCTGTTCGATCCAGGTGCATTATCTGAAAGTTTATTTCATCTTGGTACCCCTGAATACCAAGATTTAACTTACTTACCATAGTTTCCCATATTTTTTTATCTTCACCCTTAGCTAATGAAACTATGTACCTATGCTGACTAGGTACTTCTGGTAGTTTAAGCTTTTTAACCAGGGTGTGGTTGATGAAATTATGGGTTGCCCCATCATCAATTATGACTCTTACTGACTGGTTACCAACTTTCCCATGCATACGTACTAGGTCATGCGGCCCAAAGCTGAAGGGTCTCGCTAGCATTGCAGAGGTCAGCTGGCAACAGTGTCCATGATCTTCATGATACACTTTGATCTCGGAAGCTGCCGAGTCACTGGGGAAACATACAGTCTGAACAAGATGAACTTGTTTTTTATCTTTTTTATCTTTTTTAGTGAAAGGCCCCTTGGGACACTGTCTGACTGTGTGTCCCTTGCCCATACACACAAAGCACAAACGTTCTTGTTTGGCTTTCTCAAAATCATCTGGTTTTAAGGGCTGTATGAGTGAAGGGCGTTTCTGAGGAGCTTCACCTTTAAATTTATCTTCTTTCTTTCTTTTTAAAATTTTCTTTTTAAATTGAAAGTCTTTCTGAGGAAGCTGCTCAGAAAGTGGTTGTTGTCTCGCTCTCTTCCTACCCATTGAATCATCATAAATTTGAGCATATCTAAGAGCTTGCTCAAGGGTAGTAGGTGAGTTTCTCTGGACCTCTACTTTATATTCATCTTTGAGGCCACGGACAAATCCCCTGATTTTTTGATAGTCATCCATATTTTTAATCTTTAAAATTGCTTCTCGATACTGCGAGATATATTGGATGAGGGATTTATCCATTACTGTTCTTTCCCAGGCTTCCCAGGCTCTATCCAGTTCATTTTCTCGTAGAAATTCTCTTAGGAAAGCTTCTTCAAAAGCTTTCCATGACCGGGGAGTCTGCCCAGTCTCCTGGAGATTTAACCACCACTTATAGGCCATAGGCCCTAAAGAAAGACTGGCCTCAATTGCTTGCAAATGGTCAGGGGTCTGTTTAAGAGCATGAATGTTCTTCCATTTGCTGAGGAAGGTTTGTAGAATATCTGCATTTCTATCCTTCTCTTCCCCATTAAAAGTAGGAGGCTTTAAATCTTTAAAAACACTGGGGTGAGACCGTAAAGTCTCACCCGAAACTGATGGAAGTGGAGAAGGGGATAACTGAGAAGTGGAGGGAAGGCTTCCTTTCGCGGAACTCAAAATCAAGTTTTTGAGTTCAGCGAACGAGTCGTCGACACTGGACTTGAAATTGGCTAATGCCAACTTCAGTTCATCCACTTCTGTTACCAATTGGAGGAACTGCTCCTTGGTAACCAGTTCGTCGAGTTCTTCGGCGAACTGTTCCTGTTCTTCTACTTCCATGGGTTCCTTCCCTTTTCTGTAAGCCAAGGCTTCTGTTTCAAGTTCGTCGAAGCCTCTCTCCGGGGGTTGATCAGGTCCCTGAGGAGTGGTCATCTTCGGAACTGGAAGAGAGCTACCTTAACTTCTGATGAAAAAAAGTCAAAAGACTAATTTACAACTGTACAAGGTAAAGGAAAGATGACTTAGCTGTTTCTGAGGACTGTACTTCCAAAGAAATTACGAAGAAGAACCCTCTCAGCTCTTTTACCCACGATTTCAGACCTACTGTCCCGGAAAATCCCAGCTTGAAGCTTCAAAATGGCATCCAAATTTCCCGGTTCTCGAGTGAAGTAGCTCGTTGATCTGATTTCAGATGTGGGGCTCCAACAAACCGAGTAAAAAACGGAAAAATACAAAAAGAAATCCGGAATTTTGAAGTCCCTGCCCTCGCTGATTGGACAGCAGCCTGTCTGGCCTGATTTGTCCAAATTTAGACTCAAAAATCCGCTTGAATCTCTGATTTGACCTCAGCTGGTAGGTCGCTGGTCTGTGACAAGCAAGTCTGAAGCTCAGACTTCTAGAAAACCTTTGAAATACAAGGATAAATTCTAAAATTTGTCCCCTACTGTCCAGCGCTGGACCTGCTGTAGAAATCCGCTTCAAATCTTGCTTAATTTGTCACTGATTTCCACTCAAAACTCAAGGAAGGAGGCTGCTCTGACAGCGCTGGTCTGCATCAAACTTCCTGACTTGAAAATGCTCCAAAATCCGGAATTTCCACTCCAAAATCGAAGTTTAAACCCTGATTGGCAGCGCTGGACCTGGCCTAGAAAGCTGATCCAAATTTTACTGTAAAAACAAGTAATCCTACGGAGATTTCCACCATAGATAGCTGGTTCTCCAGCGCTGACCCTGCTCTATCTATCTTTGCATATTAACCATAGTTGCTATGCACTCTGATGGATTTCTCCCCTGCTGAAACTGAGCTCCCAAAGAAGGAGATGGCTCTGATACCAGTGTAATAGATCCTAACACCACAGTAGGGCAAACACTAACTGATCCACCCAACCTCGCCTACTCCCTGATATAGAGTAAGCCCCTCCTAGCCCAGTGTGAGGACTGGTAGCATGCTACTGCCAAGTGTCGGCCACGTGGCACTGACGTGGCCGACTGCACGTCGGGACCCAACTGGGGGCCCTATCCTGCTGACAGGGTCCCTAGGCTGTGTTAGGCCCGCCATGGCTATGGACCGTGCTGGGGCACACTACTCACACTGTCTTGCCCTGTTGGTCATGTATGCTGGACACGACCCTGACTGTGGTATCTGACCTATCTGTGTTCTCTAGGGTTCGGCACTGGTTACGAGCTCGTAACATGTAGGGTATGCGTGATGGATTTGCATCTTGAAGAGTTGGACAAAAGCAAGACATGTATGAGTCATGATGAAAAGCAAAGACAAACTGGACTCTACTTACAACTTACTAGGTCAAAGGAGTTGCTTATGCTTGAAAATTGAGAGCAAAATCCAACGAGCATCAAGACTAGCATCAGAGATTCAAATTTTAATTGAGCAACGACTCATGAGCATCAAAAATTAAAATGATTAAAATTCTAATTACCAATGAGCAATGAGCATTGAAATCCAACAAATGTCACGAACTCTTTACACACCTGAAACAATGGTGCCAGGTGCCGATGTGCCGATGGCTCTCAAGAAAATGGTGCTCACACAGGAAGACCCTCTCCTCAACGTTCTCCCCTTGAAAGAAGTGCAAAAAGACATAAACCGAATCACGATTGAATCGGGGCCTGGGCTATAGCAAAAAAATTTCCAGGCCCGATTCTTTCCGATTCGAATCAGCACCTGCCGATTCTTTGACGAATCGCGATTTCTCAGCCAACGAATTGTGATTCATGGAAACACTACCATTGCCTTAGGCTCATAGTTAACATCTTAGTTTCTTTTTGAGAGGTTTTTTGTAATTTTAATAAATTGATTGCATTGATAATTTATACGAATTTCTTTGTGAGAATTTGTTCGTCCTTCAACTTTTAGTTCACCCTTGTGATATTATTCAAAGGACAAAGGACATAAAGGTCTTATGAGGACCCAAGGTATGGATCTTGCTCTTCTTCATCGACATTTGGAAGCCAATGATGGTAAAAGGATCTACCATTTTCTCCCTAATTTTGACCTCCACATGGCTTGGTCATTTGAATTAATATAACAATCATGCTAATTAGCAGCATTGCACACCTGGATAGAAATTTCATCCATAATCATTTGTTGGAAATCTCTTTGTTAAAACATTATAGATTATTGCACGAATCATTCCAAATCTTCAAAACCTTACACAAGTACAAAATATAGCATTCCCAATATTTGGTAGTAGTTTTGTTCACACCCTTCATTCAAGTTTCCTTCTTTCCTTCATAGAAGCAAATAGTGCAAAGTGAATGATATCATAGGCGGCAGTTGAGAAACATATTTGAGGAAATCCTTTTTTTATCATGTATTGCTATTGCAATTCTAGTATCCTCTAACATGGTTGGCTTTTTATTTTGTAAGTTGATTCCTCTCCACTAAATTTTTAAAGTTTCACAGCCTATGCTGTTGAGAAACATATTTGATGAAATTTATGCCTTTTTTTATCATTTATTGCTATTACAATTCTAGTATCCTCTAACATGGTTGGCTTTTTAATTTGTAAGCTGATTCCTCTCCACTAAAATTTTAAAGTTTCACAGGAGCGTGTTTGTAAAGGAGTTATTGGGCATGTTTGAGCTTGTTATCTTGTCTTGATTTTATCTTGGTGTTAAAACTTGGAAAAGGTCTATGTTCTTTTTGAGTTCAAGTGACCAGCTTAACTAGAAAGTGACAATAGTTCTTTAAAACGACAATCTATGTAGTAGAAATCTTTCTCAATCTTTGGAACATAATATATAGGCTATTTGTTGTATTTTTGCCTACCCTTGTAGCAATTTGTTCCCATACTCGAGAGGAACAATCCGTTCAAAGCTGTATGCACATGTATATAATTTAATAAATGTTTTATGTAGGGTCAATCTGTGAAGGAAGGTCAAGTTGTTTGCTACTTGGAGCAGCTTGGAACCCAACAACCAGTAGAGGTGAGGCATGGAAATTTCAGCTGGTAATCTTATAGCTTGTGCAAATAAATAGATTCCTTGTTTTGTTTGGGAGATAAAACTTGGACCATTCCTATCCTTTTTGTACTTGCATACAAATCTTCAATAGTTGCAGCATGGCTGCCCAGTGAGTCCACTCCCGACGTGATAGCTATCGTGAAGAGGAATCATCTTAGCAAGAATCTGGGACTCTTATACCTGCATATGTACTAAAAATATATTGCCATGAATCTCAACCTACTTCCAATGGAATTGCATGAGTACGCTTATAGAATATAACATCAACATAAACCTATGTACATCACAAAATCGACATGCCCTACTAACCAGAATCCAAAGAAAGAACAATATGAACATGCAAGCGTAAGCTAAGATTAGATAGCAATGGCATGCAAGTGCTTTTGGCAAAAATGCCTTAGTTTGTGAGGACACTATGCCTGAAATCACTGCCCAAAAAGCACTTTCAGTTGTATCTTTGTCTATGGTCATCATGTGTGACATTAAAGAATGCCATCAAAAAGCTCAAAGTATCATTCCAATCAAGCTTTTGCTCAATCGGATTCATAAAAAATTGATGCCAAGCTTTTTATCCAAATGATGTTATTCTTCACGCCTATGGTACAAATCTTGATTACAAAAGTGCGAACTACAGTCCATGGGTAAACCCTAACTACACTTAATTATCATTACATTTTAGGATGTACCATCCCGAAAGTAGAACATTACACTTGGTTGTTCAAACTATCAGTCCCTTCAATTGATCGACTATCCTACTAGACAAAACATATACTTGTTTGCTCAAACTATCAGTCCCTTCAATTGATCGACTATCCTACTAGACAATACATTTGTGTACCCAAGATGGTCAGTACCTTTAACCATTTGGATGTTTTCAATGAGATGAATCGTACATTCATTTATTTGTGTAATGAGTCCTTAGATTATGCCAAGTAAGTACATTTGATTACATACACACCCAGTAGATGAGCTGGCCACAATACTTACATATAAAGTACATTTTTCCATGGTATGCAGACATTTGATAACATAGAAAAAATGCTGCAGCGGTTTACACTACCAAACATAAGTAGAAACCTGATCAATTGCCGAAATTCCAAAAAAAATAAAAAATAATTTGAGGTGCAATGCTGTTCTGTTCTTTTCCTTTCTACCATCATGAGCAAGGTTGCTACATAGCTTATATCTGTTTTTCCCTATGCTAATGACCTGGGGATCCAAACTTCTTTTCAGTTTGTCTAAAAATAAGCTTTTGTTTCTATAAATTGTCTAAAAGAACGTGTTTTTGGTCACAGGCACCACTTTCAGGAGAAGTTGTGAAGATACTATGGGAGGACGGGGGTAAGTTGGTCTATCACGTGAATATAGCAAAGTACTTATTTGCCTCTTCCATGCATGGAAAGCTTGCAATTTAATGCCTATACAGTGCAAATAAAAGCAATTGCAATTTGATCTTATATAGTGCAATTGATAGCATATGCATGACATTTGATATTTTGGTATCAAATATTTTATTATGTTTTAAGTTCTTTTTGTTATTGCTTTGCAGCTCCTATGGGATATGCAGATCCATTGATAGCAATTCGCCCATCTTTCGTGGGCATAAAAAAATTAACCTAGTTATTAGCTTGGATTATGCAGATAGGAAGTAGGTTTTGTGGATGAAAACAGTCAGCCTAAGTTTAGTTGACTTTTTTGGCACCTACAAGGAATCTCAAGCTTTGACTTTTGACAGCAGTGGTCTGATTATTAAGAGTTTGATAATATCAGGAATTATTATCTATAATTCACTTTTTTCTTTCATATATTTTTCAGAGTAGGTGTTGTCTTGGAGCACCAAGCCATTTTGTAGCTCCCCTACTTTCATAAGGTTTATGGCAGAAAAATTACGCACAAAAAGTTGCAACTATGATATCAATCAATAGGACTCTAGTCCCAATTTTTATACTCGACAATTATAACTGCTAGTCAATTTCATTTGGTGATATATTCTCTATTTTACTGTTCAATTGAAGCTGTCAAAATTTTGGGTATTAAAATGCAGCATACATTTGACAGTAACTTGGATATCCCTTTCCTGGCTTATCTTTTTTTTTTAAAATCCTTTGTTTCACAATGAGTCCAACATTCTGTTTGATACTAAATCGTTTGAGAGGGAACAATTTAAATAGAGATCATCATGAGGCTCAACGTGTGTACTTTGGTTGATTTTTATTTTACCAAAAATTAGGGAAAGTGAAAATGCAGATTGAAATTTGAAATGCATGATGCATTTTCTTTGCTTTGATATCACCAAATAGCTTTCACACATTGATATGTAAATTTGGAAGTAATTACTGAACCCATCTTTAAAGTTATTGGGGAGTGTTTATAACCAAACTGATTGCCACAAATAATATGAAATAAAATCCATGCTGGGGCATAGCACATAAAATAAAATACTACAAAAAAGAAGACTATTCCAGAACTTACCAAACTACATTCTGAATTCATGCATTGGAAAGTGCACACTTACAGATAGCTAGTTTGAGTGAAATACAAATAACAAAAATGAAAAGTTGCGCAATCTAAGAAACCTTGCATAACTATCTAATTCTTCGTATATTTGAATAAAGATTCATCGTTCATAAAATCTTTCATTTGAAATCCATATGAAATTTCACAAAAATTGGAGTTTCTTTATGGTCTCCTTTCTTGATGGTGTAGAAAGATGGCTGATCATCAATGCTCTTTGTAACATATATTTTTGTTGGATTTTCTTCAGCCACTATCCCACCTCGTGCCAATTTCTCTTTATTTCTTTTTGCTGCCTTGGCTTTCTTTTTGAATTACTCAAGCAGGGTGTTATTCTTTCTATGTTCAACACTCTAGAAACAAAAAGAGCTATGTGTAGCATGTAAAGAAAAAAACAAATATAATTTATAGTTTGAAAACTTTGACAAATTTAGAGTTTCACAAATTGTTATGTGTAGCATGGAAAGAGAAACATATCATGTCTGTAAACAAAATCAAGAATAGAAAATGTGTCTCAGTTTTTCAGCTTGAAGGATAAATTTTCAGCAGTTTAGACCCATGCCTCTTGAACTTTCATAACCAGTTTTTGTTTGAGATTTACAAATTTTATTAGATGTTTTTCTTTTATTATTTGAAATATAATATTTTCAATTAATATTGAACTTTGTGTAAACGAAAAAATTATATATTTGAAATTCTCATTTAAAATTCTGGAAAGAACAATGAGAATTAACTTCGAGGAGTTAATGCCTTGCATCCACTAAAAAATGTCCATATCAGTAGCAATGGACTTTAGTGATCGTGTTCTTATTCCTTATTTAGTCAAACCTTGAATAGACTGACCTTTAATTTCAAATCTCTTCCACTTGTAAAAAACCTTATCAACAAGTGACAAAACCTAAAAAATTGAATACATTAAATGAGAATTAAGCTAGAAACTTTAGAGAATTATATCTTAAAGCATTAAAAATAAGATAACCATGATCAAAAGTTTATGAGAATCAAGCTAAAAAGTCCAAACAAATCCAATACTAAAGGATTTATGAATTATAGAACCATGTTTTGAGCATAGAAAGAGCTTCTTGTGAAAAATGAAGGACCCAATGAGATTGAGCATTCAAAAACTTCAATCAAGCATTGGAATTTGCACAAAGATCAAATCAATGTGAACTAGGCTTGGATTTTGTCTACAATCTCAAGTAGATTGTTAGATTGGCAATTGCTCCTAAAATCACTATGACTATCAAGTACAATGCATTCAATGCAACTTGAAGTACATGTGGGACAACAAATCAACTTACTAGCATTCCATTAAGCATTTAGATCATCAAAATCCAACATAGATTGATGCTCCAACTTTGCCTTGAAAAGCAACGTCTCTAAATTTCAAATTGCATCAAAGTACAAACGATTTAAATCAAAGTATTAATGGATCAGCTTGGATATGAGCATATGACCTTCCATTGTTAGATATTGACCTAACCCTACCATCTAAGCCCCTAATGTAGAATTACACCTTCTTGGTGGTTGAATTAGGTGAGTTATGTGCATTGTCACCAATATCCATCCAATTTAGCCTAGAAGTTAGGATCTCAATTTTGGGGCTCAACTTGACTACTTTTTGAGCATGTTTACAAAAGGAGTAACCATGGCTTGTGCATAGTCTTTAAATTTTGTTTTAAGATTATGTACATATATTTCATTGGACATGCACACTTCCATTGGTCTTTCACCAGTTTCTAAGTCCAATTGGCGGTCTATCGCATTGAACAATATCAAGAATAATTGTAGTGTTTTTCAATATTTTTTTTTTGATAAATTTGGTCACCTATTTATGATATATCAGATATTGGGCGTTTCTTTTTTGGAAGACTTTTCAACATGTTGATTGGGAGATTGGAAGTGAAAAAAGATGGTTCTTGACTCTTTGATAAATCACTAAGATTATTCAAGCATTGAATCATGTTGTCACACATGATCATAGGTAGATCCTCTTCCAAGATTATCTTTAGTTCCACTAGTAACCTCTTGATTTTAGAAAACAAAATGCATTTAACACAAGGTGAAGCACATGTGGGACAACAAATCAAATTAATATTATTCAATTGACCATTTACATAAGCAAAATCAAGCATAAGTTGATACTTCTACTCGGGCTTGGAAAACAATGTCACCAGCTCTCAAAATTGCATCTGAAAAAAGTGCATCCTCATTAAAATGATAATGAATGAGCTCGGTTTTGAGAATTAGGGTTTTCCATCATTAGGTCTTGACCTAATCCTACCGTCCAAATCCCTATTCTAGGAATCACGCCTACTTGGTGGTTGGATTAGGTGAGTCATTGTCACCAAATCCCTCAAATTTTGCCTACAAATTAGAACCTTGAGTTTGGGGCTCAACTAGCCACCACATACACATGTAAATGGATCCCAATTACCTTTTAATCATGACCTAACTATGTACAGAAAGGTGGGACACGTGGTCAACCATAATCGATGCCATGTGGCAAATAACAAACTAGCTAAATTTTCACACTAGACAAAGAACCTTTACCTTTTCCCAATGTAAGTAATATAAGTAAAGGATTAACTATTATTTCTGATAACAAATGTCATGTGTTCCTCCTTGGAAAAGTTGTAGGATGTTGAATTAGAGGTGTCTTATATAGTTTATATATGGAATTATGCGATATTAGTTGTTGTGATAAATTTTTAATATGTGTAATATGGAAAGAAAGAGTTGCTTTTCTATTGTGATGTTGCATTGAACACCAAAATCTAAAAGAGATTGGGGCATTGTTTCTAGTTGCGGGAGAGAGAAACATTTTACTTCAAGTCATGTAAAACAAGATATTTTTTGTCGTTCGTTTGATTCTTTCTAATGGTGTCATGCTCAAATACATTGTTCTTTTGCTTTTTTCACAAATGTTTCATCTTTTCAACTAGTAGCTCACCTTCTTCCTTACGATCAAAGTTCTCTTCAAGTGTTAAATTTGCTTATTCTTTTTGTTGGATAAGAAAGTGCTAGATGCAAGAAATTTTGATAAGAAACATCTGTTTCTGGACTAAACTTATTATGTGTTTATTTTTTTGTATAGGTCTTATATTGTACACAACAATTCACCCATAATTTTCATAAAAGGGTTTCAAAATGCCGCATACCTAAATCTTCTAAGGTATATTGGAATTTGATAAGTTAACAGTAATTAGTGTGCGATTTTCTCTGCATAGATTCATATTGTAGACAATGATAATAGTTTTTTTTCAATCCCGCACTCTACTCATGTATTAAATAAGAAACTATAAGTATGTAGTGCTCTCACAACATGTTGATATGTATATGGTTTCTTCTTTGTCTATAATCCTTGTGAAATTTCCTGTTTGAAATCATTTGCTAATTTGGCTTTTTGCAAGTCTTTATCCATTGATTGATACCAATTTTAGTTGTGGTAGATGTTCGTTCTTCCTTATATGACTACTTCAATGTGTGGCATGCAATTTTTGTTTGAAATGCAACTCTTGAACCGTTAACTTTGAAGCCTAAAGTAACCTATTTTTAAAGCTTGGTCTTATTACTATTTTTGTTATTTTATTTTCTTTTGATGAGCTTTTTAAGTTAATAAGCTATAGACGCTCTAGTTCTTTATTAATTAAGTTATAGATGCTCTAGTCTATATGTAGTATGTCTATTAGATTTTCTTGTTGCTTAGTATGACTATGAGCCATAGCACTAATCTTCAATGGTACCTTTGTAGTTTAAGAGAGTTTTTGGATCACCTAGAGAAGGCCTCCTCCATGAGTTTCCAAGCATGTGATGTTGTAATGAAATGTTGTTGAATTCAAATATCCCTCTATTTGCATTTTAATCTATGCTCCATTTTCATGCATTGAGTCTGGGTACTTGTGTATGAATGTATTTTGTTGATTCTTCCTCTTCAAGTTTGGTTTTGTGATTAGAATCAGGTAGATGTGCAGGGCTTGGTGGCAGAGCATTGTGATTCTAATCTTGCTGCTTTGCGCTTGACTCCCTGAGGAGTTCTTGTTACAAATGTTGATTTGTAGTTCTTAGCTAAATTCAATTTTGTTGATTCTGGTGATTTCTGTAGGATTAGTTTCAATTTCATTCCCTGTTTCTCGTTTAGATTAGATTAGCAATAATCTACACTCTATAGAAAAAAAGAAAAATTTAAAATAGACTGTAGAATGTAGGTGTATGAGTCTTGATAGATCTCAAATCCAAGTTGAGCTTCCATTGTCAATAAAGGATCAAAATCAGGTTGTAGATGTGCCGATTTGACAGGCGGGGTACATCACCATTAAACTGCAACAATAGAGTTGAGAAGAAGAGCAAGACCCCGTTGGCTGTACTGATAGGACACTCTTTGATTGACAATAGAAAAGTGTGTAGAGGGAATCAACAAACATTGGCGTCGTTTGCTATCGACAATCTTCTTGCATCTTGCTCTAGAACTCGTATATTCCAGTCCATTTCACAGTTCTTTGTGCTTCTGACTGCCTGCTTGTTTTTCTTGAGTTCATCATTTTTTTTACCAGCATGGTTTTCATCTCGTTTTAGAGATCCGCACTCGATTAACAACCACCCCAAATGGTTCTAGAAATCCACCGCCCCACTGCTCTCCACTGCTTCTTTCACTGTTTTAGGGGAGGAAGAATATTTAAACCAACGTTTGCACCCGACAATCCAATTAAAATTCCATCCGAGAAGCATCCGACGACTCAAAAAAATTTCTGTCCGACGATTGCATCCGATGACTTCAAAAACATTTCTGTCCAAACGATTGCATCCGACGACTTTGTGTTCGACGATTGCATCCGACGACTTCAAAAACATTTCTGTCTGCAACGATTGCATCCAACGACCAGTCAAAACAATTGTATCAGACGAAATCCCATCCGACAATTCCATCCGACGATCAATCTTAAATCCGATCCGACAATTTGCAGCTGATAGTGTTGCATCCGACAGTCAATTTTCCATCCGACACTATCACTTAATTCCCATCCGACATTGTATGCGACAGTTGCATCCGACCTCTAGTCCATTTGCATCCGACACTATCAAGTTCAGTTGCATCTAACATACCATTTTTATAGCAATCCTATTGGAAATCTAATTCTATTCTAAGGTACTATCAATCACACATTTCAAAAGAAAACGAAAAAGAAGAAGAGTTGAATCAAATTAGAGTTGACTCCAATCAGTTCTCATGGCCAACTTACCAGAAGCAGTTATGGATGAGTTCACACCGAGAAATCATCCGAATGATGAAAACAAGCCATATCGGCTTAGATCTCAGGTAAATCAAGATCCTGGACCATCTAGATGGAGGCCTAATCAATATGATAATCTTGATGATTAACCTGTTCAACATGCTCACCATACTGCAAGATCCGACAAACGAACACCCAGATTGGAATTACCAAAGTTCGACGGTAGTGTGGACCCTCATAGATTTTTACAACTCTTTGAGAATGCATGCGAAGTATATGGAGAATATACTGACAATGCAAAAGTCCAACTATTTTCAATGACTATAGTAGATAAAGCACGAGAGTGATTTTTTAACCTTGATCGTAATGATAGACAAGATTGGTCAGAGCTGAAAGAGTCTTTTATTAAACGCTTCCGACCTTTCCGTTTACAGAAAGCCCCTTTGTACGCCTTAGTAATATAAAAATAAAAAAAGATGAACATGTATGTGACTATATCGAGCGCTTCATTAGAGGAGTTTTGAGCTCCAAAAAGACCCTTTAAGAATTTGTGCAAGATGTAGTTTATATTATTAAAATATTATAACACTAATACTTTTGACTTGCCATAACTTTTTAATCGTAGCTCAAAAGTATGTCATCTAACATATCAATGGAAAGCCCTTGTCAAGCACTTTCCAATGCATTAAACTCCGCTAAATTTGGACTTACCACTAAAAAGTTATGCCATTTTTAGTGTGGAATCAAAATGTGGACTCAAAAAGTTACGTTACGTAGATTTTAAATTTGAGTGTGTTAATTGGTCCATGTGTAAGAAAAAATTGAGAAAAAATATAAAAAGAATCGTTACAAAGGGTCTTTTTTGGATTTAGAACAAGCGTCTCAGAAGTCAAGTCCAAGAACAACCAACTGATAAAATTTTGATTATTTGGTTTATAGTTGGCCTTCCAAGATGCATCTGGAAAGAGCTTAAACCTAGCGAAGAGCATTTTACTCTTAAATTTGCTATGTCCGATGCCATTCGTGAAGAAGATAAAGAGTCTGATGATGAGGACCAGAAAGAGAAAAGAGCTCACCATGTTTTCAATGATAATTGTCCAAGTGAGCCACGAGATTTAGACCAAGTCTGGAAATCTTAGTTCGAGTTGATGAACCAACAACAGATGGAGAAAATCAACAAAGAGTTTCAACGAGCCTTAAAGTCTATTCAAGTTCAGTTGCCAGGGTAATTGCCATCTGGTAATGCTATCCATAGGCGAGAAGTCACCTGGTGCCCACAATATCGTAGTACACATACCGGGAATGAGTGTCCATCACATCGACCTTACGAAATCCAACATTGTATACTTTGTGACACGACCACTCATACCACATCAAGTTGTAGGTACAACCCACGCAACATGCAATATTCTGGACCACAACAATATGCACCACGAGGACAACCACAAGCACCATATAACCCACATTATATGAGTCCAATCCAAGTCCTTTAATTGTCTAGACAACAACCACCTGCACAACAACAACGCTTGACCATTATTTATATAGTTTAGAATGGACACCAAAGTGGCCAACATTTAATTTTTGCTTATGACTAAAGAGTGGCCATGAGATTGCCCTTTATTTTTGGATGGGCATCCTAAAAGCATTCCCAAGACCAATGGCCACACATTAGTCACGCTCAAAGGGTGATCCAAAAAATTGGTCACCTTAAAGTTCACTCTTTAAACACACTATTGTAGTAGTGTTGGAAAAGAAGCATATGGCCATCACTATTTAAAAATAGGTCTCTTGCTATCTCCCAATGGTTTACTTTTGTTATTAGCATTAATCTTCAATGACAACAATATGGATTTATCAAACATGTAAATATAATCGATAACATTGAATATGTGGTTTGTTGTTGACTTTGTTAATTTGATCTTGATGAAGCCTTTGAGAATAAAAGCTAGAAGTTCATAGACTTCTGTTCTGAAAGACTAGATGCATCCCCTTATTCGTTAACTCTTACTAAGGCTCTTTCAATTCCGGTCTCATTCGGAACCTTATCTAATGGTGTTCTATCGCAATCCTTTTTCGTCTTGTGTACCATCCTTTTGGGTTGTCCACCATCACCCATGTTCTTTTCCATTGCCATTGAGCCGCTACATTTTGCAATAAAGAAAGCTATGTACTTTAGAATGTTATTGATTGGTTTCACCTCTTCTGAAAAACTTCATCATTAAATGTCATCATTCAAAACCATCTTTGACATCTTTTTTCTTTGCTCTAGCTCTCTCATTAACAAGTCAAATTTGAAATTTATTTTCCTTCTCAAAATAAAATTTCCCTTCTAAATAAACTTTTCCTTGTGTAGTACCAAATTTTTCTGCATAGCATTGTAGTATTGTTCACAGATTCACTGCCTCTGTGAACATGGCTTTTTCTCTTTTCTTTCTTTTATTGCTTCTGACATTACAGTTCGTTATGGATTATCTTCTTGTTAGAACAGTCAACAGCAGAAGCTTTTCTCAGTTTCAATGTATTTCCCAGCCTGTCAATGGGAAAACGGGTTTAATACTCAGCTACATGCATACACTAGCCATGTAACCATCTACAACTCAAGAGGATCAGTGTTTCAGAGCAGAGAGCAAACCTACACTAACTACTGAATCAAAGAACAATCAAGAACTAGATTAGCTACTGAAAACAAGATTCAAGAAACAAGAAACAAGATTCCTAGCAGCATTTTAACAATCTAAGAATCAAGAAACACTCATCACTTGATGCTTAGATTACTCAAGAACAATCAAGAACAATCAAGAACTGGATTGTAGGGAAATGTGCAAGATCTATGCCACAAACCAGCCTATCTAGTTTACGTGAATGCTGAATCCTACTTTAATCCACAAGAAAACAAGAAATCTAATCCACAACTAGGAAAGCAAGAAAACTAATCCACTCTAGATCCACAACCACACACAATATGAATGGAAGGGCATGATCGTAGGGGCATCACTAAAGAAAACCATCATGATCAAGGAGCTTAGTGTAGCATCAAACTCATGGAAAATCTTTTTATTAAGCATGGAGTAGATACAATGCAAAAGCTCCTCTTCACAAAGAGAGAGTCTCTTAAATAAGCAAGAGAGCTCCTTAGGTGGCATCCTAGTGGAATTTCCACATTTCACAAATTACAAGTGGAATATTCCTCTCCACTAGAGGTCACCATCAAAAGGTGGCTCACTCTACTTTCTTTAAGAGGGGTCTACTTGCATTTATTACATTTGCTTAAAAATACTAGTTCCTACATGGTCATTCCATCTTCCGGGATTCACCATGAGGCTTGTACAGTTCTTACTTGTTTCTCTTAGCTAGTATTTCTCGGCTCTCATACTCGGCTCTCAGTCTTCATTAGTCTCATCTTCTCAGAGACCTCCTCGGTCTAAGGTGAGAGGTGCTCTTGAGTTGCTCTGTCCAAGTATCTTGGAGATTCGTCAGAATCAGCCAACATCATCCCACCCCTAATGTGTTGCAGGACCCACTGCAACTCATATTGGACGATGTCACTTCGCTTTGCATATCTTCGATTGTCACTTGGAAAAGCGTAGATCCTCATTCGCTTACATAAAACCAAGTGCTTATTGTCGCCAGTCTTTATCACAAAAATTGTTTTTCACAAATTGTCGCAATTGGATTTAGAATGTCTTATTGCTGTAATGGGTTGACATTCTCAAAATTTGGAGAGTTCTCAACAGCTTCACAACTTGCATGCTCAAGTGCTTTCCTCATGTCTCTTTGTTTAGTCACTTGTATCTGCCATTGACGGTTTCATCTTTGGTTTCTTGGCAGATTCTAACTCATGGGAGGTCTGTATCCTCCCTTCGCTTCTGGGTGTTTCTGTGGTTCTTCTCTCAGTTGACGTTCTAGTCTCAAGGAAAACCTTTGATCTACAGGTTGCACAAACTTTGGTTATCAGTCTCAAGGGGATGGATTCATCAAAAACTTGTGGTAGGAATAGATTTGGATGGACGGTTTGATAACGGTAAGTAAACATGATGAAGGCTTGGTGAAAGGATGAAGGAATTGATAGTTCTACAATTGCAGCCTTGGACCCTTGCAATGTCGAGCTTCGACCACCACTTGCTGGGTGAGGAGCTTGCTTTATTTGCAGGTTCACGGATGTCTTAATCTTTCATTTTCTGCAGCTCTTTCTTTTGATCCATCCAACAAGTATGTAACATAGGCATCCCCTTTGAAATTTTCTTATTTTACAAACAAAAAGATCTGTAGTTTATTGAAAACTCTAACAAGAAGTTTTTTTTGTTGGAATCCAACTTAGATGCCTTTTGTTGTCCGATTCATTGCAATCAAGCAAAGTCTTTCCACATGGGCTCGAAAACCTTCACCAACTTATTGATAATACTAATGAATGGCACACTATATTTTCTACCATCAATAAGTTTTCATGCCATGTATGTAGGTACTAGGTACCATAAAGTTTAGCAGGTTGAGTTGGATTTGAGCAAAATTCTTGCCACGTTGACACAAGCTCACACCTCTTGTTGTGATGACATCTTGGAGCCATATGATTTGTGATCCTTGTTTAGATTCAACCTATTTGTTGATGAATAGCTACAAAAGATGTGGGTCCTTGTAGACCATTAGCTTCATAGAGACATCCCAATGTAGATTTACTTCATAGTGCAATTACTTTATTTACAACAATAGTAAGCATATCAGTCTACATTTGTAAATATTGATACATGAGAGCGTTGAAAAAAGATTCGAACCTGTCATAGTAATTGAGTTGTATATGAGTGTACACTTCACAATGGAGACCAAGACACCTTGACAATAGTGAGTTGGATAAATGTGTACACTTCGCAATGAAGGCCAAGGCTCGGCCCGTAGTAGTTGAGTTGGATAGGAGTGCGGGGGATAGGAGTGTACACGTCACAAAGGAGAGCACGACTCTTCCATAGTAGTTGAGTTGGATACGAGTATACACGTTGCAATGGATACCCAGGCTCAAATCCAAGTCAAGAAGTGATGATGATTGTTGAAATTGTACATGTTAAAATAAAAGTGCGGACTCCATACCTTAGGAGGTAGATAAGAGTGTTACATCTTAGAGGTGGATGAGAGTACTACATATTAATATTTATTAATGGTAATGGATCTACGATTCATGCCTGAAATAGAAACAACAGTTGGAGAAGCGTGCTACACGTTGATACTAGTAACGACAATGGATTTGTGAATCATTCCTAAAATAGACACATCTAGTGGCAAGGGATATGTGAATCATGCCTAAAACAGACACAGCTAATGACTCAGAGGCTCCCAAATTGGATCTACAAAATGTGGATATAGGTATAGTTGTAAACATTGTACATAATGATGTGAGTAAGAAGTGATTATTCTAGAAAAATAAAAAACCTAATGGAGGTTTTTGAATGGTGGAAGGATCGAGGTCCTCGGGCCTTCCACGACGTAATGCCAAGTGACAAGGTAGAGAGAGAACGCACATTTTGTAGAGAGATAATGTACATTTTGTAGAGAGAGAACGGACATTCCGTAGAAAGAGAATGCACATTTTGTAGAGAGAGGAGAGAGAAGTCACATTTCGTAGAGAGAGAATGCACATTGTAGAGAGAGAATGATAGATTCCGGAGGAGAGAGAAAGGTGGATAGATATTATGCTCATGGAGTTGCTTTCAAAAAACTTAGCTATTGGGTAGCTTAATTCATTTTTGCCGTTCTCCGATATTATTTTAAATACATTAATCTTCGTGTACGATCATGGGTTTTTTTATCATTTTTAATAAAAGCAGGAATATTACTTTAAAATACAAAGCAAACCTGAGCACTTGGCATTATGAGGGGTAAATTTGTTTGGACACGTGTCCTATTGCTTGTGGCCAAGAGGATTAAAAATTTGAAAGTCAAAAAAAGAGTAGAAGAATTTGGTACCCCTCTCTCAAAAATGCAGCAGGGCCCGCGGCCGCCGACACCGAAATTTCGTTCTGGTGGGATGCGCTGGAAACAGTTGGTTTCCTTTCCTTGACCGCTCATCTAACCACAGTTAACGTCCACGTTGCCTTCCGCTAACTGGAGCAGTTAGCCGAAGGTGGTGTGCACGTACCTGCAGTGAGGCCCGCCACCGTCAGATTCTCGCACAAACCTTCAGATCTTGCCACGTTTCAAATATCGACCATTCAGGATACTCCACGTGGCATGGTGACACGTGGGAGGCATCGGGCGGTGGATTGTGGGCGATCTCGTGGCGATAAGCCGCAAATAATTGGGCTAGTTACCGACTGGAGCACGATTCTGATAGACAATATAAGAATGATTTGTTATTCTATTCTGGGTGGCGCTGTCAGATTCCTGGCTGCTCGCGATTGGATCGGGAATTCGATCATGGATCCATTTGTTTTCGCAGTAGAACTGATCGCAATTTGAAGAATCTGTGATCGAATGATCTGCTTGCAAGGGAGTGGAGTGCTGGGGATCCTGTATAAGATGCAGAATATTGCAATGTCATTGTGTGCCCACTGTTGCCACTGATTTTGTGATGAAGAAGGAATTGGGTTTTGTTTAAATCTGGATTTTGGTCAGAATTAGCAGTGGTGGTTTGTTTGCCCTCTCTTTGATTGCTCTAGGACTATACCGGCTGATTTGGGTTTTGTTTAAATCTGGATTTTGGTAAGAATTATCAGTGGTGGTTTGTTTGCCCTCTCTTGGATTGCTCTAGGACGATACCGGCTGATTTGGGTTTTGTTTAAATCTGGATTTTGGTAAGAATTAGCAGTGGTGGCTTGTGTGCCCTCTCTTTGATTGCTCTAGGACGATACCGGCTGATTTGTAGGGGTATGCGATCGTGTCAGAGTGAGTAATTGCGGTTTTTGGCTACTCCATTGGCCTCTGCAGGGTTTTGGGAGTTTGGAGACACTGGTTAGTTACCGCTCTCGTTGTGCACTTTGATTCAATGCCTGTTGTTTTTGGTCTTTGGTTTACTGGTTTGAATGCCTCACCTTGGAAAGGATATATCGAAGGGGTATAAGTTTTTCATTGTTCACATCTGCAGCCCTTTCATGTGATTCTTGTTTAGTATCACACCTTAGAATGTGTTGGAGGGTTTCTTTCAACAAACAAAATCAGTTCTTCAAGAGTGCCCAATTACTAGCATACTTATGCAATTGTCCACATCACGCAGCCCTTTCATGTGATTCTTTATTGACGTTGCTTTTTTGTTTTGGTTATTTCTCTGATGTTATTGAAATCGTGTCTACTTTCTTGTTCGCGGAAATACTCAGAACTACTGTAGATCGGTTCAAAGGAACTTTGAAGTAGGTGGGCAAGCAGCAGTTTTCGTTATTTGACTATTGAGTATAGAGACGTTCTCTGCCATCATTTATGAGAGGCGGCGATCATATTTTTCTTGTGCCAAATTCATCTGTACGAATTTTTGCTGCCTGAAACTCGTTTTCTTATGTCAAGAAGCTTGGGTTTCAACAATCGATGAGGTTTCCCACACAGGGCAATATCTTCCTTCATTAGATCAGGTTGCTTGTATCTGATGATGCAACTTTTTTCCGATTTTGGGTCAAAAGATCGCGATTTTATTCTACTTCTATTAAACGTCATCCTGAACATAATAATTATTTCAACCATTTACAGTTTCTACAAATTCTCAACTGACGACCAAACCATGACGGCTTTCAGCTCAAAGTCTCAATAGCAACTTGTAGAGGCTACATCTTCGAGCAGTAACAACGTCATAGAAAATCTAACAGAATGCTGTAGTAGTTGCGGTCGCTCCTTTGAGATTAAACTTTTTACTATCTGATTTGATTAGATAGTCATTTGCGGCAATTTTACTCTGACTAGACTATCCTGGAGATTTCCAGCTTTTGAAGTCTGACGCTTTTTATTTAGCACCAAAACCTGTATATTCTTCCTGGAACGAATTCTGCGAAGTTTGATCATTTTGTCTTTCTATATCGTTCTCCTTTTTCAATCTCCGACAACTTATAATCCGAAACGCGCTTGTCTTAACCTATGGGTTATTCTCGCTTGGCCATTGACGTCTCTTTCTTCCACATATTTCAAAGATGATTTTTAACCCTCGTTTTTTCTCACTGTACGGACCCGTACGTTCTCGAAAGATTTGCTTTGGTGTACGTGTGCTTGTTAAATTCCTTAGTTATGTTCAAGGTTCATATTCCTCAGTTAAACTTCTAGAGCTGAAGCCACTTTGCTGTTCATATATGTATGATTTTCTCAAATCTAGGTTCTGAAACCGAAGTGGATGCTTTCGTCCAAAGAGCGCGGAAAAAAGAGTGCTTAGATCAGGCTGCTTTATTTGTCCCAGACTATTCATTCATATATCCACTATTATGACTATTTTGGGTTGTCTTTGGACTGGTGTGTAGGTTATCAATCACAATGCATGTGTCAAATCTCCTCAGGACTGTCTTGAAGCCTCAAGGCTTGTCTTCCACTTCATCAAAGAAGCCAGCTGGAAACTCAAGAGCTAATAGAAGGGATGGAGGCTTGGGTTCATACAGATTGGGGGAATCTTCAGGAGAGCTCTATTTTTCAAACGGACAATGGCTGAGAAAAAGGTCCCAGTCTACTCCACCTAAGGCTGCCTGTTTGTGTGCTCCGACGAATCATCCTGGCTCTTTCAGGTGCCGCCTGCACAGGTCTAGCCAGATAAGGTGGGGGAGTAGATCCATGGGTTACTCTTCCATGCCAGCTTCTGGAGTATCTGCAACTACAAGAACGCCTTCTTCATCTGGCTCTTCTATGTCCTCTACTTTTGACTTAACTAGTGTAGGGCGAACTCTCCCAAGAGTTCATTCAAGAATCGGTTTTGGCCGCCACCGAATCAGGCCTAGTAGGCTTAGTCGCATGGTAAATGCGACTGAGCTGGAAGCCGTTACTGTGAAGGGAATGGAAAAGATTTCGAGTCAAAACTTGTAAGTCCTATTGCATATATGCTTTCCTTTCTCAGGTAGTATTTTTTCTCATAGATAGTAAAATCAACTAGAACCTTCTTCTGACAGGCAGGTTAATAAAAACATAAGTTTGGTATCCTTCTACTTTTAAGGGTAGACTTCCTGTTGGAGGTTCTCTGATCTATTCTCTACTTGTTTTGCATCATCAACATTCTTGTTTCCTATTCATGATCGACAGAATTACCTCTGCCAAATTATGTAAAGACAATGGACTAAAAATGTCTGAATGTACAATTTTCAGAGTTATGTTAAAATCAATTTGCATCAAGAAAGCTTCTTTTTGAGAAATGTCTTGTGTTTAACTGGTTGCAACTATCAGGGTTGAAGCTGCACTACTGAAGACTTTTCCAGGTAGATCAACGACAAGTGGGCTGCCTAGAAAATCCTCTTTTGGTACCACACTTCCTCTGCTTTATATCAATACTAAAATATGAGTCCTAATCCCTCACAAGTTTAGAACCCATGTGGAAGTCCGAGTAATGGAAACGTTTGTTTTTCGTTGAAGTTTCTGTTGGTAAGTTCTTGTAATGTCGGGACCAGTTACAAACAGCAGGCATGTTGTTTGTCAAAACAAAGGCAACAATATTCCACAATATGGGCATCACAAGCGTATATTGTGATGCAAGGGGCACATGTCTTGCCCTTGTGATGGCCTTGCACATCTTGCACATGTCTTGCCCAGCTTGTTATGCCCTTTTTGTAATGTTCTCAGTTTCCTCTTGGGAGGTAAACCTCAAGTAATATTGCATGACAATCAGGTTACGTACTGTCATTATTGTTCGGTAGGTTTCAATGAGTCAAGGTGATAGTTGGGTCCTGTCAATAAAGTGAGATGCTTCTTATCTGTCGAATCACGACACAGATTTTATAGATCTGGGCAATTGTGCATTGCTTGAATCTTATTCAAGCAAATTTTGTTCCTATGTGCACGCTGGATCATGAAATTTTTCTAGTGATTAGAATCTTTTATTCGAAGATTAGGGTTTATTCTAGCTGGATAGAAGACCCAATTTCATTCCCAAGTCAAAGATTTTTGCAGATTTATTTCAATGGGTAATAATCGAGTGTAAGTTGTTTTTGCTTTTGAATTTCAAGTGCTAATGTTCAGGATGTGCTCATTTTTCCAATTTATCAGGCTTGCAACAAGCTATTGATTTAGCAGCTTCAAGCAAGAACAAGGAGGATGAAAGAAGCAAAGGGCTGACCATGGCAACGACAGCCCATTTGACTGCTGTAGTCAATGTATTGTAGTGAAAAAGAATTCTGCCCAGCAATTCTTTTTTGACTGAAGTGTGCATCTACAAATGTCAAATTGCTTTCAAAAAATAACTCCTGATAACAGCAATCAGTATCAAAAATATCGAAGCTGTTCTGATTTTGCATGTTGAAATGATTCTTCAGTGCTAACATTTGCTGGTACTTTACCAGGAAATCAATCTCTTTGTCCAAGAACATGGGGCAGTGGAGAATCTATCTTGAACAATGAAATTGGAAGAGTCAAATTCTGGTATGCTTTAAACTTTTAACAGGGGCTCCATAGACTTCGAGCATTTTAAAGGGCAAAATCAACTCACGTTTGTTTAGCTGGAACTAGTTCCTTACTGTAGAGCTATAGTTTCCTAGTCTAATTTGATAAGTGCTCTTAGCAATTGCTTTTTGATCTTAGTTTAGGTTGGTGCTATGCCAACATGGAACTCTGTTTTCGTCTCTGGAAGGGTATGGATTAGAGTTGGATAGAATGTAAAATTGTATCGGTTTTGCAGGTGAGCTTTGCTGATACGAAAGTCAGTGACGGCCTGGAGGGTCTTTTGCATGTTCATAACATGATTGGTTATAAATACAAGAGAAGTTATAATAAGAGTGGCTTGTCAGGCTCTAGTGACCTAGGGCTTGTTGTAAATCAGAAATGTGTCAGGGTCGGTTTGCCTGCACAACTTGTAAGTCGTTTGCCTGTTGCACTACATGCAGCCAAAGCTAGCCAGCCATTTTTAAGATTTGGGACAGCTTTGATCATTTTGTACTTTTATTGACAAGAATAGGAGAGACATACCATGGAACTGATAGTGAACACTTCCCACTAAGAACATTGGAGTTCAATAAAGAAACTATCTAACTTACTTACCTCTTTTCAGAAATCTAGAAGAAGAGAACAACTTGTAGCAGTTAGAATGTGAAATCATTGGGGTTTTGCAGATGAGCTTTGCTGGTTCGAAAGTGAGTGATCAGCCTGGAGAATCTTTAGCTTGTTTATAACATGATTGCTTCCTTATCAACATGAAAAGTGCTATTGTGGAACTGGCTAGACAAATCCTATTGACCTAGGATTTTTTTGAGAAAAATAAAGAAGATCAGAGAGGATTCAGTCATGCCCACAATGATGCCGAGAGAGTGAAACCTGCATCTTGCTATTCTTCTTGGGGACAATCACTATTGGTTGACACCCATTCCGTGTGCTCAATTTCATAAATGAAATCAGCATCAAACTTCTGCAACTCTTGCTTAATGAGCTTTGTGTAGTTCAAGTTGCAACGGTAGTATCTGCTCACCTGTGGCATTACTCTCTTGTTGGCGTAAACCTGTGTGTCATGTGACTTGGTCAATTTGCCTGCTTATGTTACGAGTAGTTTCCGTTGTCTTGCCAACAGGTGATATACCAGTTAGAAGACTTCCCTCCATGAACATTATAAGTGTTTCATAAAGGAATAGTCTAAGTTACAAATTTGTTTTCAGAAATATTGTCAAATCTAACCTTGTAGCAGTTGTCATGCCAACAATTCAACAGGTTTTTTGTAGAGAGCATGCAATATTTTAGAAAAATACTAATTGACTCATTCAAATGTGAAATTAAGCAAATTGTCCTCAATATTTTGAACAAAATGTTCTTGAATGCATGATCCTGCATTTGCCATTATATACCAATCAAGTAATTTGTATAAAGGTGCTAAGTGTGATCATACATAATACTTGTAAATTTTGGAACGGAAAATCTTGAAAGGTTGTTGGTTCAGCAATGCTGTACCATTGATCAGAAACAGTTCAGGCACAATTAGATTAGGTTTTCACAATGCAGGTGCCAGGCAGTAAAGGCATCCCGATTGTTTGGATTTCCACCATGCTAATCAATGATACTCTATTTCAATAATGTCAACCATCAAACTTTTAATAGCTTAGTGACTTAACCAGTCAGCACCCAAGATATGAGTAATTTATCAGCTCAACAAGACTTAAATGGTAGCCATGTTATGTTGCAATGCTAGCATCTTTGGTGTTTCTAGTGCATTCTAGATGATCAATGAAGTACAAACGAATAAGAGTTTTGTCTAATATCTGTGAAGGAACTTAATGCAGATAACATATATTGCCATGATAACTTTTTCTTCAAAAGAGCATTCTTTCTATTCACAGGACTGCTACCCTTTATTTGTGTGCATATTCAATGCATATGAGTCAAAATCCATGTAAAACCCATTTCCATGTCATTTTCATGGGACCTTAATAAGTTTGAAGCTGCTGTTTTATTGTTTTTGGTGGAAAAGTTTCTAGTTGCTCAAGAGCTTCATTCCAAACCACCCAACCCTAAACTCAACATCTCTACTCTTAAACCTGGAGGTGCACGTATTAAAAAACACACAGATTTTCACTTCTTTCATAACCATAAAGTAAGATGGAGCTACAAAGAAACTCCATCTTTAGAGTTTCACATTCAAATAGTTTATATTTACAAAATTTGTTTTGATATGAAATCAAGTTGCATAATGTTCTAAATTTCCCACCAACGCCACCATACAATATTTTATGCCTTAGATTTTTCATCAAGTAGTTATTATTGTTCAACCAACAAGACTACACAACAATATGTGCATCTTGAATTTTCACATACTACATTTAAGAACATCTTTCTATTACAAATGAAATCATGTTAAATTTCAAAAAGATTGAAAATCATCATGTTGTCTTATCAACACCAATATACAAAACTTTTAATGGCACTTTAAATAGGTCACTATCATGAAAGAAGATTGCATCTCTCAACATTCTAAGAATCAAATAGCTACTTTGCAAAATTGATCTAAGGGTGCCACTATAATAGCTTGTTAAACTTTTTGGTATAAATTTAAAACAAAAGAATGAATCCGTATTGTCAAGTAGAATATATTTCAATTGCCAAAATTCCATGAGTGAATAGAAATAAAATCACAAACATTTTAAGAATCAACAAATAATTGAATATATTATTTGGGTAAAAGGTCTCACCCCCTAAAATCCCAAGTTTCTTATTATCATCATCGATTCCAAGAGCAAAACTGGTTCTCTTCAAAATCAGACACAACTATGGTTTGTATTGTCAATATTAATAGCTAGTTTCATATTGTTGTTAAATCCACAAAAATACAAAGCTTTTTGACAAACAACAATGAGTGCACTTAGTTGACTTTTCACATGGTCTTAACTACAAAAACTTTCTCATGTGTCCAACTCTTGAAAACGTTCGTGCACTTAGTTGACTTTTCACGTGGTCTTAACTACAAAAACTTTGGTCATGTGTCCAACTCTTGAAAACATTCCTTCCACTCTATGCATTAAAGAAGAGTTACATTTTTATAAAGCTTGTGTGAATGCTATAACTTAGAAAAGTATATATACATATGCCTTCTAATAAACATCATTGTGGAGGTTAAAACATCCACTTGCAACCGCTAAATTGACTTCTTTGAAATTTTCAACCATATCATATACAAACATTATATACCATCTAATGTTTAATAGTTGCCGGACAATTTGAACTTTGTGAAATTCGCTTCAACAAATGGCATCAGTATTAAGTATTATTGTTGGGTCATCCACCAACAAAGTATGCAATATTTTGTGCACGAAAATCTCCTAATGTAGGGAATGCAATGTTTTGTATAAACAAATCTACCAAGTTCGCATTGCTGTGAACCAAAAAGCTAGAATTGTTTAGGTTACTCAATTTCTTAGAACATTAATTAATTGATTAATTATAAAAGAGTATAAAACGTGCAACGAATCATATGCGATTGAAATTTGTTTCGTCACACTAGATAGCTATAAAACGTGCAAACTTTAGAGTTTTTCACTCAAGAGTTTAATGAGAAAATACAATCTAACAACAACGATCAAAAAATTTATCTCTAAGTCTAAAATGAGTTTTGGCCTCTTATTGACAATTTACCAAAATGTGACTAAACTAGACTAAACTAGTTGAAATCTCTCACACTCCCTCTTCAACTAGTTTTGGCATAGTTTTGACAATAGAACTTTGATCCAACTTTAGAATGATCTCCATCCTAAGTATAGATCTTCTTTCTAAGGTTCTAAAGTATCTTTCATAATTGATATAGAGAATAGTGTCCAAATTGGATGCTTCACTATTTCTTACATCAGTTTTACACATCAAGATATAACTAGAACATGAAGAACCAAATAGAATGTGAATGAAATGATTCCTCCATGTTTCAAACTTTGAACTCTCTGGAAAATTACAGCAACCAAACAATAAATGTGAGTGATGACCATTTGCTTGCTTGTCTCCTCCAACTTTGTCCTTTCTTGATATGTCTTCACCATAAAACTCCATGAATGAGCCTCCATCTCCATCTTGCCACAAGAAACCATCAAACCTTGGAAATCCATGAGTAGGTGAGTACATTGATGATGCAAATCCAGCATCACATGACTCCATAAACCAAGTAGTTTGCACTAGTCCATCTTCAAGATCTACTTGACACAAGAAAATGACCATGAATTCACCAAAAATTGACAATCTCCAAGTATTGGCACCAAGTAGCTCAACACTTGAGAACTTAGCCATGGATGAGTGACATAATGAACCTCCAATAACTTCATTTCCATCAGCAAAGCCAGCCAAGAATGCTAGTACAACTCCAACAATAAGATATTGCAAGACAATGTAGCTAGTTTGTCCATATCTTGACAATTTGCACACATCCACATGAAATAGCTCAAACATGAGATAGAACAAGTAAAGTAAACTTGAACAACACTTCCTTGCTGCTCCTTTGACCTTACTTGAGTCTTCAATAAGCTGCAAAAACAGATCCATAACATCTTTGCCAAATAACCTTCCTTTGATGCTCTTGACTAGCTCCAAATTGCCACCTTTCCTTTTGTGTCGTTGAAGCCCTTTGAGACCAACCTCTCGATCTTCCTCTTGATCATCAAAGTCATTGAACAAACTTTGTTTTCCAGATCCATTACTTGCTTTTTCAGTATGAAAAACATGAGAACCAATATCCACTTGCATAGCATCATCTACACAAGAAAATTCTTCAAAACATGTGAATAAAGCAAAGTGAGTCGCTTCCACTTGCTTACTTTTCTCTTGATCATCAAAGATATCAAAGATATGAATATCTTCAGACCTGAACCTCTGGAAATACTCCCTCTCAAACATATGATCTAGATCCAACAAGATATCATCAATGCTTGATCTCGATCTCCCACAAAGGTTAGTGAAAACAATGTCACCAATGTCACCATCATAAATCAAAAGATAGATTCCAAACTTTCCATCCAACATGAAGTAGAGTAGGTGAAGATGAGTATCAAACCTAATAAATCCAGCCTTCTTGAGTCCATACAAAACCTCAATAAGCTCACCAATGAGATCTCCCTTGCCTTGAAGAAATTGCCTCTCGATTTGCTCCATGTAGTCTTCTCCAACCAACCTTTTGCCATCTTGATCATGAGTGATCAATTCACAATCATAGAATCCTTTGAGTTGATGAAGAGATGTGAGATCCATACCTTGGATCTTCCCAAGAACCAATCTTCCATTGCTCTTCCCTTCATAAGACTCCCTCTTAATGATTGCATCATAAGAAGTAGAAATCTCAAAGACATTAGAAGCCATGAAAAAAATGATTAGTACCTTCAACATAAGAATGATTGAAGTACTCTCTTTTTTCAAACAAGAACTTCTACTCAATGTTTTAGGTATTAACTCATATGATAATGATTCTTCCTCACTATCATTCACAATGACATCATTCAAAGTACATCCTACTTTGAACTCTTCACATACTTCTCTTCTTCTTAACTTGTGACTATCTTCCTCACCAAGTCTCTTGATAGAACCATTTGATCTACTCTCTTTATGAAGACATGTGACTCCACTTGCTGGAAAATAGATCTACCACAACCTACATGCATCAGAGTTTGCACACTACCAAATCACTCTTGATCAACTTGGATTTTAGTAAGTCAATTTTGCATCCCTACAATCTTGGACATGTGACAACACTTCATAGGACTCGAGATGGAGGTCTTTTCACCTATGCCTAATCGTCATAAGGATATGTACAACAAGGTGGTGGATGTAGGTCCAACGCCCCATGATGACACTTGGCATGCTTCTACTTGACTAGCTTTTGCCTACTTTCACATTGCTTTATGAAACAAGCTAATTTATGACATAAATGATACTAATGCAATTAGGCCTGCTATTCACACGTGGGAACATGCTCCACACATGTGTGATTGAGTTATGTACATGAAAATGTAAAACTATCAAGCTATTATTTGCACAATCTTCACACTCCTCAAATTATAGCTTGACTTGGCATGCTAGATCTATCCAAAACTTAAGTAGTTGAACATAGCTTCTCAAGTGGATTCTTTGGCATGGATTTGGTGAGAAAACCATCCAATAAACCTGAGATTGCTACAAGATCACCATAGCCATGACAAAACTTCATTGATTGAAAACTGTTTCCAAACACCATGAAGAGCAGGCACTGTAAAGAGCTTTCCACCATTTGAGCACCATCATCAATGGTTTCTTCCATCCTTGAAGAACACGATTAATCCCAAACCTCCTCCTCCTTTTCTTAGGACCTGTATGAAGGCTTCACGGAAGTCTAATAGACTTTTTAATACTGTTGGTAATCTTGCTTTTGGTGCTAGGGAGGTATTTGCATGATTTTGTGCAATATGGCCTAGAGATAGTGTGCCCTACTACAGATTTTTAGACACTCTAATCTCACACATGTGAAGCTGAGGTGGCAAGGTTCATGAAGTTTCAATCATCTCGTTCACTTGGTCTCCCTCCAACTGTGCTTTACAGCACCCAATTTGGTCTACCATAGCTCAAGATATGGTATTTTGGCAATTTTGTGAGAAAAATTGTCGAAATCTGAGGTTTTTGACATGCATGAGTGATTTAAATTCGTTTGGAGTGGTCATATGCATGTGCTCTAACGGTAGGGTCATAAATCAGTGAGTTTGGTTGACAATTTTTGTAAAATTGGATTTTACGTAAAAATTCTATAATTGACAATTTGTAGTTAATGTCATGTGCTTTGCATGTCGGACTGACATTAAGGTGGTAAGAATAGGAATGGAACTGATTATCGCTCTTTCGATTTTGATTGCCTATATACTAATTGTACTTTCTGTCCAATTCTTAAGCTACGTATTTTAAAAAAAAAAATCCAAAAATTAAAATATTTCAGCTTTTCTCTCTGATTCTTGCCTTCCATCAATCAGTTAGCATCCTACGGTGTATTTGATTTGAGAAATCCATTTAAAACAACTCTTTTACTAATTGGCAATTTTGTAATAGTCTATGTCTAATTTTTTTATGAGAGATTGATATTTTCCATCCATTTTCAATTTTTATTAAAAAAAACTAATCAATCTTTCCATAATTGTTTGAAGTAGCTAGATCAAAATCTTAGTTGAATCAAAATTATTTAAATACATGGGCTATGCAAAATTTTCCAAACTTTCATCGACTTGTCAATCCTTACTATGTATGTCAAGTTTACCATATATGCCATGAATTAGAGTCTACTTGTTTGCTTGTTTCTTTCCCCTTCCGTGTTTAGGTTTTATGGTTTTTTGTTTAGAGCAAGATGTGTTCTACTGTACTTTAAGCAAGATGTGCCCACCTTAGCTTTATTTCCTATTTTGTAGATGTGTTTGAGGAGTATTCAAGAAAATAGCAGTTGAATCATATATGTAGTATTGAGAAGTATTGTTGAAGACCAGATAGAGGACTTGTCAAGTTCTTCTAGAACATTCTTTGCTTGATCCAGAAAAATAAATCGTATATGTAGTTTCTAGAAAGCCTTGATATTGGAAAACCACATGATCAACATAGGAAATGACCTGAATTGTGGGTTCATGGATGTTTGCTTATAAATCTTAAACATTAATATCTAGAGTGCAAGTATTCAAAGACAATATGACAAAAATCAATTGAGATGTTGAATATAATGAGGTTGAATTTTTCATTGGTATAATCTTTTTTCAAATTTA
This sequence comes from Diphasiastrum complanatum, assembly GCA_029204225.1. Classification (NCBI taxonomy): domain Eukaryota; kingdom Viridiplantae; phylum Streptophyta; class Lycopodiopsida; order Lycopodiales; family Lycopodiaceae; genus Diphasiastrum; species Diphasiastrum complanatum. The sequence goes on from CM055095.1 coordinate 31,986,178, forward strand.
GAAGTTTTCTTAAAACTATTGTAGGTCTGGAATGTAGTATCCTTGCTAGTCATCCGAAGTCTTTGACATTATTTTTCTCGTCTTTATTGTTTGTTGATTTGAGTGCATTAGAAGTAATTTGTGGAACTATAGAAAATAGGTGTTTGAAGTGTAGATTGAAGGTTGTCTCAAATGTGTAGAGGAAATTTTTAGAGGTTTTTTTTTATTTGTGATTGCAACACAACTATGTTCTAGGGATGATAATCAAATAAATCTTTGTATGCTAACTATTTAAATGGTCATACAAAAAGTAAGCAAAGCGTGTTGATGGGAATAGTTATTGGAAAGGGTGGAAAAACCATCATGAAGCTACAATTTTAATATAGTGCAAGAGGAGAAAGAACCAACATCAACAATCCTCAAGCAAGGACAAAGTCAAATCCAAAGACAAATATGAGGAGGAAGATGATTCCTCTGATGCTTCATCATCCAAGCTCAAGAAGAAGAAGATCAAGTGCTTTTATTGTGGCAAGAAAGGTCATTATGCCACCAATTGCTTCAAAAAGAGGAATCAACTCAAGCAAGCCAATATTACCAATGAGAAGGAAGACACTATTGCAAGTGATGGAGAGGGATCTCTTATGGTCTCTAGTTTCTCATCTACTCCTTTCAAGAAGGACGGCCTATGGTATATTGATAGTGGAGCCTCTTCACATATGTGTAGCTCCAAAGACTCTTTCTCTTCTATTGCACCTTATGATGGAGTCAAGAAATCAATATACACTGCAAATGATTTTGAATGTCCTATTGAAGGCATAGGGAACATTCCCTTGAAGCTTGCATCCTCTAAAGTTCTTTCTCTCTCCAGAGTTCTTTATGTACCTAAGCTTACCAAGAATCTTATTAGTGTTGGCCAATTACTTGATAATGGCCTTGATGTAAAATTCAATGTTGATACTTGCACTATCAAGAAGAATGATGAGATACTTGCATTAGGATCTAGATTTGGTGGCATCTATAAACTAGATCCAAATGACTATGTGAATGCTTGTAATGTTGCTCTTGTGAACAAGCTCTCTATGGAGGAATTATGGCATAGGAGGTTGGACATCCCAACTATAAATCCATGCTCTCTATGATTAAAGAAGCCAAAGCTATTGGCTTGCCAAAGTCATTCTCCAAGAAGATCAAGCCTTGTGAGGCTTGTGCTATTGCTAAATCTCACAAAAATCCATTTACAAGATCTTCTATCAAAAGCAAGCATCCTTTGGAGTTAATCCACTCGGATGTGCACTTCTCAACAACTACAAGCAAGGGAGGAGCCACTTGTTTTGTTACTTTCATTGATGATTACACAAGATTCACTCGGATATATCTTCTTGCTTCTAAATCTATGGTGTTTGATCATTTTCTTATTTTCAAAGCTTATGTAGAGAAGCAATTCTCATTCAAGATTAAAGCTCTTAGAAGTGATGGAGGTGGTGAATATATCTCCAATAAATTTCAAGATTTTTGTGAGCTTGAAGGCATTAAAAGAGAGTTTTCTTGTGCCTACTCTCCATCTCAAAATGAAGTGGCCGAGAGAAAGAATAGATCTCTATGTGAATGTGCAAAATCTATGAGAATTGAGGCATCTTTTCCCAAAGATTTTTGGGGAGAAGCCATTAATTGTGCAAATTATCTTTGCAATAGGCTCCCACATATAGCTCTTGGAGGAAAGTCACCATATAAAATCTTATTTTTGAAGAAGCCTAAGGTTGATCACCTTAGGGTTTTTGGATGCTTATGTTTTGTCCATATTCCCTTGGAAACAAGGAAGAAGGAAGATCTTAGTGCATGCAAAGGGATCATGGTTGGATACTCATCCACCAAGAAGGCCTGTAGAGTCTTTATACTCTCTACTTCTCAAGTTATTGAAAGTAGAGATGTTGTCTTTCATGAAGATCAACACTCATCTTTTGAAGAGGCCGAGATCAAGAAATCTATGGATGCATCATCAATTATTGATCTTGAAGACAATCATGATGTGATGGGGTCGAGATTTGAAGAAGACTCTCCTCGGATCTTCTCACCAAGAAGATCCATGAGAGATAGATCCGAGCCTAAGAGGCTCTCATATGATGACAAAGGCAAACAAGTGGATCTTGATTCCACTAATTATGTTTTTTATGTCTCTCATGAAGAGCCAAAGAATGTACAAGAGGCACTCAATACCAAGGAGTGGTATGATGCCATGAAGCAAGAGTATGATGCATTGATCACCAACAATACTTGGGAGCTTGTGGATCCTCCATCCAACAAGCATGTGATTGGTTGCAAGTGGGTATTTCGGATCAAGTTCAATCATGATGGCACCATCAACAAGCATAAAGCAAGATTATGTGCCAAAGGATTTGCTCAAATCCATGGTCTTGATTATGAGGAGACCTTTGCACCCGTTGCAAAGATGGTGACAATAAGAATTCTTATTTCTCTTGCTTGTTTTTTCAAGTGGAAGGTGTTCCAATCAGATGTATCCAATGCTTTTCTAAATGGTTATCTTGAGGAGGAGATCTATATGGAACAACCTCAAGGATTCATCAAGGATGAGTCCAAAGTGTGCTTGCTCTTCAAAAGTTCTTATGGACTCAAGCAAGCACCAAGATCATGGTATTCAAGACTTAACTCTTTTCTTATCTCACTAGGATTTACTCTTAGTGACTATGATCCTTCCATGTATCTAAAGTTTGTCGATAGCAATATTGTCATTCTTCTAATTTATGTTGATGACATTATTCTTTGTGGAAGTTGTATCAAGCTAGTTGACGAAGCCAAGCTAGCACTTGGATGTGAGTTTAAAATGCAAGATCTAGGAGAGATGCATTACATCCTAGGCCTAGAAATTGATTTTTATGAAAATCATGTCTTTATATGCCAATCTAGATATGCTCACTCTATGTTGAGAAAATTCCATATGGAAAATTCTAAGAGCATAGAAACTCCAATGGAGCAAATTGTAAAAGATCCTAATAAAGGTGATGAAAGATCCTTTGAGGACATCACACTTTTTAGGAGTCTCGTAGGCTCCTTGATTTGGCTTACAATTACTAGGCCCGATCTAAGTTTTTGTGTGCACAAATTGAGTCAATTTATGCAAGATCCTAAGATCCATCATTGGAAGATGGCCAAGAGGATTTTAAGATATGTATCTTCATCTTGTGATTATGGTCTACTCTATAAAAGTGAAGATCTATCCATTATTGGCTACTCGGATTCGGACTTTGCAAGTGACAAGATGGATCGAAAGTCTATTAGTGCATACACTATTTTTCTTGGAGGCAATCTTATATCTTGGCTTTCCAAAAAGCAAGATACTATATCTCTCTCTTCATGTGAGGCCGAGTACAAAGCACTCACTACAACTATCAAAGAAGTGCTTTGGATCAAGAGGTTATTAATGGAGCTAAAGTGCATCAAGGAGGATGATCTACCAATGATCAAGTGTGATAACATCTTGGCCCAAGCTCTTGCCAATAATCCCATATTTCATGCAAGAAGCAAGCAAATAGAAGTGGCACGCCATTTTGTGAGAGAAAAGCTTATTGGAGGTGAAATCTATTTGGAGCATGTCAACTCATCCTCCTGTATTGCCGATCTACTCACCAAGCCTTTCAGCAAAAGTGCTTTCATCAAGCATAGATCTAATCTTGGAGTTATATCAAGATCAATGCTCAAATCTTCATAGATAATTTTTTAGGAGGAGTGTGAAGAATTGAAAAAGATTATCTATGTTAGATATAGGAGTCTTATGTTTTTTTGCATCAAGCATCTAGGTGTAGGATGTTGATAGGAATAAATTTGGCATAGATGGCAAATTATGCATTTCCACTTGTCGAGCCAAAATAGTGTAAGAGGCTAAACACGTGCCAATTAGAGTGTAGACAAGTGTAAAGCTTTTGTTTGATGAATTCCAAGAGGTCCAATAGGATTTAGAGGTGGAACCTTGTGAGGTCCAATAGAAAATTGAGGTATGCTTGAATATAGTCCAATAGAATTAAGAGGTGCATGGATCAATGATCCAATAGGATCAAGAGGTGACAAAATATGGTCCAATAATAGTTAAGCATAGTGGTAGCTCGTGGATCTACTAGTATCATTGTACTCCTCATTTTGAATCTAATTGATTTGGTGATTTCATGGATTTTGTGAGTTATTGGATTTCTAACTTTCTCTCTCTACCCGAGAGCTCATGATGTTTTTTCTCTCTCTACCCGAGGAGAGCAGCTTGTTTTTACTTAGATTATTTTTTGAATACTTCCCACATGTGTGAGTGAGAGTTGGAAGTGATTGAATGCATGTAGTAGTGTGTTTTTGCCATAGGATCTAAGATTGATCTTGAATCTCAATCTAGTCTTGATCTTGGTGCATCTACACACCTTAGGAGATCACAAGTACATGTAGTGGACAGTCCACACGTGTGAAATTCAACAATACCGTCATCCAGATCGGTAGACCATAAGATAGAGTTAATTCTAGGTAGTCACCCTATCTCTAGACAACCTTATAGGTTTTCTCAGAAGGAAGAGATAGAGACTACTAAGCAAATTGAAAATTACATTAAAGATGGGTCATATTCAGCCAAGTAAGTCACCTTGGGGTGCTCTTGTTCTTCTTAAATCGAAGAAAGATAGAGGCTACAGGTTGTGTGTGGACTACAAGGGGTTGAATAAAATAACTATTAAAAATAAATATCCTTTGCCTTGTATGGACGATCTAGTAGATCGATTAGGTGGAGCTAAATACTTCACAAAGATAGATCTTAGAACCAGATATCATCATATTAGGATTCATCCGAATGATGTGCAAAAGACTAGTTTTCGGATGAGATTTGGTCATTATGAATTTCTCGTGCTTCCTTTTGGGTTGATGAATGCACCAGCTATGTTCCAACAGATGATGAACGATTTTTTCATCCATATCTAGGAAAGTATGTGGTTGTATTCTAAGATGACATTCTCATCTACAGTAGGACACTTAAGGAGTATTTGAGTCATCTTAAGACTGTCTTAGATATTCTCATATGAGAGAAACTTTGTGCTAAGGAATCTAAATGTGAGTTCTTTAAGCATGAGTTATTGTACCTCGGTCATAAGATCACTAGTAGTGGGTTGGAGATTGACGAGAGTAAGGTCAAGACAGTGCTTGAATGGCCAATATCAAAGATGGTCATAGAAGTTAACTCTTTTTTCGCTTTTACAGTTTTCTTTCGTAAGTCAATTGAAGTTTATGCAAAAGTGGCAGCACCTTTAAATAATTTGACCATAGGCAAAGTTACTAAAATGAAAAAGAGAGGTCAACTTAGTGAGGCTATTGAGTGGAATGATGAATTGAACTAATGCTTTGAGAAACTCAAGCAAATGGTTACTTCAGCTCATGTTTTATAGATCACGAATCCTGATATACCTTATGTCGTGCGAATTGACACGAGTGATTTGGCGATAGGGGCAGTTCTTGTATGGGGATATGCCGATAGTGTTTGAAAGCAAGAAACTCATGGGGAGAGAGGAATACTCTCTGTCTATGGCTTCTCTCTAGAGATCAGAGTCTGGTTGGCTAAGTGCCTCTTCGACTGTCGTCAATTCCTGTATCAAAAGACATGCAAACTCAGGAGTATACCTTGTGGGATGTGTGCACACTCGGCTTGATCTTCTTGGAAGAATTGACTGATGAACCATTCTTAGGACTTGTTGATGGGTAGCAGCAACGTCTTCATCTAACTCGCTGTCAAGTAGTGGATCGACAATGAAAACGCTTGAGCCTGAAGCTCGGATTGACGTGCCAATGGTAAGCATTAAAGGTTCTCTTGGAACAATGCCTTTGTCTATGATGTCGATGAAATGATCCTCGATAAAGACTGTATCCCGGTTGAATAAGATTTGTTGGGTATCAGGATCGTACAACTTGTATGTGTTGTCAAATGAAGTATAACCAATCATGATGGTCTTTAGACCTTGGAAGTCAAATTTCTTCCTTGTCTCTTTCGAGATCTGCACATAGGCGATGCATCGGAACACTCATAGATTCTTCACAGAAGAGTTAAAGTCCGTCCACACCTCATGGGGTGTTCTACCTGAGAGGGCCTTGGTTAAACATCTGTTCTGGATGTAAGCTGCAATGGAGACAACTTCGACCCAGAAGCTCTTGGGAAGCGATGCATGCGCCAACATACATTTAGTTGATTCAACCAGGGTACGGTTCTTCCTCTCGGCCAAGACATTTGACTGAGGAGAATAAGGAGTGATAAATTGCTGCTCAATGTCTTGGCTTTGGCAATTCTCCTTAAATTCGATAGAGATGTACTCTCCACCATTGTCAGACCTCAAGGCTTTGATCATTCTTCTAGTCTCTTTTTCTGCATGCTCCTTGTAGATTCTGAAGCAATTAAAAACTTTTGATTTCTTCTTGATAAAATACACTATAGTTCTTCTGGAGAATTCATCAATAAAAGTTATGAAATACTTTGCATCCTTCAAAGAGAGATTCTGCATCGGGCCACAAATGTCTGTATGTACAACATCTAACAATCCTCTAGCAATATGTTGATGGCCTGATCTAAATGGTTTCCTAGTCTGCTTACCAGCTAAACAGTCTTGACAGACAAGTAACTCAACCTTATTATCAGGATAGTCTAGATCAAGAGCAATAGAATGTTTAGACATTTGCTGTACAAAAGCATGATTCAAGTGAACAAGTCTATAATGCCAAAATTTTATTTGCTTGAATAGAAGTACTGAGCACTTGACTAGAGGCAGAAAAGCAATGACTTAATTTATACAAGTATCCATGCCTCTTTCTGAGTGCTAGGATCTTGCCTATCCTATCAACTACTTTGCATTGATCACATTCAAATTCTACTTTATGTTCTAGATTTGTAATTTTGCTTACAGAGAGCAGATTTGTAGACAAATTGGGTAATACAGGACTTTAGAAAGTAGCCTAGACTGAAGCTTAATCTTACAATACCTTCACCTTTGATAGCTTGTGCGCTATTGTCGCCAAGGTGAACGTACTTGTTGGTACTATAGGGTGTATAGGACTCAAAACAACTAATGAGACTGGTCATATGGTGAGTGGCATCGGAATCCAAGAACCAAGAACCGTCGTTGGATGCTCCTTGATGGCTGGTCATGAAGGCATCATGATTCGCTTCTTGAATAGGTTGTGGAGCTTTTGTAGCTGCATTGGCCACTTGATTTGACTGTCTCTTGCTGTTGTTCTTTGCCTTGTAGTATCCAACAGTCTTGAATTTCATGGTTGGTTCTCTTGAAGTATCTGCAAAACAGTTTCTTCTTAGTGTGTGGGTTCTATTGTTCTTTGTGCTGTGTTGGTTTCTGGTCTTGCTTTGATTGCTTTGGGCCTTTCTTCTTCTTTTGCTTAGTCGTGTCTCTGTTGGTGTACAAGGCACGGGAATCAGCTGAGGAACTGGAGGCTTCATTCCTCCGCATGTCTTCTTGCAACAATATTGCAATGACTCTTGAAAGAGTCAGCTTTGGATGCGTCGTGATGATCATCACCCAACTGTCGTATGAGCTTGGCAAGCTTGTAAGCAGTTGCATTACTGCGTCTTGATCGTCTATGATAGATCCGTCATCGACCATTTGCTTTAGTAGGTTCTTGAACTGGTCGATGTGATTCTGTAGGGAATCACCATTCGCCATCTTGAGGGAGTAAAATTTCTTTCTGAGATATAGTTTGGAAGCTATATTTTGCACTTCGTATAATGTGCTCAAGATGTCCCAGACTTCCTTGGATTGTTGAGTTTCAGACACATGGCTGATCTGAGTATCCGAAATGTTGAGGATAATTAGAGCAAATGCTTTGCCATCCTTCAACTTCCATCTGGAGATTGTTGTGTCGTCAGTTTTGGGTAGTCCCTTTGCACCTGTAACAACGTCATACAGCTCCTTAGCCATTAGCATGGTTCTCATCTTAAATTTTCACAGATGGTAATTAGCTCCATCAAGCTTGTCCATGATAGGACTGACTTTCTCTTAGGAATCCATGTGGAAGATTAGTCTAGGTGATAGGAGTAACTATCAGTGACTTAAGTATGAAAATTTGGTGCTAAATTGCAGAACAAGAAGACAATCACTCTATTGGCTAGTAGAGTCTTGTTTCTGTAGAAGCTAATCAGGCTATAGAAATAGCTCTGAACTGAAACCGCTTAAAGGATCAAATAGGTTTTGATTTCTTCAGCTCTGATACCATGTCGGAGAAGTGAGAGGATCAGTCCGTTCAATTCTCTCGGTGCGTGCACTACTGGTGACTTAGTAGGCGAACACAAGAACATTATAATTTTAGAGCTTTTAATGTGCGGTGGTAGCGGAAGCGATGAGTAGACAACTAGACAAATCAATCAGGTCAGACAGAAGTTAGAAAAGCATTACAGTATTGACACGAATCTAAACACAAAACCAAATAGAGCTGTAATCATATTAACTATAACGAAATATACAAGTCAATAATGCAAGTGAGCACAAAACAATAGCGGACGTAACCATGTGCTTCACAAGGCTAATCACAATCTATAAAGGTTATGAACCTATTACTGACAATATGTCTGAAGGAAACAATCAATGCGTGAAAGCATCTACAATGTCTGTCTCACATGTTACAAATCATGCTTCGTTGTTTGAATACTGAAATGGTATTTACTATATACACAAATTTTACAGGTGTGCAAATGAAGAAGGTACAAAAGTGGTTGTGCTGTCTGTAGGAGATCGTGGGTGGCTGCCATCGTTGTCAAATCTAATTGCACAGTGCATAGAACGAGCGTGAGGAGGCCGCAACATCGGGCTTCGCTAAAATTGACGTTGGTGAAAATGCGAAAATTGCAACACTCTGTTGAATGCCTTAAAAAATCAGTTGTAAGGTACCTTTGTCTTTTTGTAAGGGCATCTTCGGCTTTCTATAAGGGCACCTTCGGCTTTTGCTCTTCTCAAAAATGTGAAGGTGGGACTTTGTCGCATTTTTTGCCTATTTAGATTCACTTGTATTTATGCAAATTGTGCAACTGTTGCAATTGTCACATTTTTTGCCTGTCATAAATTCCGTGTAAAAATACAGTGTTGCAATTTTCGTCTGTCTGATTTTACATGTAAATATGCAGACTGTTTGCGACAATCAGTTCAAATATGTAGACTATGGGAGGTGCCGTTGCGAAGCTCTTTCCAAAAAAATAGAATAAATTAAAAACCCTAAGGCTATTAAGGTTTGGCCTTGGTCAAACCCTAAGGGCATGCACTGAATTTATATTAGGATTTTCAAATTTTTTTTTTGACATTGAATGTCTATAACTTTTGAACCGTAGCTCGGAATTAGGTCATTATAGTTCCGTTGCGAAGCTCTCTTCGAGCTCTTTTTCAAAAAAAAAAAAAATTAACGACTCTAATATCAATTCAGCGTGCGCTAATTCGATATTAGGGTTATTTTTTTGAAATCAATATTTTTTTAAATGAGGAATTTTCTACGAACTTTGACTGCCTATAACTTTTTAACCATAACTTGGAACTAGGTCATCTACGTTGTCGTTGCAAAGCTCTCATCGAGATCTTTCTAATGACAACATGTTCATCTCAATCGGAACTACGGTTAAGAAGTTAGACTGTTTAAAAAAAAACCTGATATCGATTCAACGCGCGGATGACCTGTTTGACCAGTCAGATAACACATCTGCGCGTTGAACCGATATTAGGGTTTGGAAAGCTCTCGCACCATCACTTGGAAATGCAAAGTAGAATGAATGAGCACACACTAGCACAATTACGCTCGCCGATTTTAAGCGCCAGTTGCACATTTTTTCAAAAGTATGGGACCCCTCGGGGCGTTTTTCAAAGGGAGAAATGTGCAATATTATCACATTTGCTTATGGAATTTAAGGCTACATATTAACCATATAAGTTGGGCGGCGGGCAGTTTCGGAATCATTAAAAATAAGCATGTTATTACTGGAAGTTTTCTCTCTCTTGTTAATCTTCTCTATAGTCAAACTTCTTAAAGGGCCCATTTTGAGCCCATATTTTTCCTTATGAAAGAATCGATGCATAAAATCATCTATTATGTATGTTTCTGATACCATGATACATTGCATTTTGTATCTGGCATTGGCTACGTTATTAGATTACAACTACTATGTCTAGATACAATTTACAGTTGTGCAAATGTATGTACAATAAGGTGGTGTGGAGTCGTTGCGCCGTCTGGAGTAGATCGTGGCTGTTGTTGTCAATGTCCAAGTAGTTGCACAATACATGAAATGGATGTGAGAAGGCTTTGACTATTTGGAGTCGAGCGTGTTGCTGCCGATAGTCAATAAAGTCGGGATAGTCGTTTGATGGTCCTCGACGATAGTTGGTTGAGTCGACAAATCGGACTCCCCCAACAAGTCGATAAAGTTGACAAGTTGGCCAAGTCAGGCTTCCTCGATAAGTTGGCCAACTCTGAGGAGTCGGGTAACTTCAACAAATCGGACTGTCACTCTCTAGCCTGTCTTTGATAATAGACTATTTTTGCAGACTATGCGACAATGCATGTAAAATTGCAGCAATATGAATGGAATAGGAGAGTAGAGGAATAAATCCAACAACTATTACATTTTCTCATTGTTAAGTATACGATAAAGATCCGAGGAATTATGATTGAAATACAGTAGCTTGCTGGTTTTGTACGGACAGCAACAGTACATAATCATCTCATTCAAGTTTGATCAAGTTCTATTAGTGTTTGCATCTCAAATTGTGTGTAGATGCTGATTTTGTACATTGGTGAAATTGGTAGTGTATTTCTCTTTCTAACCAAAGATCATTCAAGTAGATTGGATCTTAAGGATTTGAAATCTTTCACATGGTATTAGAGCTCTTGTGTTTCAGGTTATGAAGGAGGAAATCAGATCTATCAATGATTTGGTGAAGATATCAAGTCTAGAGCATGCTAGAGAGGATTCTACACCAAAATCGGATTTTTTGCTTTTGTAAATTGGATCTTTTGTAGATCAAAACACTAAATAGGTCAATATACTGGTTCAATTCTGTTTTTTGAATTCACATGCTGGATTTGGCCATTTGGATCATTGGTTCAGCCTAAGTCGTGGCTTATAGATTGCATATCAAATTTTCAGCATTTGCATGTAGATTTGGAATAGTCAATTTTTTGTGATTTTGTCAAAACCCTAATTTTGATTGGATATCTAGATAGTGAGGTTGCTGGACTTCATTTGAGTGTCTTTCAATCTTAGGAAGTGGCAAAAGTCATTAGATTGAGGATAGATCATAGGTTGATCAAGATTCCATGATTCTATGTGTTGATTTGCTTGGATAAGTGCTAGAAGAGAATTTGTGAGATAGTTTCAAATCTTGGTGATTTCTTTTGAAAGCATTTGTTGTTGTTCAAAGGAGTGCTGTGTGCATTGAAGCAGGTTGAAAGAGAAGATCAGGTCATTGCTACATGGCAACCTCAATTGGAGTCATGTTGGAAGCCAATGATAGGCTTACCTCAAGTAACTATTCATTATGGAAAGTGAGGATGGAGTCACTTCTTGAGATGAATGATGTTTTGGATATTGTTGTAGGCTTGGAGGAGAGACTAGCAACACAACAAGATCAATTGAGGTATGACAAGAGGGCCAAGAAGGCTCTACACATGATAAAGATGAATGTTACCAATGAGCTTCTCAAGGAAGTTGGTAAGTGCACATCATCTTTGGAAGCTTGGAATTCATTGAAGAAGCTTTATGAATCCAAGTTTACTTCTAAAGTGTTGACTCTAAAAAGACAAATCTTTTCTTCTTTGCAAAAGAATGAGGAAAGTCCAAGTACTTTTGTTTTGTCTTATTTATTCCATCTATTACCAAGAATTTGCTTAGTGTGAGCCAAATGCTAAGTAAGGGCCTCAAGGTGGAGTTTGATGGAGATGCTTGTTTGATCAAAAGGAAGGATGTCTTGATTGGAAAAGGTAAAAGGCAAGGGAAATTGTTCAAACTTGATGCTTGTGTTATTGCTAACCAAGCTGGATGTGTTGCAAGGGAGCAAATTTCTATTCAAGAGGTTTGGCACAAAGGGATGGGACACCTCAACTTCAAGTCATTGGAGGTAATGGCAAGGAAGAAGGTTGTGATTGGTCTTCCAAGTTCCTTAAGTAATGACAAGCATGTTTGTGAGTCTTGTGCTTTGTCTAAGTCACATAGACTACCTTATACTAGATCTATTTCTAGATCTACAAAGCCTTTTCAACTTGTACATTCGGATATTCATGGATCTACTACAATTAGCAATAGTGGAGCTAAGATGTATGTAACATTCATTGATGATTTTAGTAGATTTTGTTGGATCTATCTACTAAAGAGCAAGGATGAAGTGTATGATGTCTTTGTCAAGTTCAAGAATGCAAGGGAGAACCAATTCTCCACAAAGATCAAGTGCTTGAGAGGTGACAATGGTGGTGAGTACATATCTAACAAGTTCAAGGCCTTTTGTGATGAGCATGGGATCAAGAGGGAGTGTACAACATCAAGGACCCCACAACAAAATGGAGTGGCTGAAAGGAAGAATAGAACTTTATGTGAAAGTGATAAAGCTATGAGGTTAAGTGCTAATCTTGACAAACCATTTTGGGATCAAGCTTTGTTGTGTGCCAATTTCTTGTGCAATAGGTGGCCGAGTGCTATTTTGGATGGAAGGACACCTTTTGAGATGCTATTCAAGAGGAGGCCGAGTGTCAACTTTCTAAGAACCTTTGGATGCACATGCTATGTCAACATTACTCTTGATGATAGGACCAAGGAGGATCCATCTTCAAGAAGAGGTATTTTTGTTGGATATAGTGAGGTGAGTAAAGTTTACAAGGTTTACATTCCTTCTACTAACAAAGTGATTGCTGGTAGAGATGTCATTTTTGATGAGGGAAACATTCCAAAGGTGTCTTCAAGCATGATTGATGGTAAAGTAGATGGATCTAACATTATTGATGTTGATGAGAAGGATCCTACTTTGGATGGTGGTGATGATGGACCTTCATCAAGTCAAAAGCCAAGGAGAACATCAAGAGAAAGACAAGTACCTTCAAGGCTCACATATGATCAAAAGGGTAAGCAAGTAGTTTCTGGAAATTATGTTGCTTTCCTAACCTCTTTGGATGATCCTACAAGTGTAGATCAAGCAAGGAAAGAAGAGGAGTGGATCCAAGCAATGGATCTCGAGTATCAAGCTCTTATGAAGAATGGAACATGGAGATTGGTGGAGTTGCCTATGGACAAGAAAGCTATTGGATGCAAATGGATCTTCAAGGTGAAGACATACCAAGATGGATCTATCAATAAGTACAAGGCAAGGTTAGTGGCAAAAGGATATGCTCAACAACAAGGAATTGACTATGATGAGACCTTTGCACCCGTGGCAAAGATGGTAAGCATTCGAGTCATCATTTCACTTGCTACACTTTATGGATGGGATCTATGGCAAATGGACATTTCAAATGCATTCTTGAATGGTGATCTTGAGGAGGAAGTATACATGGAGCAACCCGAGAGCTACATTTCATCAACAAAGCCAAATCATGTGTGTCTTCTACAAACGAGTTTGTATGGCCTTAAGCAAGCACCAAGGAGTTGGTATGCTAAGCTTAACACTTTTTTACTCTCTCAAGGCTTTGTTATGAGTGAGTATGATCATTCACTTTATTATAGGTTTGCTGGAAATGATGTTACCATCTTGCTAATCTCTGTGGATGATATCATCTTGAGTGGTGGAGACAATCAAGATGTGGAGGATATCAAGAATGCTCTTAAGAAGGAGTTTGAGGTGCATGATCTTGGTAATCTGCATTACATTTTAGGAATAGAAGTCATTAGATCTTCTCAATCTACTTTCATTTGTCAAGAGAAGTATGCTAATTCTATTCTAGAAAGATTTTATATGGTAGATGCAAAAGCTATTGATACACCTATGGAGTCTCATGTAAAGCTTACTATAAGAGGTAATGAAAGATCCTTCAAGGACATTACTCTCTATAGAAAGCTAGTTGGTTCACTCATCTATCTAGCCATTACTAGACCTGATCTAAGCTATTGTGTTGGAAGATTGAGTCAATTCATGCAATATCCTAGTGAGGAGCATTGGAAGCTAGGAAAGCGAGTTTTGAGGTACATCATTGGAACTCGAGATTTTGGCATATTGTATGAGGGATCATCACCTAATCTTTTTGGATTTTCAGATTCGAACTATGCTGGAGATGTAATGGATAGGAAATCCATTAGTTCTTATTGTATTTTCATAGGTGATGGAGCTATATCATGGATGTCAAAGAAACAAGCCACTATCTCATTGTCATCTAGTGAGGCCGAGTACAAAGCTCTTACACATTGCACAAAGGAGATGGTATGGATCAAAACGATAATCAAGGATCTTCACTTGATGGATTTTTCATAGAGCCCAATCATCTTTTGTGACAATCAATCAGCCCAAAGAATGGCATCCAATCCTATCTTTCATGCTAGGAGCAAGCATATTGAGATACAATATCATTTTGTGAGGGAGCGAGCCATTGCAAAGGAGGTGAAGCTTCAACATGTGTCTTCAAGGGAATGTGTAGCTGATATCTTCACCAAAGCATTGGGAAAAGACTTGTTCATGAAGCATAGGACTTCACTTGGAGTATTATCAAAGTCTATGCTAAAACTAGTTGAAGAGGGAGTGTGAAAGATTCAACTAGTTTCATCACATTTTGCAATATTTTCATATTTGGCATATTGAGGCCAAAACTTGTTTTAGACTTAGAGGTTGACTTTTCAAAGTTCATTAGTCTAAATTTCATTTGAATAAACACTTTTTGAAAGTGTGGGAAAGATAGAATGCGAGTTTGAGTAGATTCAATTTGAATAAGTTGGGTACATTGAATCTAGACCCAAAATTGGTAGGGTTAGCATTTTGGTGGGAAAGCCAAGTGGCCAAATAGGGTTTGGACCTGCTATAAAAGAATGTAACTCGTGGAGAGAGTCATCTTCTCTCTTCTCTATCTCATTTCATGCTTATACATGGTTCTCTTGGGTTCTACTATCTTGGTGATTGCTTGCAATTCTATGTGTAGAATGATCTATATTTGCTATTTTTGGATCCACAACAGTACATAATCATTTCATTCAAGTTTGATCAAGTTCTATTAGTGTTTGCATCTCAAATTGTGTGTAGATGCTGATTTTTTTACATTGGTGAAATTGGTAGTGTATTTCTCTTTCTAACCAAAGATCATTCAAGTAGATTGGATCTTGAGGATCTGAAATCTTTCACATCCCGCCGACTCGAACCCAAAAAGATTTTGGATACAAGAACTAAACGATTAAGGAATTGTATAGTTACCGAGCATCTAGTTCGAGGGAAGGGTCACACAGACGATGATGATTCCTGGGAACAGGAAAGTTGCTTGAGGAGGAACTTCCCTACCTTTACGTTCTGTGGTCAAAACTTGAGTAAGGGGGAAAGAATGTCATGCCCACAACTGATTTCGGATTGATTATCCCGCTAGAGGTCAGTAGGCCTACCTCGACTCGTAAGTTAATGATGCTTATGAGAGGTTTGGGGCCCTCATGTGCATATGTCCATAATTAATGGTTGGAGGCCTAAACTCATGATGTTGGATTATGGGTCTATTAGTGAGTCATAGGGGAATTGGATGATGTGGCCCAGATAGGCTGCACAAGTGTCCAGTGAGGTGTCACAGTGCACTACTAGTGGTGCATGGGCCTTGGAGGGTGTAAGTATACCCATTGGACTCTCACTAGTGTATGCTTGATTGTGATGTTAGTAGCTATATGCTGCTAGTATGACGCCTATATCCCTCGTGAGAAAGGGATCCATAGCTTGCGGGCATTAGGTTTAGTTGGGTTGGTTTGTCCATCATGTGATTCCCTTGTGTGGCTTTGTTGCAGCTTGCTTGGCTAATGATCCTCGATCTACGTCTTTATAATCGTCCTCTTCTCACAATCGTTTTCACAAAGTTGTCTGCAATAGTCCAGATCTTGAAATTTCTCTCAAAATATTTCCAAATTCTCCTCAATCCTCTCCCTCTCCCTCTCTCTCTCTCTCGCTCTCTCTCTCATCCTCTTCTCACAAAGCTGTCCGAAATAGTCCAGCTCTTGAAATTCCTCTCAGATCAGGAGGAGCACCTCACGCTCTTTCCCCATCGTTGCTCTTGTCCCAGGACAATTGCTAGTATCCAAAAATTTAGGGCACAAGTGGCCCAATTAAAATGCACGATTCTACTTTTCTCCACAAGAGTGTACATTCTCTCACCTCATTGATGCTATTTTTCATTCCAGAACCCTAAAAATTAACCATAACCCTAAATTTCTAGCAAAAAAATTCTGTCATTGGATCCGCACAATCTTTATACCCACCTCTCTCTAAAAAATTCTCTTTCCATAAGTTTCTAAAAGCACGTGTTCTCAACAGCTCCTTAAGGTAACCACCTTTGAGCAGCAATGGGCTGAGCACTCTGATATGCAGCCTAGTGCTGGTGGGAGAATTACAGCCCCTAGCAGCTCGTAGCAGCTCCTAGCATGGTACAGCCTTTTTGGCCACTTTGACCAGCCCAGCTTGTATGATTTAATCCTGCAAGCAAACTAGTTAACCCATACTGTATAATTCAATGCCACTAAGTAATCTGATCAGCCCAAATTCTAGAGTTCAATTCCCCAAGATCTTCCACATTGTATAATTCAATCCCACACAAGTAATCCAGAGCTCAGCTCAAATTCTATAATTCAATTCCACAAGTAATCTGATCAGCCCAAGTTGTGTGATTCCCTTCCCACAAGCTCAGATTATGACATAAAACCACAAGTAATGTGATCAGCCCAGATTGCAAGGTTCAACCCCACAACTAATTGGAACAGTCCAGCTTATATGGATCAATCTCAACTGCAAACCTCTTCAGGTTTCAAGTATCAGTTGAGCAAATCCTTCAGGAGATAAATTCTTGCACAGTCCCTGATAAGTTTGTGAGCAACTGCTTGAAAAACGTGTAACTGCCTCAAAGAGGACGGGCAGGCCAGAAGAAAAAATATCTCTGATCATATTCCGACTTTCTTGAACAGCCTTTGCAGTTTTTTCTTTCTCGTCATCCACTCTCTTTGAAAGCTCATCTATGGCTCTCTTCTTTTCCTTGAGGGGATCATCAAGAAGATCTTTTTTTTCTTCCACCACAGCTGTAGGCTCAAAATACTTGCTTTCATAGTTTTTCAAAGCAGTAACTTTCTTGTGCAACTGTCGTTCAAGAGTTTCTGCTCTTTTTTTGTGCTTCAATTCTTCCCCATGAAGCTGAAGGATGCTATGCACCAACCCCACAAAGCTATTGATGGCTTCCAAGACTATCTGAACTGGCAATTTCTCAAGCGCCTGATGCCATTCTTGACAAAGTTTGTAGATTGGTGGAATCACTGAAATAGGCAGGTCTGTTTGATGGTCCAGTTTCTCCACAGATGCCGATTCAAGAGGGATTAAATTTAACCTAAGCCAATAGTTCAGGTTCTCCAAATATTTTCTTTGAGTTGGTATGTGTTCTTTGAAAGCGTTATGCCATGCATTCAAAACATCTTCCAATTGTTGGGTTGAAACAATGTGCCGATCACTGGTAGCACCTACAGCTCTGGACAGATCTGCATTTGGCGATTTCTGTAAAATAACAGTCTGCTCTTGATGGGTGTCATGCATCTGCTGCCACATGTTCGTTGATCTGCAAAGCTCCGGTTGCTGAAATGTCAAGCTAGGAATGGAGATGATCAAACACTAGCAATATAACAGAAAGCACACATGCAGCAAGCAAGGTTACATGAAATTGAAAGACAGTTGCCTCTCTTGATCAGCAATGAGCTAACACCCTTGCCACCTCAAAACTAGTACTCACTTATGGGATTCTGTGATAAGAAATTATAAATCATGTTTCTGAAATCTAGAAGCTCAGAGATACCCTGGCAAGGTGCTACAGTCGAGGCACAGTGAGGGATCACAAGTTGCACCAGCAGAGACTCATTGTGGATTTCAGCAGAATAGTTGCACGTTCACATGGTTCAAAAGCTTATATCAATGCAGTTTTTTGCAGACTGCAAGCTTTCTAGCAACCAACAATACTACTTGTCCGTCCATAAGCATTAGTTCTCTTTGAGTCCAAGTAGGACTTAACTTTGAGACCTTACAGTTAATCTTTTGATGAACAGTAAATTAGTCCTTGATTGTAGCCTTTGTATTTTTGGTACTACTATTGGAAGATCACATGTACGATGGGACCAAGCAGGCTAGAGCTTTGCATGTCATACATAACATTTCAGTTTGTGTGTACTAGATACTGTGGTTAATAAGCATGAAGACACACTCAAACCCTGTTCAACCCATAGGGACACGAATTTGTATCTAATATACAATCACTACTTTTTTGATTGAATAGTTTTAATGCCTGTAGCATGTGTGTCACACTTATTGTGCGTCATTACTTTAACCTTATTTTGGGTATCAATATGTCTAAGAAAACTAGGAAATTGGAGTAATGATATTGAACAAGTCTATTTGAGGGTGCATATTGACACTTACAAAAGCATTATGTAAGTCAACCTAATTTCAGTTGCATTCCTTACAAGACTAGCAAATTGCTGGGAGATCAACCCACTCACAAGCACATGCAGGGTACTGGAATTGTTCTACATCAGAATAATATTAAAAAAGGTATAATGTCAAAGACTTACGTGCACAATAGAACGAGCAGCCGATGATAAAGTTCATCGTCCCTTAGTGTAGCAATTTCCAAAGATGCTGCCTCAACATTTTGTGAAGTAAACATGATTTGTCTATTCAGCAAATCGATGGTAGCCCTTTTTTTACCAAGTCCTGCTTCTCTTCCCTTGCTCTCCAGCTGAAGTAACTCAGCACACTCTCTTTCATACATAAGCTTGTTAGTTTCCAACCCCTGAATGCAGAAAGACCAAAAAGTTTTATTGACAAGCTCTGAGCTTTTAGTTTCATAGTCCATGTACTAGGGCCAAAAAGCTTGTATATAACTTGCACGACAACCGCTCAAATGCCCAAACTTTCTAATGAACTTAGAATGCTCCCATGATAATGCTTCGATGTGCTAGAAGATTAAAAGAAATTAGAATTCAGGACCAAGCACTAACAGAACATGGTCAGGGAACTGTAGGGTCATGTGCTTCATTGTGTCGAGCGGCTCATGAAATCAGTCAAGTAGTGTGTTTCCACAATGAATAGCTATATTATAACCCAATATTTTCAAAAGAACCAATCAATTGAGGGACAGGAGTTTTTGAAATCTCTTAAAGACCAACACTGCAATTCAGAATATCAGGGAGAAAACAAAAGCAACAATCTTTTCTGTCTAGCCAACCTTCTAGACATATAAGCAACAATTCAAAAAGTCAAACAGTACTTGAACTAGCTGTGCAAGGCCCATCATGGCAATACTAAAGAAACAGCTTGTGGCTTAGTGTGATAGTGTAATCTCACTTGTGGATTTGTGGTTTTCTTGAAATTCCAACCAAAATAAATTAGGTAGAAAAATGCTAGATGTAAGAAACAACAAACAAGGTAGGGAGAAAAGGTTAAACTGACTGTAGGTTTGTTTACGAAGATCAATTCCATGGGATACTCAAGGTGTTGTAGCTTACCTTCACTTCATCATAAAGCTTTTTTTCCAGCTCAAAAAGCCTATCAAGTATTGATGCATGGCTTGTTTCAGGTCCCTTGGTTGTTCCATCAGCTCTTTGGTTCCATTGGTTCCTTCCGATACTACGCAGATGGCCGCAAAAAATTACATTGAGCAATTTGTAAGAATGGTCATGAAATCCTGCATCATTAAGTGACAGTTTCGGGATAACTTGATATAGTTTTAAGTAATGAAATACTAGGTCTTTTCAAAATCCTGTTCAGAGCTTAAACTGATCAAGCTTAAAACTCAATCCACTATGTGGAATTTGAATGTTATCAGTAGTGTCGATAATGCCTAAATTACCAGACAAAAACAATCAAAATTCTAATTCAGCAATACGGTAAGTGAGAGAATCAAATAGGTCTGTAGACACAGGTAAGTAACTTCCATGTAGCAGATGACTCTATGAGCCACCTATTTACAAACTTTTTGTCCCAGTTCTATTTTTGCATCTCTCTCTGTGCACTGTGCAGTGAGGATGTAAAATTTCAGAATTTTATGAGGGAGTCTCAACGGATAACATATCCTCTCCGATCATCATGATGCGACGAATAAAACTTCTTACAATGACAAATTCGCATCTGAATGCCATTTGGCGAACTCACCATCTTGTATAAACATCGTACCATTTAGTGCTGGAAACAAAATGATCAAAAGTGTCAAGTATTGTGTGTTCATTGCGAATTCCAAGTAGAAGACCTTTTTCGGGGAATCCTTTGCAGATGCTTGTACCGACAGTTCGATAAACTAAATTTATCGCACAAGCACTATGTGGAGTTTGAAGATTTTCAGTAGTGTTGACACTGTTGGACATGTATTCAAATTTTCAGCTCAAATCACCAGGCAAGAACAGTCATGTATTAAACCAACAAAGGCAGTCTTTAAAAGCATCAAAAAGTTTATTATAGGAGAGGCAAGTTTCTTACCGCAGATGATTCTATGAGCAAGAACTTTTCCTCCTGATGCTTATGTATTGTGCAAAAATCTATGCATACAAGATGTCCCGAAGAAGGTCAATCCTTTGGATAAATTCTTTATGCAAGGAGTATAAATTCCTGTTTTGAAAAATTCATATCTGAAGGCCACAGTGGGTGGCTAAGGCACTCTATCCTACCATATTATGCCATTTTCGTGATGAAAAGTAGTTTGAAATGCTTGTTGTCCTAACAGAAAGAAGAAACAGATTATCTTGTGATCAGTAACGAGATGCAAGAAGACAGAACTGTTAGCTCATATTTTGAAGAGTAAATAGTCAAAGTTTTTTGGAAGTTGATTGAAATGGAAAGGCAAGTGCGCACGCCAAAGATAATAATCCATCATCTGCCGAAGACAAACCTTCATCGATGGAGTAATTTTGCTTGTGAACCTGGCGTGTCTCTAGCAGGAAAGCAACGCCCATGCCACTAGAATGAGCTTTCAGAAACAAATCATCCACCTTCAAAATTGCATCCACGTAATCCTTTCCTGTCTTTGGAGCTGGTTTGATGACTGACATTTTTCTATAGAGAGGTGTAGCTATCTTGTTTTTCACCTCTGCTTTGTTTATAACAGTCGTATGTCCACCAGAGTTCCAATCCTCTTCCTCGTCCACTCGCTCCCCGCATTCCTCCCATTCATACTCCTGCTCCAGTGATCCTACTTCTTCTTCTTCTTCTTCCTGCTGCTCCTGAATGCACTCTAGTTGCTCACCAATTGTCTCCAAAGTTTGCGTCTTTGTTGGATGAGCAGTAAACTGTTTGAATACCGATCTCTGAGCTAAAGAGGGCAGCTGCAGGATACTTGCAGGCAGAGTCGGTGATCGGATGAGAGCATCGACATGCTGGGGAGGGGGAGGTGGAGGGCGCAGCTCTGGGGAGGGATTTAGGAGGTCAGTCTCTGCGAATTGCCGCAATGCTGCACCCACGTTCTTCAGCGCCTCTACATAGGCAATATGCGCAGCTGCATGAGCATAGTAACATGACACTGCCTGCCCAATGTACTGCTTTCTCGCTTTGCATCGTGCCACATCCTCTAGATCGTCAACTTTTGAGTTAGCACAACCCATTTTCTACAATTCCACCACCAAGCTTCCTTCTTTCTTCTTCCTGAGCTACACCATTTTGTTCTGCTGTTTCTACCCAATTCATCTCAAAATCTGAGAAATGAAATAGCACAGCAGGAAAAAAAAGAATCATCCAACTGCTAATCCAGTTTGTGAGCTCAAAGCATCTCGATTTTTTTCGTGAAGGAGGAGCCAGAAGATTGCTTGTAAGTAGCACCACATGCCAGATACTATATTAAACTTTAAGCTTGTCCCTCAGCAAACTGGAAAAATTGCCAGATACTATATAAACTTTAAGCTTGTCCCTCAGCAAAGTGGAAAAATTGCCACTTCGCTGCCTTTATTATCCAGATTAATAAGACTAGTGCTGCAATGGATATGCCATTTCAATCTTCACCCCATCAAAGTGGGATCAAATGCCAAATCAGTGCTTCTATAATCCAAATTAATAAGAGTAGTGCTGCAATGGATATGCCATTTCAATCCCTACCCTGCCATGGAGCAAAGCAAAGCAGAAGAGAAAGGAAATGGCAAAAATGTAAGAGAAAAGGTAAAAAAGGGGTGAGAGGAGAAGGCAATGGGCAAAGAAAGATACGAGAGACAATGGATAAAGAAAAAAGTGAGAAAAGACAGTTAAAGAGGTAGTCTAGATGCATGGTAATGCTTGGCTCTTTTTGGTTGATTCTATGAAATCTTTTCCTCTCTTTTTCTATGAAATCTTAGATTTAATTTAAAAGCTTTTCCTCTTTTTTTTGGTGATTTCATCATTTTTTCCATTTGCCCCATATCCTCTAATGTAAGTGTTTGATTGGTGGTTTAACATTCGATATTCTCAAGGTGACATTTGTTGTCATTCCATTGATTAAAAAATCAAGTGTTTTGTTCTCATGGGTACATGTGGGACCAAGTCTCACACATGAAATCATCATTAATCTTCTCCAACATAAGCCTCATTGCATGCTAAACTCCTCACACTTGCACACTTTTGCAAAGCAAATAATAGTGTAGGTATACATAAGCGTATTGGAAACATAGAGAAAATTCACAGGACAACGAAGAGCCATATTGTGAGGCTTTTTCATATATACTTGACATGCTTTAGTAGGTCACGAAGTGGCGAACGTTCTATGTCGTCGAGCATCACCACTGGTTCGCGATAGTGTACCTCTAAGACGTAGGCCTTACTTCTACATGTGCTCACATCAGCATTGGGATTTAAGCTAACACTACAACCAATGCTGCCATGATGCACTAGTTCAAGAGAGTATGTATTATTGTTATGGGCACTCTCAACAACCCACTTATGTTATGACTTACCATGCATAGTGGCATCTTGGTTGCATGTTATGGAGGAGACTCAATGTCCTCCTCACATGTGGCACTGATTATGTTTTGAGAATCCTTGAGTCTAGTGGATGCCACAAAAGACTCCAAGTTGGAAATTGACTCCAAATTATGGATGTCCTCGAGTTGGACAAATGAAGTGTGCAGGAGTGATGACTTTGATTGAACATCCAAATCTTGAGTTTTAAAGGGCTGCCACATAGAACGCTAAGTTGCTAGGATGTCTCAAGATAAAGAGAATCAATGCTCATCATTGTTAGAGAATGGGCAATGGAAGTTCAGAAATCTTATATAATGTTTAATGCATAAAATTAATATAGGGAATCACAAAATTGTTCAACAAAAGTGAATGACAAGTAGTGTGTTGTTAACAAGCACTTACGTATTAAAGCCTGCAAAATTTATATAAAACAAGGGAAAATTTTATAGAGCTATGCTCTAGGAGGCATTGATTTTTTCTAATTTGGAGCTATAAGTTATGGCCATTTTAGTGAATTCACTCCAATTTTAGTTAGCTATGCTTTTTGAAGTCTGTTGTTCTCTATTTTGGTTTTACCTTTGGCAAAATTTCTTGACTTTAAATTTATACATCTATAGATTTGTGTTTTAGCTTGAACCTGAGTCAATTTTCAACCAATTTGGTAAATATTTGCCAAACATATACAAGTTCTTGTGAAAGTGGTTCAATCCCAATTTTAATAGGATTCTTTTGGGAGAGAAGCACTTCATCTTTTCAATTTTGAAGTTTTTTTTCACGACCTTCATTTTGAAATTTCAGTTGTAAAAAAAAACATGGTTTGCCTAAAATGCTTGCCAGTGGCGGCTGAGTTTAGGTGGTTTTTGTCTTTTGATATTTTTTATATTAAAAAAAAAACGCTCACCACAAGTGTGAACATTCACATGTGTGAGGATTTACAATAAAAGAAAAAGTGCTCAACCGAAGACAAACATTCACACCTTTACTCTTCACCCTTTCAGCCCCCCTCCCTAGCTCTTCTCCACGTCCCCCCCCTTCCTTCGCAACCCCTTCTCACATTCTTTTTTTTTCTCTATTGTGTGTCGCTTCACACCTCTAGTTTTTTAAAAATATTCAAATATTTTCTCTTGCGCCCAGTCATGACCCTGTGACCATAAAATAAAATTGATCTTACGGTTTTTAAAATTTTTGACGATTTTTATTTTTTTTACTGGCACTTGGGTGGTCCATTTCAATAACCAACAAAAAAACATTTTCAAATTTTGAAATTTTCAATGGTTCTTCAATTTTCTTACGAGCATTACAATGCTATGAGAAAATAATCATTGAAAAAATTTTGTTGACAATTTTAAGTTTTTTTGACCGTCCTTTTTTCTCTACAAGGAAATATTTTATGGATTTTAAAATTTCTTCAAATCCACTTCATATTTTCGTCTAAGGCCCCTATTTCTAAGTTCACTAATTTGTTGTTTTATATCAATTTTTGAGATTCCATATCTCTTCCGTTGGAAGTCGGATTTGGGTACAGTCAAAATCATGTTACATTTTACATTTCATTTCTTTGAAATTTTGGTATCTTTTTATTTGAGTTCGAATTTCAGTTTGGTAAAAAGCAAAATTTAATAACTCATCAAGACTGATATTGTAGAAGTCTTATTTATACCAAAATTTGAAATCCTCAAAAGGTTTTTTATATTTGCTCTTATTGAAACGGCTTACAATCCACATATTACAAACTCAGCTCTTCACCAACAATTCAAATGCATTGGGATTATGAATAGGAAGATGACATTTGTCATATTGTGATGATAGTTTTGAAAATGGCATGGAATATTGGGATCAAGGTGAAGATTACACTAAAGACTATGACCAAAGTGACGACTTCGCTGATGAATATCAATATCAATAATACAGTGATGATTTTTAACTTGACTACTATTCTAAAAATTTCAGTGATAACCAACAATATGAGGATAAAAAAGAACAAGTCATGGAAGGTTGGTTTGAAGATGATGCAGTTGAACCATTCGATGGTCAAGATGAACTAGAGTTTAATGAACCATTTGATGATCAAGATGAACTAGAGTCTAATGATCATGAAATATCAAGGTGAAAGTTGCTTCCAATTTGGTACTAAATACCAGTCCGAAACAATAAGTGTGGATGAGCAACACCAGACACAATGTGAAACTGAAGACTAGTATGAGCCCACTGATCAATTTCATGATCTTGATGAAGTCGAAAGACGACATCATTATGGTGTAGAACATCCTTTTGATCAAGATGAAGATGATAGCGCTGATTATGAGGCTTATGAAGATGTCTATGATGAGTAAAGAAATTGATGGGAATGGAGAATGTTCTCTCTATGTTACTACAAGTATGATTGGTCCTTCTCTAGTGGGTACATCATTTTCTGACACAAATGATCTCAAGGAGAGAAGGAATATTGGCAGAACAAGTGAAGCAAGAGTTTTTAGTCCCAATGGCAAATTTGTGGGAAGTTTAACGACATCAACTCAACATAAGATCATTTAAGTAGATTGGATCTTAAGGATCTGAAATCTTTCACATGGTATCAGAGCTTGTGTCTCAGGTTATGAAGGAGGAAATCAGATCTATCAATGATTTGGTGAAGATATCAAGTCTAGAGCATGCTAGAGAGGATTCTACACCAAAATCGGATTTTTTGCTTTTGTAGATTGGATCTTTTGTAGATCAAGACACTAAATAGGTCAATATACTTGTTCAATTCCGTTTTTTGAATTCACATGCTAGATTTGGCCGATTTTTGGATCATTGGTTCAGCCTAAGTGGTGGCTTATAGATTGCATATCAAATTTTCAGCATTTGCATGTAGATTTGGAATAGTCAATTTTTTGTGATTTTGTCAAAACCCTAATTTTGATTGGATCTCTAGATAGTGAGGTTGCTGGACTTCATTTGACTGTGTTTCAATCTTAGGAAGTGGCAAAAGTCATTAGATTGAGGATAGATCATAGGTTGATCAAGATTCCATGATTATATGTGTTGATTTGCTTGGATAAGTGCTAGAAGAGAATTTGTGAGATAGTTTCAAATCTTGGTGATTTCTTTTGAAAGAATTTGTTGTTGTTCAAAGGAGTGTTGTGTGCATTGAAGCAGGTTGAAAGAGAAGATCAGGTCATTGCTACATGGCAACCTCAATTGGAGTCATGTTGGAAGCCAATGATAGGCTTACCTCACGTAGCTATTCATTATGGAAAGTGAGGATGGAGTCACTTCTAGTAATGAATGATGTTTTGGATATTGTTGTAGGTTTGGAGGAGAGACCAGCAATACAACAAGATCAATTGAGGTATGACAAGAGGGCCAAGAAGGCTCTACACATGATAAAGATGAATGTTACCAATGAACTTCTCAAGGAAGTTGGTAAGTGCACATCATCTTTGGAAGCTTGGAATTCATTGAAGAAGCTTTATGAATCCAAGTCTACTTCTAGAGTGTTGACTCTAAGAAGGCAAATCTTTTCTTGTTTGCAAAAGAATGAAGAAAGTCCAAGTTCCTTTGTTTTGAGAATGAAAGCATTGAATGATGAGTTAGCTTGCATAGATGAAAGCATTAAGGAAGGAGAGCTTATTCAAGTGATTCTTAATGGCTTGTTGGATGCTCATGCTAACATTGTTCAAAGTATTGCTATTCAAAAGACTTTGCCAAGTTTGATGGATCTTCAAGAGATCTTGATCAATGAGGAATATAGGCTTCAAGCAAGAGGTGGATCTACATCGACACTTCAAGAGGATGCTATGTTCACAAAGGGCAAATTCAAGGGCAAAACCAAAAGGAAGTGGTCTAAAGGGCAAGATCAAGTGGATGCTTATTCAAGTGGCAAAAAGAAGGATAGATCAAAGCTCAAGTGCTTCTATTGTGGCATCAAAGGACACTTTGCAAGTGAGTGCTACAAGAAGAAGAGAGATCAAGGAGACAAGCAAGGTAATCTTACTCTTGATGAGGATGGTTTGGATGTGCAAGATGCAAATGATGATGCTTTTGTGATGTCTTCATGTATGCTTGCTAATGATGGAGATCTAGGTCCTTGGTGGATTGATAGTGGATCAAGTTCACACATGACCTTTCACAAAGAGTACTTCACTTCTTTGTTGGCATATGGAGATGACAAGAGGGTGATCTACACGGCCAATGATGGTGAGTGTGCAATCAAAGGGATTGGCACAATTCCTATTTCTCTCTCTACAAATAGGAATGTTCAATTGGAGGATGTCTTATTTATTCCATCTATTACCAAGAATTTGCTTAGTGTGAGTCAAATGCTAAGTAAGGGCCTCAAAGTGGAGTTTGATGGAGATGCTCGTTTGATCAAAAGGAAGGATGTCTTGATTGGAAAAGGTAAAAGGAAAGGGAAATTGTTCAAACTTGATGCTTGTGTTATTGCTAACCAAGCTGGATGTGTTGCAAGGGAGCAAATTTCTATTCAAGAGGTTTGGCACAAAAGGATGGGACACCTCAACTTCAAGTCATTGGAGGTAATGGCAAGGAAGAAGGTTGTGATTGGTCTTCCAAGTTCCTTAAGTAATGACAAGCATGTTTGTGAGTCTTGTGCTTTGTCTAAGTCACATAGACTACCTTATACTAGATCTATTTCTAGATCTACAAAGCCTTTTCAACTTGTACATTCGGATATTCATGGATCTACTACAATTAGCAATAGTGGAGCTAAGATGTATGTAACATTCATTGATGATTTTAGTAGATTTTGTTGGATCTATCTACTAAAGAGCAAGGATGAAGTGTATGATGTCTTTGTCAAGTTCAAGAATGCAAGGGAGAACCAATTCTCCACAAAGATCAAGTGCTTGAGAGGTGACAATGGTGGTGAGTACATATCTAACAAGTTCAAGGCCTTTTGTGATGAGCATGGGATCAAGAGGGAGTGTACAACATCAAGGACCCCACAACAAAATGGAGTGGCTGAAAGGAAGAATAGAACTTTATGTGAAAGTGCTAAAGCTATGAGGTTAAGTGCTAATCTTGACAAACCATTTTGGGATCAAGCTTTGTTGTGTGCCAATTTCTTGTGCAATAGGTGGCCGAGTGCTATAATGGATGGAAGGACACCTTTTAAGATGCTATTCAAGAGGAGGCCGAGTGTCAAATTTCTAAGAATCTTTGGATGCACATGCTATGTCAACATTACTCTTGATGATAGGACCAAGGAGGATCCATCTTCAAGAAGAGGTATTTTTGTTGGATATAGTGAGGTGAGTAAAGCCTACAAGGTTTACATTCCTTCTACTAACAAAGTGATTGTTGGTAGAGATGTCATTTTTGATGAGGGAAACATTCCAAAGGTGTCTTCAAGCATGATTGATGGTAAAGTAGATGGATCTAACATTCTTGATGTTGATGAGAAGGATCCTACTTTGGATGGTGGTGATGATGGACCTTCATCAAGTCAAAAGCCAAGGAGAACATCAAGAGAAAGACAAGTACCTTCAAGGCTCACATATGATCAAAAGGGTAAGCAAGTAGAGGTTGATCTGAAAGCGCTTCAACTAGTCAAAAGGGAAGTTGGCAATTTGGAGCTAGTCAAGAGCATCAAAGGAGGGGTAATTGGCAAGAGTGTTATGGATCTGTTTTTGCAGCATATGGAAGACTCAAGTAAGGTCAAAGGAGCAGCAAGGAAGTGTTGTTCAAGTTTACTTTACTTGTTCTATCTCATGATTGAGCAATTTCATGTGGATGTGTGCAAATTGTCAAGATATGGCAAAACTAGCTACATTGGTGAGCATTGTTTTGATGTTGAATTTGTA
Source organism: Diphasiastrum complanatum (assembly GCA_029204225.1). Lineage (NCBI taxonomy): Eukaryota > Viridiplantae > Streptophyta > Lycopodiopsida > Lycopodiales > Lycopodiaceae > Diphasiastrum > Diphasiastrum complanatum. Next base: position 32,015,072 of record CM055095.1, read on the forward strand.
CTAGCATTCTTGGCTGATTTTGCTGATGGAAATGAAGCTATTGGAGGTTCATTATGTCACACATCCATGGCTAAGTTCTCAAGTGTTGATCTACTTGGTGCCAATACTTGGAGATTGTCAATTTTTGGTGAATTCATGGTCATTTTCTTGTGTCAAGTAGATCTTGAAGATGGACTAGTGCAAACTACTTGGTTTATGGAGTCATGTGGTGCTGGATTTGCATCATTTATGTACTCACCTACTCATGGATTTCCAAGGTTTGATGGTTTCTTGTGGCAAGATGAAGATGGAGGCTCATTCATGGAGTATCATGGTGGATACAAGGCAACAAAGGACAAAGGAGGAGGAGACATGCAAGCAAAAGTTGATCACTCACATTTATTGTTTGTTTGCTGTATTTTTCCAGAGAGTTCAGAGTTGGAAGCATGGTGGAATCATTTCATTTACATTCTATTTGATTCTTCATGTTCTAGTCACATTTTTACATGTAAAATTGATGTAAGAAATAGTGAAGCATCCCAAGTGGACACTATTCTCTATATCAATTATGGTTGTTTCTATTTTGAGCATTACATGGTCATTGAGAGGAGACCTATTCTTAGGAAGAAGATCATTCTTATGATGGATCAAAGTTCTATTGGCAAAAACTATGCTAGGAGCATTGGAAGCTAGGAAAGCGAGTTTTGAGGTACATCATTGGAACTCGAGATGTTGGCATATTGTATGAGGGATCATCACCTAATCTTTTTGGATTTTCAGATTTGGACTATGCTGGAGATGTAATGGATAGGAAATCCATTAGTGCTTATTGTATTTTCATAGGTGATGGAGCTATATCATGGATGTCAAAGAAACAAGCCACTATCTCATTGTCATCTAGTGAGGCCGAGTACAAAGCTCTTACACATTGCACAAAGGAGATGGTATGGATCAAAAGGATGATCAAGGATCTTCACTTGCTGGATTTTTCAGAGAGCCCAATCATCTTTTGTGACAATCAATCAGCCCAAAGAATGGCATCCAATCCTATCTTTCATGCTAGGAGCAAGCATATTGAGATACAATATCATTTTGTGAGGGAGCGAGTCATTGCAAAGGAGGTGGAGCTTCAACATGTGTCTTCAAGGGAATGTGTAGCTGATATCTTCACCAAAGCATTGGGAAAAGACTTGTTCATGAAGCATAGGACTTCACTTGGAGTATTATCAAAGTCTATGCTAAAACTAGTTGAAGAGGGAGTGTGAAAGATTCAACTAGTTTCATCACATTTTGCAATATTTCCATATTTGGCATATTGAGGCCAAAACTTGTTTTAGACTTAGAGGTTGACTTTTCAAAGTTCATTAGTCTAAATTTCATTTGAATAAACACTTTTTGAAAGTGTGGGAAAGATAGAATGCGAGTTTGAGTAGATTCAATTTGAATAAGTTGGGTACATTGAATCTAGACCCAAAATTGGTAGGGTTAGCATTTTGGTGGGAAAGCCAAGTGGCCAAATAGGGTTTGGACCTGCTATAAAAGAATGTAACTCGTGGGGAGAGTCATCTTCTCTCTTCTCTATCTCATTTCATGCTTATACATGGTTCTCTTGGGTTCTACTATCCATTGGTGCACTATCTTGGTGATTGCTTGCAATTCTATGTGTGGAATGATCTATATTTGCTATTTTTGGATCCACAACAGTAGCTTGCTGGTTTTGTACGGACAGCAACAGTACATAATCATTTCATTCAATTTTGATCAAGTTCTATTAGTGTTTGCATCTCAAATTGTGTGTAGATGCTGATTTTTCTACATTGGTGAAATTGATAGTGTATTTCTCTTTCTAACCAAAGATCATTCAAGTAGATTGGATCTTAAGGATTTGAAATCTTTCACAATATTGACAAAAGAAGTTGATGAAAATCTATCCATTTTTCTTGGTTAAGATGATGTCATCTATTCTATTGTCAAGGAAAACAAGTTAACATGGGGAGCAAAATCAACATTGTCAAATTCCTTGTTCTGATGACCAAAAGGATAATTTTATTAAACCAAATTCCATGAATCCGAAGTATATTAATCTATTAAATGCATTTGAGCTATATAATGAAATCATCTTCTCTCATTATGGAGCAATCTACAAGGTAATAGCATCGGATGCAGGACAAAGAAAGATGCATCAAGGATTGGATAGTCTATCCAACCAAGGGAGATATTGAGAAAAGCTTATTTACTTTTGATAGGGAGCAAAAATAATGATGAGTAAAGCTTCCTTACTTTGCTTATTTGGTGAAGATTTGTTACTTTTATCAACTTTCTTGATTTTTTGACTAGTTTTCTTGATTTTTTATTTTTCCATGTTAATGTGATGTTTAAAAATAGATTAGATGTTTTAATGCTAAGATTGGAACATGACATTACACCCAAAAATCATCAATGTCATTACTGTCTTTCTCTTTTTCTGGAGGAGCCTCAGTAGAAATAGTGGCTATTTCCTCCACTAATTCCTCAACAGTTACAACATTGTAATCTTGGACTAAAACATCAACAAATTCCCCTGTGTCAACAGCTTTCCATTTTCTAGTAGAGACGATTCTTTCCCAATCCGAGTCGGAGTAGCCTCATAGGACGAGTGGGTCCATAGTATCTCCATCATAACATAAAGTGTGATCTAGACTTCCTTGAATGTACTTCATCATCTCTTTAATGCTTTCCAATGCGAAATACTAAGATTAGACATGTATTGACTTAACGTGCTAACAATGTATGCTAGATCTATTCTGATGCATAGCATAGCATACACAAAGATCCTATAAGTGAATGATAAGGGTACTTCGCTAAGTCTAGTGCTTCACTTTCGGAATCAGCACAAGAAGATTCAGTCAATACTATACTTGGATCCATTGGTGTGTCAATCGGTTTGCAATCAGACATATGAAATTTTTCTAGAGCATTTTCTAGATATTTCTACTGGCTAAGATAGATTTTCTTTTGTAATCTATTTCTAGTAATGTGAATTCCTAGCAAAGAATGGAGATCGCCTAGATGTAGGGTGTGTATAATAGTCGGTGAGCAGCCCTTCTACCTGTCAAAGAGGGTTAGAACACTTCGATAGGATCCTTACCTAGCTTAGATGGTACTTTTAGTTGATCTCTACTTTTTACACTAACACTACCACCTTTAACACTACCCCCACTAACTCTACTCCACTAAACTAGCATTCAACATGATTTGTAGTGAAAAAGAGAGGGAGAGTTCATGTGAGTCTCAAATTGGACCCAACTTGGAAAGTTTTTCTCTAAGTTTACAAACTTGACATTGTCGCCTCAAGTTTTATTTTATTTACAAAAAGGCCCATGTCCTTTATTCTATCTACAACTTGACTTGTGTGCTCATTGGGCCATGGGCTTATACACGCAGGATGCCATGCCCTTGCAACACATTTTATTAGCCAATACTATTTATTTACAACATGTTGGGAATACCCCCAATAGGACCCATGGCCTAAAGTAGTGTCGCGGTCACTTTGCCGGTTCAGTAGATCTTTCGCCTGGTGCGCCTCTAGTGGATGAGATATCCAGTGACGTCTTCCATGAATTTCCACATGGCTAGAATCTTCTTATTCTTCTGGGTGTAGAAGAATTTATGCACACCAATAAGCCAGTCCTGGTTGATCCATTGCTGGAATCTGCTGAGCTAGGGATCGCCGAGTAGTCCCGCTCTATAGTACACTCGCGCCACTGGTAGTTGGTCTTCAACTTTTATTGAGACCAGGGCAATATTCGGATCAAAGCAAATAGCTGGTAAAATATCGTCCCATTTGGTGGGGACTCCCATCAAATATTCCAAGTCCCGGGCGTAATGTGCGGTCGTGTGGACTGTTGGATCCGGACAGGTGAGGAATTGTTGCAAAAACTGACCGAGAGCCCTTCGAGCGTCTACGTACATTTTCCACCCGTATTCTGATTCAACCTTTACTGAAGAAGTGAGGGGTGTGAGAGGAGCAGAAGTGGCAACGGGGTTAAGAACAGATTGTTCAAACGAAGGAACGAGAGGAACAGAGGAAAATTGGAGGGTGGTTTGGAGGATGGATGGAGATGTAGAAGAGGTACGAGGTGTGAAGTTGATCTCTTGTGCTTGATCGGTAGGGCGATATTGTGTTTTTCGCTTTCCCACGATGTCCCAATGTGGAGGACGTTGTTCGTTTCTTCATAGCTCGCACAATGTATGTGCTCTGGTATCACTGGTTCCGCTTTAGCTTTGGCCCATTCGACCAGGAGGCTCTTGGCTTGTGGCACAATCCGCAGTAATTCTCCGAGGGATGAACTAACATGGCTTGCTAGCAAACTTGTGAGAACTTCAGTGTGCAGTTCCTCAGGCTCCACCATGTGGAAATGTGGTTCATGATGATGCAACTGATCGTTCTGATAAGTTCACAATGGTGAGTCTACTTGTGGTACTGGTTCTTCAGCAATAGGAGGTTCTGCAGGTATATCTCTTGCTGGAGCTTTTTCCTCCTCTTGCGCCTTCTACACCCAGTGGCATATCTTTTGATACTGTCTACCCTCCTCCCTTACGTTTTGATATGGTCTTGTAGTTGAGGGTTGATCATCGGATACTGATGGGGGTGGTGAGGGTGCCACTTCCTTTCGCTTTTGTGCTTGTGTGACTGCTAGCACTGGGGCATGGAAATGTTGTTTTTCGGGTGGCATCCCTCCTAGAACTGTTGTAGGTTGTACTGTGATTTGGTTCAGTGGTGCACTCGTTCCAGGTCTTAATGAACAATTCTTGTAGCAGTGTCCATAATCGCATTCTCGACAGAAGGATGTGTATTGTCCCTTGTAAGGACATTCTGCGAATCTATGACCTTCGTCGCATCCATAGCAGCTGTAGTTTCTGCCACCTTGACGCTGAGGTTTAAGAGGTCTGATAAGGACTCCTCTTCTACTGTATGATCCGGGGTTAAATGGGCAAAATGTCATCTCGTGCGAAGATGCATTGCATAGATGGCAGAATCTTTGCATCAGTCTTAGGTTTTGCTTTAAAACTGGACACTCATTAGCTGTATGATTCTGAGTGTAAACTTAGCACCATACATTTTCTCTGCGGGGATATTGCAACTGGTTCTGCTCCGGTGGATTTGGATTTGGTGCTACAACTCCCTACAAGACCTTCAGTTTATGATCGAACTAAGCCGTTAGTTGTTCTATTTGATGCCTGTGTAACGTTGTCATTTGTTCTTGTTAGCAGATTCTAGAGAATCTCCAAGTGCCGAGCCAATCTGAAGACACAAGTTATCTCTCACCCATGACCGAGGAGGTCTCAAAAGGAAGAGAGTAGAAGAAGCTGAGAGCCGAGCATGAGAGCCGAGGAAGTACTAGCTAGGAAGACAATGAGTTATCTATGTGAGCCTACATGTGTATCCCAAAGAAGGAATGACCATGTAGGATCTAGCAATATTTCCTAGGCATTGTAAATAGAGGTAGACCCCTCTTAAATTAGTTAGAGTGAGCCACCTTTTGATGGTGATCTTTAGTAGAAGGGCAAATTTCACATCTAATTTCTAATTTGGTGGAATGGCTCTCTCTCTCTCATTGACACTCTTTTTCCTCACTTTTATTACAATATCCTCAGTTTGGAGTAAAGTTTCTTGGGGTAAAGCTTCATAAGCCACCACGACTCTCGTCTAGACCGGACTGCTACACATCGACTCTCGACCGAGCCACTACAGAACAATCCTACCATGTCTTGAGTTAAATCTTAACCGACGCATTTGCTTGCATTTCAACTGAAGCCATCGTGTCTGATCTCGACCGACGCTTCGCATCAGATCTTGACCGACAGCTTTAGTTACGATCTCAACTAATGCTTTGCGTCAGATCTCGACTGACGCTTTGCGTCAATTTTTGACCGACAGCTTCAGTTATGATCTCGATCGACGCTTCGCGTCAGATCTTGATCGACGCTTCGCATCAGATCTCGACCGAAGCTTCGCATCAGAACTCGACCGACAGGTAATCTCAGTTTTCAACCGATCCTTTGACCGTCCAGTCCATATTCAATCGCATTACCATCATTGTGACCATTCGTAACGACCGCATTGATCCATAGTGACCATTCTACACCGTAGCAACTATTTCCAACCGTAGGGAATACATTCACCAAAACACCCATTACTTCACTCCTTGCATTCTTGCGACCAAACATATCAAACCATCAGAACCACAATCCATTGCAAACTGTACAGACCACAATCACCGCAACACTCTGCCATCCACTCATCTCTGTTCTCGACTCGTGGAGACTGCAACCCATTGCCATCCATTTCAAACTGTCGAATCCGTCAACCACCGCACACACCTCCCAGAACTACCTCCGCATAGCACACTATCCTTCTCATTCACCCACCATCCTCACATCGCAACTGTTCGCAATCCTACGGCCCTACAACTCTACTCGGCCACACCGGCGCAACTGACCGCAATCATACGGCCTACAACTACTTTCGTCACCTCCAACCACCAATCAAGCACCCTTTTCCCACATTCGCACAACGCCATTGAAAACACCATAAGCCATTGACACCACCACCTCCACAACCGGTCTCCGTATCTCGTAATAACCAACTCCACTATAACCCACCGCATTACAACGCCTTCATCACAAACCATATACACCCGCCTCCACCCTCAGCCGCCCAAGATCGTAACAAACCGCAATCATCCGACCCTACGACTTCCTCGCCACCTCCACTCGCCATCTATAGCAATACACCATAAACGTCCACTCACCGTCGCAAACCGTGATAATCGCAACCCGCTCTTCACCCGTCACCGTAGGCACTGTAACCGTCACACCTGTAAATATTCACACTCCACAATAACCGTAGATACACCACCACTCGCAAACCGTCACCCTTCGTCCCGAACCGTAGGCCCCGTCCACCATCCCAACCACACATACATCCTTGCCCTCCCTCTAATGCCAGACCAAATAACCGTAGATAGCCACAACCCATAACAGACTGCAATACCCGCAACTGACCACAACCGACCACAATTGACCACACCTGCCCGCTAAAAAAAAAAAAAAACACGCAACGGACAGCTACAAACCATATTGCACCGCTACCACCGCATACCATCATCCCACCACCTTAGCCGTATCATCCGCCATTGGTCGCATTACACTTGCATCAACCCTGGATTTGTAGCAACCGCATTCCAACACACGTATCCATCGTAACCAGAGTCCACGTGCATATTTATACAATCCTATGACAATCTACATGTTGTCATGGATCGTCCCTACGATCGAATTCTACGGAAGACTATCCACCAGAGATGGTCTCCCCATCCACCAAACAGGCTGCATTTAACAGATATTCTTGGATGAAATCCCAAGTCCAAGACCCATCCACAAACCCATTTGACAGATGGGAATCTATGCGTTATGAAACTCCCTATGAATGACCACATTCATGCTGCCGAATCCTCACATGCATGAGCTCACTTAAACGGAGCTTTTGCACATAATGTTCCACGTATTGAAAAAAGGACCTCCAAGCTCGACTTACCTAAGTACAATGGTAACACTGATCCTCAAAGATTTCTTCAAGTCTTTGAGAATGCATGTGATGTCTACGACGAGACATCACCAGAGGCCATGGTACAGCTCTTCTCGATGACCATGATCAATCGAGCACGAGAGTGGTTTTTTAACCTTGATCGTGAAGATAAATGTGACTGGTCACTCTTGAAGGAGGCCTTTATCAGACGTTTCAAGCCTTTTCGCTTGATAGAAAGCCCTTTTGTCAAACTAAGTAATATCAAAATGACAAAAGATGAAAAAGTATGTAACTACATCGAACTATTTAAACAATTAAAAAGTCAGGTACAAGAGCAACCTACTGAATCCATGCTCATCATTTGGTTCCTCGTTGGACTTCCACGATGGATACAACGTGAACTTCGTTCCAATGATGAATATACATCATTGAAACAAGCCATGTCTGATGCCATTCGGGAAGAAGACGAGGGCTCAGATGTGGATGAACCATGTGAACGGAGAGCACATCGTGCTGTCCAAGAAGCTCGACCAAACGATGACACACGAGAACAGTTATGGAAGACACAGATGGAGTTGCTTAACCAGCAACACCAACAACAGATGGAGAAATACAAAAGAGTTTCAAAACACTCTTAAGTCTATCAAAAGTTTGATGCCAGCTCAGTTACCCACTGGTCAAATCCATCATAGTGGTGCCCTCACTGCCGAGGTGCACACACTAGCAATGAGTGCCCTTCATACCAACTGGTCCCAGATACCTTCTTGATCAAATGTGAAATCTGCAACTTTATGGGGCGTACCTCCCTTTATTGCTATTATAACCCGTGGAATCAGCCTCACAACCAGTCATGAGGACATTATCAACCTCCTCGACAACCATTTGTTTCCAAGCAACAACACACCCCCTATCCACCATGAAACAACCAGGTCCATATACAAGAGTTGCCCAGACAACCTAGACATGACCCTCAACCACAGCTGGCACTCTTAGGACCACCACCATGAGGACAATAGGATCTAGGAGCACAAAAACATAGACATCCTCGAGAGTCTGCCCACACACACCTGGTAGAAAACTCCTACGATCACTCATATCATCATGATACATCAATTCCATCATCCAGCCATCACCATTATCCAACCGACAACTCATGCTCGTGCAAACAAGCTGAGTATTCCGCACCACCAAAAAACCCAACACATCTAGCCATCCAAGATGGTGTTGGAGGGTTTGCGGATCCCAAGGCAACCCTAACCCTAGTTAATAAGTGAGAGGGATTTGGCACCCTACGTGTGTAAGTCCAACCCAATGATCACATAGTTATTTGATTAATTAGAATGTTAATAAAAGGACTTTAGGCCTTTTTGCAGGACTTTTACTCTCGCAGGGCCTAAATGTCAAGTTAGTGAATAAAGTTGGGTTTCCCTCCAATTTTGATGGTTCCCACACTTTTTTAAATTTGAATAAAAAGAGAGGCAAGACTGGACTAATAGGATTTAGAGGCCAGGGTCCTCCTCTCTACTATAAAAAGAGACCAACTCGAGTTGCTCTTAATGTTCATTTCCTCATTTCAATAAAGCATATTGGTTCTCTTTAGAAATGGATTGATGAATGTCCTTGCTCTTCCTCTCTTCTCCTCCATTTCTCATGCTTTCTTTGGATTTTGCTAATTGTTGGATCTGATCATTATTGGGATTGCTATTTCTTATGCTTTTTGTGAGAGAGAAAGGGAGAGAGAGAAGAGTAAGTTTCTATCATTGTTGTGGATTTAGGGTTAATGGATGTAGTGTTATTGCTTAGTGTTAATGGATGTTAGTGTTAGATCCTCCATTCATGTTGAAATCTGAACTATGCTATCGCTCTCATGGGAACGAACCTATGCGTGACAATTAACTCCGTCTTTTTGATGCTAGATTGACTAGATCTTGGATTTAGGTTAGGCAAGGAAAGAAACCCACTAGCGGATGACGATTCATCAACAACGGATCACACTTGTGATCGACCAAAGAAAAAATTGAGAGTTCATTACGATTCTCAAACGGATACTGTCAATTGGAACGAAGCTCTTGCAACAATTGATTGTACAACAGGATATATGTGTCAATATTCAATCAGAGATGAGCGAGATTTTCTTGTTAGATCGAACTTTGGATACGCCAATCACGTTTCCACTAAATGTGCTGAATGTAGCCTGGATATCAACGGAACCTATACCAGATCCAATTGAGGATGATCTCATACCAATGAGCCATGCCTTAACTTATGATGGCAATGCAGAACTTACGGATGAACGATTCTACATCATATGGATCCGACCACATTTGGAGTGCATAATGTTCTTGATGAACCAACAATCAAATCGCCCAAAGCAGTTATATTGAAGGGAGACAGGATGACAGGTTCGATGACAAAGAAACAAGCAAAGCATAATTATAATACGGTCCTGAAATGGGATAATCCCCCTCAAAAGATCGATTTTAAGGAAGTGCCACCTCTATAGGATAAAGGCAAAGGAAAAATCAAGAATGATTCTTCAAGTCAGATCTCCATCAAGACATCATCGTCTAGGAAGTCTTCACCTGTGAAGAAAAATTTATCATCCCGAAAGTTATCACCTCCACGATCAATTCCAGCTAAGAAGACTAAATGAAGAGCCAAGACAAGTCCTTTCGAAAAAGAACAAGCAAATGTAGTTCAGCACGATATGCCAGAGCATTTTAAATGTTATACATTGGATGATGTGGTTATCATGTTACCTAAAGCACATCGTGAACCTGAAGAACACATGCCGAAATCTAAAGGATTTAAAATGGCCCAGCTAGAATGCAGCCAATGAATCTTGTAGAACCAGAAGAATCGGAAAAGATTGTACAAGTGGGATTACAACTTACTCCTGATCAGTATCAAGCACTCCGTTTGCTACTTAGTAAGTACCAAGATTGTTTTGCATGGACTTATCAAGATTTGAAGGGTATTCCAACATCAGTCATTGAACATACCATACCTTTAGTACCTGATGCAGTACCAAAGGTTACAAAGTTCTATCGCTGTAATCCTAATGTGGCAGATCTCATAAAGAAAGAACTTCAGAGATTGCTTGACGCCGATTTCATTTATGACATCGAGCATACCGAATGGATTTCACCGATTGTCATTGTTCTTAAGAAAAATGGGAAATTGCGAATCTGTGTGAATCTCAAAGCACTGAATAAAGAGACACAGAAGGATCACTTTCCGTTACCTTTTACTGAAAGCATTTTAGATCGCCTTGCTGGAGCGGAAGCCTATAGTTTCTTGGATGGATCTAGTGGTTACAACCAGGTTAAAATTGCAACTGCTGATCGCCACAAAACTGTTTTTGCAACAAAATGGGGCACCTATGCTTACAAAGTAATGTCGTTTGGACTCTATAATGCCCCAAGTTCATTCCAAAGAGTAATGCAATTTGCCTTTAAAGATTATCTGAAAAAATTTCTTGAAATTTACTTGGACGACTTGGGAGTTCATAGTACAGATATAGACCACCTGGATCGATTGGAGAAAGTCTTTGAAAGATGCCGCAAATATCAGATTTCTCTAAATCCAGAAAAATGCCAGATATGGGTTTCTCATAAAGTGGTGCTTGGACATGTGATATCAAGACATGGTATTGCCACCGATTACTCTAAGATCAAAGTTATTGTGGAATTGCCACCACCAACAACAATTCGAGGAGTTTATGTGTTTATGGGTCATGCGAACTACTATCGAATTTTTATTATCTTCTTTGCGGATTTAGCACGACCTATATACAAATTAACTATTGTTCCTATTTGGACAGTAGAGGCATTAGAAGCCTTTGAAAAGTTAAAAAAAAAGCATTATCTTCAGCACCAATACTGCGTTCTCCATATTGGACATTAGAGTTTAATGTTCATATGGATGCCTCAAAATATGCCATTGGATACGTTTTGATGCAGCCAGATGACTATAAGAAGGATTATCCTATACGAGACAACTTACAGATCCAGAGAAGAATTATTTAACAACAGAAACGTGAAGCGCTAGCCATGATTTTTTCTGTTCGAAAATTTTGTCACTACCACATGGAAACGCACTTTGCATTTTATACGGATCATCAACCGTTAATTTACTTGGTAAATAAGACGTGTAATATTGGACGTATTGCAAGATGGTTATTATTATTGATTGAATTTGACTTTCAGATTGTGGTCAGAAAGGGGAAGCAACATTATCTAGCCGATCATGTTTCGCGAATTGAATCCGCACCAATTAATACTGAAGTGGATGATGAACTGCCAGATGATGCATTGTTCTATGTTGAAGCAGTACTTGAGTGGGCGGCAGATATTGTTGAGTACATGATGCTAGGACAACCGAATGACTCTTTGACAAAAGTACAGAAAAGACAATTGATTCATAAGGCTCAGCCTTATCAATTAATTGCAGGACAATTGTATCGTCGTGGATCAGATAATATTTTACGAAGATGTGTTTTACCGCATGAAGTACCAGATCTAATCATGTTTTCAAATGATGGCATGGGTGGAGGACACTTCTCTATAGATAATACTGTTCGCAAACTTTTGCAATCCGGTTGTTGGTGGCCTATGCTTCATAAGGACACAGAAAATTTTATTCAGACGTGATGTCTGCCAGCGAGCACGACGGCCTACTTGACAGAATTATGAACCATTACATCCAGTTTTATCGCAAGCACCGTTTGAGAAATGGGGACTGGATTATATTGGTCCTATTCATCCCGCTGCTCAAGGATCTCAGGCCCGTTACATTATCATCGCAACTGATTATATGACCAAGTGGGTTGAAGCCAAAGTTGTCAAAGTGGCTGATGTGAAATCTACGGCCAAGTTTCTATATGAAAATATTATAATCAGATTTGGATGTCCGATCGAAATTGTCAGTGGTCGGGGTACACACTTTGTTAATCAAACAATAAAGTGTTTACTGGAAGATTTTTTTGTTATACACAGATTTAGTACTCCCTATTATCCCAAAGGAAATGGCCAAGCTGAATCTTCCAATAAGATTCTCTGCACCATTATTACAAAGACAGTTGAAGCGAGTCGCTCTGATTGGGAACATAAATTATATGCAACATTATGGGCATTCAGGACCGCTTACAAAAATAGTACAAATCAAACACCTTTTCAACTGGTTTATGGTCAAGATGCTGTTATGCTAATTGAATTTTTAATCCCATCTTTACGCATAGCAGCAACGGAACGATTGAATGATGATCAGTCTTTACAACTTCGTCATGAAGCGTTGCACAAATTATGTGAAACTAGATTGATGGCAGTTCATGCCTTAGCAGCAGAGAAAGCCCGCTGCAAGGCATGGCACAATCGTCAATTGCACAAGAAAGATCTGGAAGCAGGAGATCTTGCATTGATGTACAAAACCAAGCTGATCAAGGGTAAGTTGAAGTTTACTCGGGAAGGCCCGTATAAAGTGAAGGAAATCCTGAACTATGGCGCAGTAATTCTTGAGCACTTGGATTGAAAACAATTTGATACTCCGGTAAATGGCAACCAATTATGCAAGTTTTGACAGCTTGCTCTGCCAGTTCAGCAAGCCTGATCTCAATATATTTTTCATTTTATTTGTTTTTTATTTTTTTGTTTTCAATAATTAATTTGCTGACTTTTTTTTGAAAAAAGACAGTTAAAAAAAATAATAAAATAAAATAAAATAAGAAAAGAGTGATGAGCAAAAGTCAGGAAGTCATCAGCATAAGGGAAAGAAAACACAGTATTTTTATGGAAAATGACTTAGAAAACCACTGTTTTGGACAGATTTGGCCAATACAGTATCAGAAACCTTCGCTGAGCTCTCAGACTGAACATCCACCCTTGATTTATCTAAATTGAGGTGGGCGAAGGTTTCTGACAAGAGAAAATTCAATTTTTGAGTCAGACGAATGTTCAGTGATATGCCATTTGGAGAATCTTTGCCAATCATCATAACATCATTATGAACCTTCGTCGACCTGCTAGATGATCTTAAAATGTCAAAATTAGGCTGTCCATAGGTTCAGATTGTGAAAAAAAACATTTATGACAGTACCTGGGCGAAGGTTCATCCTTCGCCAGTCCTGGAAAACATTCGCTTGATAGGTTCAGATCCCTAGAAACCATCGCCGAGATTTTTATAGCCTATTTTTACAGTACTGTATATGCCTACAAATTTTTGTTCAGAACTGATCAGCCCAACTACTATTCAGTATAATGGACCCACCAAATTCACCTTATAAGTTGGCTGAATTCGATTCATTTCTCACTTGTGCTAGCGAAGCTCTTGCGAATTTTTCTTGTGATTAAAGCCTTCCAAATTTCTTGCATTGCCTTCTGATACACTCTCAAGCGGTTATAATTCCTTTCTGATCATCATGTCGTCTACTGATACTTCCCAGTCTCCGCGCTATACTATCCATCGTGATGTCCCATCTGCAATGGACATCATGATTCTTCCTAGCACAAGCATGGTTATTCAGTGGATGACCCTTGTGGAGCCTCTACTTACTGCAATGGGTATTCATGACAGAGCCTTTTCAGGATGCATCAATATGGATTTCATCACTCTTGCCTTCAGTACGTGGAAGGAAGAGAAATCCAAGTTTTAGATCACCTTCCAAGGAGCCACACACAAGGTGCATGTCACTGAGGCCACACTTGCAGCTATAGGAATCTCATCTGGTATGCAAGCCTCACCCAATCACAAGCACGCCAAACAGGCCATAAAGCCATACATCGACCTCACCAACGATCTGCACTGGACTAATGATGGCTACCTTCTGGAAGCCATCACTGAGCCTTCCATCCACACAGCTGTCCAGTTGTTTAATCATTTCCTGATGGTTGGCAACCTCATGAAAGATCGCATCACATCTCAAATCCTTCACAGGATAGTGGAGTCCCACATAAAGTTGGCCAAAGCCTCTCTTGAACCATATAACTGGTTCAAGACTATTTCTGGTGAGCTCAAGCGAGCTATTAAGGCCAATACAAAGCAGTAGTTTGCCGCTAGCTCTCTATTGTCCCTCTTAGTCGCTTCTCACTTAGGAAACATAATCCATGGCTTCCACCTGGATTATGTGCTTTCGGTTTATGAAGAAGCATCGGCTGAGTCATCTCACCAAGCCTCAAGTTCTCATAGTCATCGTCGTCCATGCAACAAGATAGTAATTCCTGACTCGCCTTCCACGTCACGACGACATACTAGGCTTACATCATCAGCTGCGCTTCCACCCCCTGCTGATGTTTGCACTGAACTTCCCATTCCCCTCGTCTCTAATGCTTCCCTCGCCTCTGCTCCCATACAAGGACAGTCTGTGACCATTGGGCCTACCATTCCCATCACGGCTGCCCAGGCCACCTCACCTCTGCACACCGAAGCAACCTCACCCAACACACAATTCTTCATGGATATGTTCGATGATTCCGACCCCCTTGGGGCCACTGAAATCTTTGAAATGCCCCGGAGCCCAACGCTCTTTGAACCCAAATCCCCTGGAAGAGGATTCGGGCATATCCATAAAGCTATTGTTGGTGTCGAAGATGCCAGTCAGCAACCACCCACACAGGGTAGCCCAGCCACACTTCGGATCGACACAACTGTAAAGTCACCAAAGCAGTTCGATGCCACGGTGCCTGAAGGGTTTGAAGACGAGGATATTTTTGAAGAAGAAGAGACCTTGGCACCTATTCCACGCCTACCAATGACAGTACCATCAGGGTCTCCTGCTACTGCCACCTCCACGACTGTCGATTCTGGTGATGCTCTCGGATTAGTTTCAAGCCTTGGGCAAGTGATCCAATCTATGCTGGATAAGAAAAAGAAAATGGAGTAGAGGATCTCTGATTTAGAATCCGAAAACACTCTGATCAGCTAGAAAATTGTCTAGCTGGATCGAGAGGTGGAGATAGCCAAGCAACATGAAGAAAAGGCTAAAAGCGAAAAGAAATTGGCCCAGCAACAAGCTAATCCCTTGGAAACCTACATCAGCTCCCTACAAAATGCCCTGACAACTGCATAGGATCAGGTAGATAAGGTAGTGCAAGATGCCAAGCAACAGGTGCAGCTGCTGAAGGGGCAATTACAAATGGCCAAACAAGATTGCACATGGCTTGAAGGTGAATTGGATGTGACCACCCTTGAGCGTGATGCATACTTGCAAACACAAATACCCGATCATACGGTCATGCTGACGGAAATTGCATATTTGTTCAAGAAAGTGGAAACATAAAAAGTGGCCTTTCAGGGATTCCAAGGCTGCTTTGATAGGTTCAAAGGAGCAGCTTCAACCGAGTTGGAAAAGGCAAAAGAAACCATCAACGCCTATGAAAAAGCCACCGCTCAAGTGTTGGAAGCCGGACCACAAATCCCCATCCCAGTCATGCCGCAATTCTCCCCTTCACACCAAGAAGCTGTACAGATGGATACAAGGGTTGATTCGAGCATGAACCAGGGGGGAGCTCCAGATCTAGCAGATCAACCGCCAACTATATCGGTAGTACAAGCGGGTCCATCCTCATCAAGGACAACCCATTTATTCAGAAGGCCCATCAGCGTCGAGGACCAGATCTAGACCTTCTTAAAGCAGCATCCACATGAGTCCTCGCGTGGCAGATGGGTTCTCAGATTTAAGACCTCCGAGATCGAGGCCGACAAAGAATTGGACAAAATACCTGCACTGGGAGAGCAGCCAGCATGGAGAATCACGGTTTTTGAGAAAACTTCAGAATCAATTAGGAGTTACGTCACCAGCCCTCGCCAGTTGTGGGTAGATCCTTATTACGTGCCAATGCTGCTTGGGATTGTCTATGGATAAAATCACCATCCATACGTCCAATTGGCCAATCATCCACCAGCCTTACAGCTGGAATATTTTAGTGGACTTCCACCGGGCCTTACAAGCATATCAGAGAGAGTATGTCCACTCTCCGGATCCAACAGTGTGACAATCGGCAATCTTTGCAAAAGATCTAACTCTGTTGGCATCAGTGGCAACCAAATGGGACGATTGCCTTCCTACCCTGGCATTCGATCCAAATAAGTTGATGGCCTCAAAGCAAATCAAAGATCAGCTGCCAATTGTTCGACTGTATTTCCGTGCGGCTATGATGGGAGGCTCTTGGGAATCCCGCTTCACCTCATGGACAACTTCCAACTGGATTGCCGGAGCCCACCGTTGTTTCCTGTCGCATAATTTGGATTTGAATACTGCACGCTTTGACTTTATGGAGAAGGTGCAGTATCATTTAATTAAGATTCGACGCGAAGCCAATAAAAGTCCCCAATAACTGCATATTGCAGGTGTCGTGGGACCGCCACCAGTTTTGGTGGGGGATACTGTTGGAGGGTTTGCGGATCCCAAGGCAATCCTAATCCTAGTTAATAAGTGAGAGGGATTTGGCACCCTGCGTGTGTAAGTCCAACCCAATGATCACATAGTTATTTGATTAATTTTGAATGTCAATAAAAGGACTTTAGGCCTTTTTGCGGGACTTTCAATGTCACTGGGCCTAAATGTCAAGTTAGTGAATAAAGTTGGGTTTCCCTCCAATTTTGATGGTTCCCACACTTTTTTAAATTTGAATAAAAAGAGAGGCAAGACTGGACCAATAGGATTCAGAGGCTAGGGTCCTCCTCTCTACTATAAAAATGGACCAACTCGAGTTGCTCCTGATGTTCATTTCCTCATTTCAATAAAGCATATTGGTTCCTTTAGAAATGGATTGATGAATGTCCTTGCTCTTCCTCTCTTCTCCTCCATTTCTCATGCTTTCTTTGGATTTTGCTAATTGTTGGATCTGATCATTATTGGGATTGCTATTTCTTATGCTTTTTGTGAGAGAGAAAGCGAGAGAGAGAAGAGTAAGTTTCTGTCATTGTTGTGGATTTAGGATTAATGGAAGTAGGGTTAATGGATGTAGTGCTAATGCTTAGTGTTAATGGATGTTAGTGTTAGATCCTCCATTCATGTTGAAATCTAAACTATACTATCGCTCTCATGGGAACGAACCTACGCATGACAACTAACTCCGTCTCTTTGATGCTAGATTGACTAGATCTTGGATTCAGGTTAGGCAAAGAAAGAAACCCACTACAGATGGTTATGCTATCACCACCAGACCAATGAGCAACCGCTACTTTATCTGTGGCGAAACAAGACATTTCATGGCTAACTGTAAAGTAAAAAACCAATACCATGCGGAATATCCCGACTGTGTTCACAAACACAGCTTCAAAGACTGTTCTAAACAACCTAACAGGATCCTTCCAGCACGTCATATCACATCCGAACCTGTTAGAGTTCTTACTAGAGCACAACGCCAACAACAAGAACAGCAACAAAACCATGGAAAATCAGCTGACCCACATGGAAGCCATTTGACGGCTTCCACATTACCAAAAGACTACCCGGACCCAAAAGTCGAACAAAGGCAATACAACAAATTTTGAGATGAATTTTTGCGAGAGGAAGAACATACGGAAAGTCCGTTATCAGCTCATATCCCTGAAAAGGAGCAATCCCTATAGGGACTTGAAGTATTTTCTGACCTCCTGCAAGCTCAACTTACTATGCCGTTCCATAGTGAAATCAAATCCTTCACCGGACTTCAACGCTATATCCATCATAGTTTTCAGCTGCCTCTTATTCCTGATGAACAGCGAAAACCAGAAGAGATTCCTAAAATTCCTCAGATTCCTATGAATCTGATGAATATAGGTATTGTTAAGGGGAATAGCATAACACTACCTTTGTCCTATAAAGATTATCCCACAGTATCTGATATCCTCGATAGCGGATCAGACGTTATGGGGCTTCAATACCCTCGATCAACCACGATATAAACTTTGCATGGCTGATCAATGAGTTACTGACCCTGTTGGTCATTTATCAAAGTTTGAATAGCAGGTGTCAAGTTTGTCATTGATTGTGTCATCTTAGACCTACTAGAAGATGCCAATACATATAAACTCCTTCTTGGTACACCTTGCCTCCAGATGGTAGGTGTTGTCCAAGACTAGAAGAACAGCAAAATTACCTTTGGCAACATGATAACCGAGTCACTGTTGACTCAAAATGGCCATGTCAAGCCCACCAAGGTATACGATGATTGGTCATCTACAACATATGACGAATCAGATAGTGTGCCGATCCAACCAAAAGGCCACTATAGACGAACCACGGACATAATAAATTGGGGTCATGCACTAGCCACCGTGGACTGTGCGAATTCCATTCGATGTCGTATCGAAATGGCTGTAGAAGATGTGGATATTCTCCCATCTTCTACAAACATTGACACACCCATCATCCCGCTTATGATGATAGATCTCATTCCTATAGCTTGGTGCCCAGGAGAACCTAGTGTCTCTACTGCCCATGTTTCAGAAGAAGGCATTCTTTCCATGGATGATGTTGAAATGACGGATGATTATGTACCTATCTAGATGCTCAACGTTATCCGTCGAAAGTCATTCCTAAGGAGATCAAGTCATTGGGACCGTTGGCTCATGTTCCACTAACATCCAAAGTACCAAACACACAAGCATACAGGCCCAAACCCAAAGTATATACTTGGAACGTGTATCTCGACGAAGTCTGGGATACAATTGACGACGATATGGTAAGTGAGGCCACAACACCACCCATTCAAAAACCACAAAAACCTTGGTTACAAAAAAATAAAATTATTGATACAAAATTAACCGAGCATCAAAAACAGATGCGTGTGAAGCTTAAACAGCCAATCAAGCCCTTGTCCGAAGGGACAGACACCAAACAATACGACAAAGCTTCCACGTCCGATAAAGAATCAACTGAAATGATTTCTAAAGTCCCAGAACATTTTGTGGACCCAGCTTTCGATCTTCCACAGAAATTCAAAGACTTTACATTGGATGATGTCGTTATCCAGTTACCGCAGCCACATCGGGAGTATGACAAACTGGCAGTGATATCAGGTTATGTCAAAACAAGTATGTGGACGAGATATTGGAGAGATTTCACATGACAGAGTGCAAACCTTCCATCACCCCTTGCGAAGCTGGTAAGAAATTATCTCGTATTGATGATAGTGCACATGTTGACGCTACTCTATTTCGTCAGCTAGTTGTGAGTTTGATATATCTTACGACTACACGTCCTGATATCTGCTATGCTGTAAGTTCGATTAGCCAATTCATGTCATCACCCACTATGGACCATTGGAAAGCTGCAAAAAGGATTTTGAGGTATGTGAAAGGTACACCTAACCTTGGCCTAATCTACAAAAGACAAAGTGTTTTACCTAAGTTGCAGGGTTATGTTGACGCTGATTGGGCAAGAAGTATAGATGATAGAAAGTCAACAACAGGTTATGCCTTCAATTTTGGTAGCGGTTGGTTTTCATGGTCTAGCAAGAAGCAAGATACTATTTCTCTTTCTTCTACAAAAGCCAAATATAAAACGTTGAGTTCTGCTACCCAGGAAGCTGTTTGGCTACGTAAATTGTTATGTGAGATTGCCATGAAGCAGGTAAATCCTACTGTTATTTTTTGTGACAGTCAAAGTGGAATACAATTGGCTAAGAATCTTATCTTTCACGCAAGGACAAAACATATTGAGGTGAAATATCACTTTGTGCGTGAGAAGTTACAATCTGAAGATATAAGTATTGTACATTGTTCTACGTTATTACAAGTTGCTGATATATTTAAAAAAGCTTTAAGTAAAGAAAAGTTTGAGACTTTTAGAGCCAAACTTGGCTTGATCTGGTTATGTAAAAAGCCTTTACTTGTAATACTATCATGGAGGTATGTTCCATGAATAGAGTAAACTCTAAAATAAAGAGAGATGTTGATCATTGAGGGAGAGAGTTAAAATAGCAATGATCGACTTGTACAATGCTTTCTTATTTCGATTGCTGCTTAGTTCTAGAGTTATCGGGCCATCTTTCTTTTACGAGCCCTTTGAGTGCTTTTAAGCAACTTATCTTTGTACTTACTTATCAGTTAAATATACAGTTTGTGGAGAGCAATTCTGTTGTCTTGTCTTGTTGCACTTGATGTTGTGATGAGGTGATCGATCCGGTTGGGTGTTTAAACTTTCTTCTTAACTATCTAGATTGTCCATTGAGACAATTACGAAAAGCTAAGATGGCATTATCTTACAAGGACCAGCATGTACCATGTTATCAAGCAAATCCACTCAAGATGCACTACAAACGAAAAATTTTCGTGCCACCGATTTTGAGACATGTGGATTATATGCCAATCCTCCCAAATCAGAAAAGTGCATAGAGTCACCTCAAACTCAAACGACCTCAACATCACAAGAGGCGGAGTTGGTAGAATCCATCAAACAAATTGTAACAACAGAAATTACGAGAATTCTACCCAGCCTTCTACAACAAACAGTGGATGCTACATTACATTAGGTACCTGTGGCAACTCAAACTCTTGGCGGAAAGTCGGCACAAGGTTTTGCAAGCAAGCATGGTCACATAGTCTTCAAGACCGCAAGACAATGGGAAGGAAAAGGCTAAGGTCACCAAGTCCAAAATCATCAATGGGCAATGTCCAACCAAAGTTACGAGCAACAGACCACCAGTGCAGTTTCAAATCTGGGTATAACAGTGTTTGAAAGGCCAAATCCAGGGAATTCAAGCCCAAAAAGGCCAATTACACAACAAGACCAGCGCCTACAATGTCTACGCCTTGTCCTCAATTGGTAAGATTGACTGCCGAAGAAAGTTTTCAGGTTAAAGCATACCACAACACCTAGATAGACTAAACAGTCAAGAGAGCATGTCCTATCCACATTACGAATTGAGAAAGACCGTCAATACCACTGGGGGAAGTAGTGCCACTCTATCAGGATCAATATCAAGTAGCCTTATCATGGGATCCTCTGATGGATAGTGTAGACTACCCATTTGTCTATGAACAAGGTTATCAGGATGGCCACCAGGCTCATATGGTTATTATTGAAAATCTGGCAAGTCCATGTTCTTGCTGATTGAGATCAAATAAAGTCTCAGGTTTTGCGTAGGCGAACTCATATCTACGCTTTTCCTAGAGCACAAAAAAAAAATCATCTATACATATGCTCTCTACAAACTTTGACAATGTGACTCGTCATTATCCCAAGGACCAGTCAGAGGCGAAGTGCCATGGGACTGGCACTCATTTGGTAGCAGGGGCATGTTGTTCGATTATGGGAACAACATGGAATATTCTAGAATATGGCAAGAGGCTACTGCAATAAGCCCAAATAATACATAAATAAGTAGAGAGTCAGAAGCATTAGAAACAGGCGACCAGTTGGCATCCTACATGTGTGAGTCCAGCATTGGGCCTTAGGCTAATAAGTGCCATGGAGCACAATTATTCAATAAAGTATTTTAGACTTAACTTTTGTAAGTTCTTAAGTTGAGAAACACAACTTGACCTCAAGAAAAACAAAGTGATCTTGAGGTCAAGATAGTGATCCTGATGGAACTTCAATAGCCAATTAGAGAGAAGGGGGCTCACCTCTCAAATCTATAAGAGGGAGCCATTTTTGTTGTATTTCATCTGCTTCTACTCTTCCTAATATAACTCTCTCTTTTTCTCTCTCTCTCTCTCTCTCTCTCTCTCTCTCTCTCTCTCTCTCTCTCTCTCTCTCTCTCTCTCTCTCTCTCTCTCTCTCTCTCTCTCTCTCTCTCTCTCTCTCTCTCTCTCCCCCCCCCCCCTCTCTCTCTCTCTCCCTCTCCCTCTCTCACATAAAACTATGGAGTGATCATTAAGATCCGTATGTAGGTTTTCGTTCATTGTTCACCTCCCTTGAGAAGATCAACCTCTTGAGGAAAAGATCTAGAGGCAAGGATGCCTAGATAAGTAGGAATAAATGAAACCCAGAAAAGACCAAAAAGAGAGAAACATCAGACATGAACGCTGCACCAATCTAGGCTATTCCATGATCCGATCTGAAGCTAAGACTGACAACCTTAGCAAGCCTAGATCCCCACTCCTATTTCGTCGCTTAGCCCTCTCCCTATTGGATCGAAGTCCGATACTACATGACAGAATCCCTTCTTTTTCCTCTTGATCCAACCGATTAGGAAGGCACGGAAAGGGCCCAACAATGAGTGTTCACATGATGAATCTTATCCAACCACCCACACTCCAACTCCTTCGGTAGCATCATCATCATCCAATGCAACCAACCTATCCACCGAGCTGCTGATGGAACTGTTTACAGATTCCCTCTGAATTTGTGAACACAAAATCATCTCTTGGTTTCTTCTTCTTCTTTACCATTTTTTATGGTTCTTACGGTTCTTCTTGTTAGAACGGTTAACACATGTGTGGGTTACTCAGATTTCAGCATGTATTTTCCAGCCTGTCAATGGGAGACACGGTTCCGATACTCAATTACATGCAAAAAACCGCCATGTAACCATCTACAGCTCAAGAGGATCAATGTTCTGGTACAGGGAGCAGTCCTACCACTATCTACTAGTTTAGAAAACAATCAAGAACAAGATTAGCTACTGAAAACAAGAAACAAGATTCAAGAAACAAGAAACAAGATTCAAGAAACTAGAAACAAGATTCAAGAAACTAGATTCCTAACAACATTTTAACAGTCTAAGAATCAGGAAACACTCATTTCTTGATGCTTAGATTGCTCAAGAACAATCAAGAACTGGGCTGTAAGGGAGTATGCAAGAAATATACCACAAATCAGCCTATCTAGTTTACTTGAATGATGATTACTACCTAATTCCACAAACAAGAACTGAATCCTAATCCACAACTAAGCAAGAAACAAGAAACAAGAACCTAGTTAATCCACAATGCAAAGGAATCAAGCATGCTCATAGAAATCTCACTCAAGAACATTGCATGAACAAGGAGCTTAGCTATCATCAAGAACTTGTGGAGGATCCTCTTTATTAGCTCAAGAGAACTTGACAATACATTCAAAGCTCCCTCACAAGAGAGAGTGGGCCTTAAATAAGCAAGAAGGCTGCCCATGTGGAGCCCATGTGGCAATTCCACCAAATTAGAAATTACATGTGAAATTTGTCCTTCTACTAAAGGTCACCATCAAAAGGTGGCTCACTCTAACTAATTTAAGGGGGGTCTACCTTTATTTACAATGCCTAGGAAATATTACTAGCTCCTACATGGTCATTCTTCTTTGGGATACACCATGTAGGCTCACATAGATAACTCACTGTCTTCCTAGCTAGTACTTCCTCGGCTCTCATGCTCGGCTCTCAGCTTCTTCTGCTCTCTTCCTTTTGAGACCTCCTCGGTCATGGGTGAGAGATAACTTGTGTGTTCAGCTTGACTCGACACTTGGAGATTAAACTTCACCTTTCACAAACTTGGGACCCAACAATTATTTCAGTTTGAAGATTTTTAATGAAGTTGCAATGCACTTTGCACTTCAGACCCCTTCTTATGAAGTTGAAGTTGAAATCCAACAGATCCAATGGTCACCTAAAATCTGACTGCCTAGATCATTTCTTGGCCAGTCAACTTTAACCATTGAACACAATAGTTCCAGATCCAACGGTCATGATCATTCAGGTGCATCAAGTTCTCTTCTTGAGAACACTTCTCCCTTCCGCACGCTACAGAATAATGCGATTGACCGCACATCCAGTCCCGCAACCTCCCTCACGCCATCTCTGATCTTCTTCACGCTGATTTCCAACAATGGTCGCCCTGCTGATCAGCCTTTCTCTTCCAATGCTCCACGATCGCCCACGGCTTCTTACAGGCTGATTCTCCTTACTAGGGCGCCCTTCTCTAGCTCTTCACAACCACAAAAAGAGATTTGTATAAGAGCGTCATCTTGACAATTTTGTAAAAATGAAATATAGGATGCCAAGTCTCCTATGCCAGATGAGTTTTGTAGGTAGAGGTGGATCACAACTCTTCACGATGTTGTAAATTTTATAAGTGTATTATTTAATAGTTTCATCAGGGAACATCTGTATTTCAGAAAACCGTGCAAGTGGAGTGTAGTAGAGATAGTTGCGTGCTGAATTGCTTCAGTGCCAACACAATGGTGGCGTTCCATTTTTTTTTTGAAACAAGAAAAAAGAAAAAAGAAAAGAGTGAATAAAAATTGATCAATATGGATGAAAAAATACGAATAACAAAAACAAAGTGTCATAGTAACAGATGGATGTAACAAGGAAATTTAACAAATGGATACAACAGATGGAGTTTACAAACAGATGGGTTTTACAAATGGATATGAAAGTTACACAAAATGGAGATGGAAAAAATGAACATTGTGACGGTGCATATGGTAACTGATGTGAAGGAACAATGGCTATGGTTCGGGGTGGGTGGGGTCCGGGGTCTTGTCTGCGATTGAGCGAGTGATTGGCGTGTCAAGTCATTAGCCAACGAGACCTCCTTTTTTTTTTAAAGTAAAGGGCGAGTAATGGAAAGGTAGTGGGCGAGTAATGGGACGAGAAAAGAGACGAGTAAAGAGGCGAGTAATTGGGTGAGTAATGATGGCGAGTAATGGAGACGAGTTATATTGGGCGCGAGCAATAGCTCTGATGGTGAGTAATAAACTATAACTTGCCAAGCTCTCAAAAGATAGATTAGTATCTGTGTAGGCCTCAACTCTGATGGCGAGTAAAGATAGTGAGCAAAAAATGCAAAAACTTTGATGGCAAGTTATAAATCCTTGATGACCGCGAGTAATAAATTATACCTCACCGATCAGCAGGAAGATGTCTTTGAGCTTGTTGATCACTCTACTTTGATGGCGAGTAAAGTTGATGATAAAAAAGTGAAAAAAAGTGGTCTGGTGAGTAAAAGGTGGATGGGTGAGTAAAAGTACTGATGGCGAGTTATAACTTATAACTCGTCGAGCTCATAGAACAAAGTTTGGACCCTATTTAGCTCTCTGGAGAAGTGGCGAGTAAAGAGGAGAAGAAAAAAAGCTTGTAGGTGAGTAATAAACCGATCAAAAAGAGAGAAAATATCAGAAAAATGCAAACTAAAAAATAACTTCTAGGACTGTTTAACACAGTCTCCCCGGCAACGGCGCCAAAAAAATGTTGGACCCTTTCTGTGCCTCCCTAATCGGTCGGATCTAGAGGGCAAAGAAGGGGTTCTGTCGTGTAGTATCAGGCTTCGATCCAATAGGGAGAGGGCTAAGCGATGAAATAGGAGTGGGAATCTAGGCTGCTAAGGTTGTCAGTCTTAGCTTTAGATTGGATCGGATCGTGGAATAGCCTAGATTGGTGCGGCGTTCATCTCTAATGTTTATCTCTTTTTGGTCTTTACTGGGTTTTGTTTATTCATGCTTATCTAGACGTCCTTGGCTCTAGATCTTCTCCTCAAGAGGTTGATCTTTTCAAGGGAGGTGAACAATGAAAGAAAACCTACCTATGGATCTTAATGATCGCTCCATAGTTTTCTTAATGTGTGTGTGTGTGTGTGTGTGTGTGTGTGTGAGAGAGAGAGAGAGAGAGAGAGAGAGAGAGAGAGAGAGAGAGAGAGAGAGAGAGAGAGAGAGAGAGAGAGAGAGAGAGAGAGAGAGAGAGAGAGAGAGAGAGAGAGAGAGAGAGAGAGAGAGAGAGAGAGAGAGAGAGAGAGAGAGAGAGAGAGAGAGAGAGAGAGAGAGAGTTTTATTAGGAAGAGTAGAAGCAGATGAAATACAAGAGAAATGCTTCCCTATATAGATCTGAGAGGTGAGCCCCATTCATTCTGATTGGCTATTGAAGTTCCATAAGGATTACTATCTTGACCGTCAAGATCACTTTGTGTTCCTTGAGGTCAAGTTGTGTTTCCCAACTTAAGAACTTACAAAAGCTAAGTTTAAAATACTTTATTGAATAATTGTGCTCCATGGTGCTTGTTAACCTAAGGCCCAATGTTGGACTCACACACGCAAGATGCCAACTGGTCGTCTGTTTCTAATACTTCTGACTCTCTACTTTATTTATATATTGTTTGGTCTTATTGTAGAAGGCTCTTACCATATTCTAGAATATTTCATGTCGTTTCCAGATTCGGACAACACTCATGCTCTTCTTTGATGGCATCTTCCATTGCTTCTTGCAATGTAGCGTATTGCTCTCGTCGTTTAAGCTCTCTTTGGATACTACATGGTAACCCCGCAAGGAACCACATAATAACTGCATGATCGGGAGTTAGGGCTGCATTGCACTCGGATCTTAGATGTTTGACCTGTTCGATATAGTCCCTGACCCTTTCTCTTTTTCCCATCTTTACTTTGCTCAACATGAGACACAGATCTTCCAAGAACTTTCTAGGTTTAAAGCGCATGATGAGAGCCGCTTTAACTGCTTCCTAAGTGGTTTTATCTTCTTCTGATAGGTTGAAGTACCAATCTTGTGCAACTACCACAAGAGACATTGGAAACAACATCAATTTCTCTGTTGGTGTCCGCTAGCCGTAGATTTTGCAGGCTTGCTTGTAGATATGGAGGAATCTTATTGGATCTGATGACCCATAATATTTTGGTATTTCCATCTGTGGTTCCCTTCAAATTGCTTGCAATGGTGCAATAGGTACAGGTTGACCCATTGGATCCATTGATACTGGTTCTGGTTCTGCCTCGATATGCATAGCTGCTACTCTAGGAAGGTTTGGTGCTTGATTTACTGCTCTTCTCGTGACTGATTGTCCAGATCTCATATTCATTTGGTGGTAGGGTCCAAGAATGTTGGATCTAATTGGTACAGTGGAAAGCAATCTGGATCTCAAGGCATCTTATAGTGGTTTTTCCTTGATAACTTTTTTATCCTTGTTTTGATTGGCCTGAGATTTTCACAGTAGCTAGATCTGCTACAAATCTAACTACTGATCTGATCTGAAAAGGTTACTCGTGTGAGGGTTGGTTGTGAGAAGTTTTTTTCACTGATTTTTAGTCAAAAAACTTGATTTTTCAAAAATTATTGCGAAGTAACACTCGCAGGGTTTACAGGAGCTGTATCTGGTATGGATTTAAATCTGAAAATGTCTGCGAAGGTTAACTCTCGTAGGAAGTAAAAATTTCACTGTGTGTGAGATTTCATAATCACTATTTTGCTTTGATATTCACCAATAAGTTATACTAACTCTCGTAGACTTCATCACTGATGTAAAAGGACATCCTAAAGCTAACGGAGTGGTCTGTGAGAGTTACTTTTGGAAGATTTTTCAGGATCTTTTGATTTTGTTGATTTTTTAGCACTCAAATCCAATTTTCTGCTCACTAGGATCAAACTAACTCTCGCAAGCTTTTTTGTGTCCTTGTCTCAATGAGACGGAACTCTAAAATTTTCTGCAAGGGTTCTTGGCCACTGGAACTAGAAATTTCACTGTTTGCGAGGGTTTTGATGGATTTTCCTGTCTTTTCCTCACTAGGAACCTTTGCACTGGCACTTATACTTGGAACTAACTCTCGCAAGCTTCTTTGTGCCCTGGTCTTACTTAGATAGAACTTTAGAGAGCTTTGCGAGAGTTCATATGATATTTTAAATTTTTTTGGTTTTTTTACAAGGGTTTTTTGAGTCTTTTTTTTATGGTTTCTCTCTAATTTTTCAAGATCTTCTTGGAACTAACTCTCGCAGGCTTTTATGCAGGTCTAGAACAGTACCATCCCTAGAGCTACTGCCAGTCATGCGAGGGTTGGTTCCCATCGGTTTTGGAGAGAACAAAATCTGATGAGAATTTTGTCTCTTTTCCTTCCAAAATGTAGATTTGTGTGTTTTTTGGATTTTTCAAGATTTTTGGCTGGATGCCAGGGTGTGTATAATAGTCGGTGAGCAAGCCTTCCGCCTGTCAAAGAGAGTTAGAACACTTGGATAGGATCCTTACCTAGCTTAGATGCTACTTTTAGTTGATCTCTACGTTTTACACTAACACTACCACCTTTAACACTACCCTCACTAACTTTACTCCACTAAACTAGCATTCAACATGATTTGTAGTGAAAAAGAGAGGGAGAGAGAGAGTTAGATGGATAGAAGGAGCATAGAAGGTAGATGAATAGAGGAATAGAGAGAGAGGGGGAGTGAGAAGGGAGGTTAGCTCACTTGTTCATTGTACTTGCTCAGGGAGAAACATAAACTATTGAAACCAAAAAGCATGAACATGAAAGCAAATGGAAAACAAGAATAGCATTAGCAAGCATTGAATATCAAATGAGGATGCTTCTCTTCCAGAAATGGTAGAGTGTCCTCCTTCTCATTAAGCATGGAAATATGGTACAAGTGTCCTCCTTCTCATTAAGCATGGAAATATGGTAAAATGATGGGCCAATTTCTTAAAATTTTACTTGCTTATATTGGTTGCAATGTCTTTATCCTTAGTATTGGTGATATTACTATACTTATGCCATAGTTTAATGTGCTTAAGCATATTAGCATTATCATAAAGGTTAAGATTGCATATCTTGTTTGCCATGTTTAAGACTTGTTCTAAGCTTTTTAACACCAATATGGTGCTTATGAGACTGTTCTATGTGTATATTCATAAATAAATTATCTTACCAATCTTTATTCCATTTGAAACTCCAATTAATGTTTCTAAAATTTATGCTGCAAGAGCCATAACAAACTGTTTTTCTAGAACTGTTGAGCTTAAAGGTACACTCACAATGTGGTCTTTGGTATAGAACATTTGTTTGACTTGTTTAAGGCTCTAGATTTTCAGCGATTATTGAGATATAATCCTTGATACATTTTTAGACATTAAGCTATGGATTTCAATTGGTCCTTCAGAGATTCAATGCAAGTTTGCATGATTAGAATCAATTTTGTCTTCCGTTGTTGCAGCCTAATTTTTCTTGCTATGATTCCTCATCCATTTCAAATCAAATTAGAACGAGATGTGTTAAATAGGGGTATGCAAAACATCATTGGTATTCCTTACCATATCAATGGAACTTATGGTTCATAATTTGGCAAATTGTCATATAATTCTACCAACAACATGTTTGTAGATTTGAACCATTTACTGAGATATATTGTAAAATTTATAGAATTACAAATGAAAGTGTTAAGAAGCTGATATTAGTTCTCAAGTTAGATGATTCAGAAATAGTGAAGGGACATAAATTGGAAAGGGTTAGTGTTACACTCATGAATGGAGCATTCTCCAATACGACAAACTTAGAGGGCTCAATTTTAATGTGGAATGGCATTTGGCTGGAGACTTGAAGACATTGAAATGCATGTTCAATGTCTCTCATGGAGCAAATTTGAAACATCCATCCTATATTGCATGAAAACTACAAAAGACATGTCGAAGAGCACAAAAGTTTCAAGGGATATAGAATGCCCAAATTGGAAACCAGTGCTACCATTACTCTTAAAAATGTTCATATTTTCACACTTCATGGGGAGGTAAGGATCATAGAAAAGCTGATATACCTTCATATTTTGTTTGCTTGGAATACTAAGCCAGAGTCATCATCCAAACAAGCAATAGCTCGATTAGAGGAAGTTTTGTCAAAAGTAGGTGCTAAAAAAAAACATGTTAAAATACAAAAGGATGTGAAGCTTTCAGACAAAATGGAAAACATCCCTTGCAAACCAACCATAGGAGGAGACAAAGCTCGTCGTTCCTTATCAAACTATTTTGGGAAATCGACCAAAGTTGAATATTCGATATGGAAAGATGTTATTTCTACCACCTCAAGATTTTGAAGATAAAGGAACAAGAAGGCTTAAAAAAGTTGAAGTCTGGATGAAGCTTGACAACATGGTCAACTTACTCAGAAAAGATAATCTTTCTTATACCGATGTCCTCAAGTTTAGGATGATTAGATTACTTGAATTCAAACATCCGTTGTTGTTTCATGAACTCATTGTCAGATTAGCAAAAGTTATCTGCAAATATTTTCCCTGGTAGGAAAAGTCTTTGCAAACTTCTCAGGTTCCTTGTTTGCAACAGAGCAACATTTCATTGAAATACACAACATGGTGGAACATCTTCAAAGAATAGTTACATCATCCAACTATTTCAATGGTTTTATAGACGTGTGCAAATTTGATACACAACTAGATCAATAAATTATCAAAAATCTCGAAAGGCATGCAAATTCATACATAAAAATGATGTGAATGCTAGAAATTTACAATAGTTGTATCATCATTTGCGATACTAGCAAAAACACTACATGTATTGTGTTATATCTCAAATGTAAAAAGAAGTACAATCATTTCTTCTCTTCATCTTTAATGACCAACTTTGCTATATGGTCATGGTGGAATTTTTTTCTATCTATGAGATCTAAGAACTCTCTAATCATATTGGATAGAAATCCTCCCTTAGATCAAAAACATTTCCAATCTCATTCAATGACAAGTAAGCAACATCATTCATCCAAGAAACTAGCAGATCTAGTATAGTTTTACTCTTGTCATTCAAAGCTGTGTTATAGAGAGATGAACTTGACAAAGCATGAGCTTGAATTGGGTCATAAACTGTGACAAATCTTGCATCCTCATCGTTACCTAACACTTCATCAACAATCAGAGACTCGGATATCACAAGAGCACCAGATGAAGAGCCAACCTCAATGCGTGCCACACTTGGAGATTCAGACTCATCTGGAATCAAAACAATAAGATAAAAAACGTATCCCATGCCCTCCTACACAAACTGACATGATCGATTGTCCTACTCACAATAGACAATCCGCTTAAAATCACTCATAGGTTTTGTGAAGCAACAGTCGTGCCTCTGCTTTGACTGTGGTTGGGGCGTGGCGAAATGAATAAAACAAAGTCCATCCATTAGCATCATGGACTCATTCAAACATTCATAAATCTCTCTCTCTCTCTCTCTCTCTCTCTCTCTCTCTCTCTCTCTCTCTCTCTCTCTCTCTCTCTCTCTCTCTCTCTCTCTCTCTCTCTCTCTCTCTCTCTCTCTCTCTCTCTCTCTCTCTCTCTAGCAGGGAAGCACGATCTGTGTTCTATAACAAACCTCTCAATGTCAAAGGACATATTGCAATATTTCTCATAGTAGTCTATGTTTTTATCACTTCAGCATCAGTCAGAAATTTGAGAAGGGCGGTAGTATGCTTATAAGATGAAGAAGCCATTTTGTATCACAAGGATGCGAGGATGGAGAAAGGATTAGTGAAAAATATGAATCTATCGCGTGATAACGATATGTGGGTAGCAACGTATCAAGACGACGTGAAAGCAAGACAACAATTAGAAAATTTTACTTTTGATCTCGTGGTAGCGATACACAAGTCAATCAAACAAAAAATGGATCGCCTTAACAAATGAACAAAAAGCTAAAAGAATATGAGCAGAATTATATATAGCAAATAAACGGTAGATTGCAACCATTCACATGTTTAGAAATCAACGGTGAAGATGACAATGTGAAAAACCAATTGTATCTTGACATGTCCCAACATGTGTCATGGATCATTATTGATACATGTGTCTCACATGTATAAGATGTTACTCGTATGAAAAACATACATGTTTATAAAGCGACACACTAGCCGAACGTGTGAGAACACATGTGGGTGCACGAGCAAAAATTGCAACCATGTAGGGAGACGACAATTGAAAATCTGGTTCAGTCTGATTCAGTTGTATAAGCTTTAAATGTGATATTGTAATTAGTGTACAGTTAATTAGATCTATTGTATTTGGTTGTGACCGGGACGTGACCCATCGTTGACTTATCAGTCACAGGCACTTGTCCCATAGCCGGCTACTTGGGTTAGCTGAGTAGCCACACGTAGAGAAATTAGCATGTACAGTATATTTTTGACGGCACTTGCTATACTCAGAGGCATGTCCTGCGTTTGTCAATCTTTTAGCCCATGTTGGGCCTATTAGTTATATAGGTGTATATATTTCAGTGTGTTGACACTTGTTGAGCCCCATGCATGTTGGGGCTTTTACTATATGTACAGTTTTCTCTTTGTAATCAATAACTTTTGTTGTGCCATCTTTGAGAGCTTGTGAGGATTGGTTATGGTGATTGTGTGATGCGATCTGCATATTGCACTAGATTCTATCATAATTTCAACTTGGTATCAAAGCAGCAGGGTGTTGCAGGTATGCACGATCTGGTGAAGCTATGGGATAACGTCTTTCACCAGGAGAAATAGCACTCAGAGCATCTCAGGAGAGAGGACTCCATACGGGGTATTGGGCAGTCCGGATGGAAAGAGATAGCAAATTTCCTTCGATCAGAGCTTCGAGGAAGATCAGAATGATCATTGTAGGTGGATTCCAAGGAGAATTCACGGAAAAACTTGCAGTTTTGGTGGTTTTGGAAAAATCATTGGTGGTGGCTTAGATTTTTTCGTGGTGGCTTAGTTATCACTGTGTGGACAGCTGTTTGGCGTAACGGGGCTTGCATGGGTATGCAAAGAGCAGTGACAGAGAGCCAGGGCAATTTACAAGAACAAATTTGATTCAAAATAGAGAAAATTTAGAAAATTTTGAGTTTTGTGGGGTGTTGACGGATTTCTAAGAAAATTAGACTATTTGCAGTCAATATCGCACCGATTTTAGAACCGTAAATTGCATCAGGGCACTGGACGTAGGGCGACCTCAGTGTGGAAGAAAGCTGCAAGAGAAAGCTCAGAGAAAGTGTTATGTCCATGACCAGTACATAGGATACAATATACTCCTAGTTTTGGATACACGGTACTCCAGTGAAACAAGCTGTTAGTTATGCCACGTCATGCTGGACGTGACCCGAAAGTAACTAATATCTTTGTGAGGCCCAGAACACACTAAATGGAGTTTAGACAAGGTATGAGACAGTGTATGCAGGTGTAGAGTTATCAATAGCAATTCTATGAATAGTTGGTCTCTGCTTAGGACTCTATTCTAGGTGAATCTATGTATAGAAAATTTAGGGCTATGCATGGCTATATGCCCAGGTTGCTTTTGGCTCTATATATTGGGTCCAAACTCGCCCTACTCCTCATCATGGTCTTGGATTCGTTGTCAGGCTCTCACTCTATATACATGCTTCTTGTTCCTTGGCTTAGAGGTGAGGCTTCTAGAATTTGATTGGATGCTTCTACTTGGTTGGGTGGTTTCTCCATAGTGTGTTATCCATTATGTTTGTACTTTGTAAGCAGGATCTAAGGAGATTCCCTGATTGTGGTATCAGAGCAAGGCTTACAAGCTTGAAGAGGTGGTGCTTTTCATTGGAGCTTGGTGGTGATCAACTAGTATTCTCATCCAAGGAGTGGTGCAAGGTTGCAAGTTGGTGGATCTTTCCAATTTCAATTTGCATGATCCATATCTCTCTTAAATTCATGGTGGTTTATGGAGAATTGTGCTAGAAAATCAATTTTGGTTGTCTTTTTGGAGTTTTAACATGTGTAATTCAAAACTAGTTATGGATCTGAAATTTCCAACAAGTTAATTCACTTTGAAGTAGTTGAAATTCAGGTTGCATGTTGGATCTTCCCATGTTTTTTGGATTCTAGACACTTTTGTGGCCAAATTTGGCTTGTTTTCCATGATTTTGGCACAAAAATGATTGTAGAATTCAAAATCCAGCAAGTTCAGATCAATAGGATGTTTATAACTCTGTAAATAGGATTGCATGTGGTTTAGAAAAATGTTCTTGCCATTAGTTTCCAATTTGTCAAGGTGAAAAAACCTAGAAAGGGCCAAAATCCATGATTTTTGCTTGTCTTTTCATGAAATTGGATGGTAGGAGGTTGTTGAACATCAATTAAAGTTGGAAAAAGGTGAATCATAGTCTTTTTAAGCTGTCCTAGAAGTTAGAGCCAAGAATTCTAGCAATTGGGTTTGTAGGAAGTCAAAAATTGTCAAAAATTGACCAATTTTGGTGAATTTTTGGGTGTGGATTTCTCTAAATCCATAAGGGGATCATATTGGATTTTCTGCAACATGATTTGTATTCCTTTTTACCTTCCCAATAAGCTATCAGACCTGTAAATTGATGGGTAGAGACTTATGTTTCAATTCCATTAAGTTTGTAGCAATTTTGACTTCTAGAAGTCAAGAATGGTTCTCAGCCCAACTGCTTCATAGGATCTGTATGAAGGCTTCATGGAACTCTTAGAGACCATTTAATACTGTTTGGATCATCACTTTTAGGCTTGGTTGAGTGTTTGCATGATTTTAGGCAGATTGGGCTTGAAAAAGTGCGCCCTCCTACAGGTTTTTTGGCTGTTCTGAACTCGCACGTGTGAATCCTAGGTGGTAGGCTGACATGGCAAGAGTCTTGTTCACTAGATCTCCCTTTGTACTAAGCTTTACAACACCCAACTTGGTGTCTTGTAGCCAAAGTTGTGATCATCTGAAGTTTTGAAAATTTTGTGAGCAAAATTGGTAGAATTTCAAATTGTATAGATTGCATGCAAGTCAATTTCGTATTTTGAGGTACTATGCTTGCATGGAATGTCTGCATGTTGATTCTTAGAGCGATTCTAACATGCATGAGTGGTTTAGATCTGCTTTGAGTGGTTATACGCATGTGCTCTAACTGATAGATACAAAACTGAGTTTTATAGTTGACAATTTCCGTAGAACTTGATTTTACATAAAATTTTGTAATGGTAAAAAATCAGTTTAATGTCACATGTCTTGCATTTTTTATGGACATTAATGCAGTAGGGTTAAGAATTGAACAGTGAATCGAATTTTCAATTTCGATTGCTTAATAACTGATAGTGGTTTTTTATGAATTTTTGAAAAACGTAAATTTAAAAAAAAAAATTAAAGTGCGAAAACTCAAAATTTTTCGTTTTTCCAGTTTCTTAAATTATCTATATAATTGACTAAAAATAGTAATTTGACCATGCTGGAGTCAATTCCAGTCGGTTTTTTGATCAACTGTGCTTCACTATAAGTTGATTTGATATTAACTAAATTTAGTAATTTCCAAGATAGATAAATCAAGATGGCTGAAGAAACTTCAAATCAAGCTGCGAATCCAAGTGCACCATCTTACATGGTGATTTGTCAGCAGTTGAGTACGACGCTCGATGATATGAATAATCGTAATCAGATGAGAGATCAACAAATGGAGGTTCTGTTGAATCAAGTCAAATTGATGTCTTCACCCAATTTCGGTTTTCAACCAGAGGTTTATGCGGGGGAGAAGAAGGAGAAGAAACCTAAAGTCGTCGAGGACTGGCTGGCCAAGTGGAGTAGTTAATTCAATCTACACGAAGTTCATGATGAGAAGAAAATTGAAAGCGTCGTGCTGT
Source organism: Diphasiastrum complanatum (assembly GCA_029204225.1). Taxonomy (NCBI): domain Eukaryota; kingdom Viridiplantae; phylum Streptophyta; class Lycopodiopsida; order Lycopodiales; family Lycopodiaceae; genus Diphasiastrum; species Diphasiastrum complanatum. Next base: position 32,050,849 of record CM055095.1, read on the forward strand.
TCTTACGCGACAAAGCGTCATCATGGTGGCGAGACTTACCAATGAAGCCAACTACTTGGGATGCGTTTGCGGAAGTTTTCAAAAAACCTTTCGTAATTGCTGATGACGTTGACTACTACCTGAAGTTCGTGAACTGCAGGATGGGTACAAAGAGTTTAGACTCTTATATCTAGGAATTCATGGACCTATGGAATAGGGTTCCATCATTCGATGCGAAGTTGGCACTTTGGTAGTTTGTCCGAGGTTTGTCAACCGACTATCAGAACGAATACAGGCGAAATGTGCTTCGAAACCTCAAGGATGCATTTCGGATTGCGAAAGCATATGATGGCATCCAAGAAACAGTTTGCGCAAATTCCAACCACTTTGAAAACCAAGAGGGGTAAGAAGCACGGTCCAGACCAAGCAAAATATTTTGACGAATTCAATCATGTAGCATCTGAACCCAAGAAGCCGAAGAGAAAGAGATTTAAGAAATATATGTTCCGAAAAAAGGCTAAGAAAGAGAATTTATGTTTTGTCTGTAAGAAGCCTGGACACATGATGAAATTTTGTCTAAAAAGGAAGAAAATGTCTACCCACATGATTGAGATCCCAAGTGGCAATGGTAAGACTCTGGAAATTAACTTGACTAATTGTGAGTTGAATGTGTTTTCAGTACTACTTCTTTCTTGCCTAATGAACTCTTCCGTTTAATTGGCACAACTAAAGATCAAGAAGTGAGTATTCTATTGGACAGTAGTTCAGCTCATAATTTTGTTAATTCTCGTCTTGTGCAAAAACTCAGCTTGAAAACTGAGCCAACAATCATAGATATAAAGTTTATCTAGCTTCAGGAACAGAGTTGAAGACTTGGAACGTAAAAGTTCCGAAGCTCCCAGTTTTGATGCAAGGACATAGACCTAGCCCGTACTGATTTAATCTTAGGTTATGAGTGATTATTTAGTAAATCGCCTTCTCTGTTGATTGATTTTGAGAAGCATGTTCTCACTTTCAAGGACGGTGATAAGGTAGTTACGTTATTTGGCAGTAATTTTGTACGTCCGTTGGATCAAATTTCTACAGTTAATGAAATGGAAACATTGGATTATTCAGAGTATGAAGTTTATTCAATATGTGTTATTCCAGTTGTGGATGAATCTAAATGGTTGTGAATTCTCAGCAATGAATTTAGAGATGTTTTTCCATCTGAATTACCTCATGGTTTACCACCGTCTAGGTTAGTAGACCACAGGCTTGAGCTAATTCCAGGGAGTCAACCTATCTCTAGACAACCTTATAGGTTTTCTCAGAAAGAGGAGACAGAGATTTTAAATCAAATAGAAAACTATCTGAGGATGGGACATATAGAACCTAGTAAATCACCATGGGGTGCTTCTGTTCTTCTTAAAGCAAAGAAAGATGGAGGTTTTTGGATGTGTGTGGATTACAAGGGTCTTAATAAAGTGACTATCAAAAATAAATATCCATTACCCATGATGGATGACCTTGTAGATCGCTTGGGTGGAGCACGGTATTTTACCAAGATAGATCTCAGGACAGGGTACCATCAAATAAGAATTAAGTCGGAAGATGTCCAAAAGACAGGATTTCGTTCTAGATTTGGTCATTATGAATTCTTAGTATTGCCATTTGGATTAAGGAATGCTCCAACAACGTTTCAGCAAATGATGACTGATTTATTTTGTCCATATTTGGGGAAATTTGTGGTTGTATTCTTAGACGATATTCTCGTTTACAGTAAATCCTTGGTGAAACACGTAGAACAATTAAATTTCGTATTGATGAAACTCCGTCAGGAGTTACTCTTGTGTTTGTGTGAATTCTTTAAACAAGAGCTACTTAATCTCGGTCATAAGATCACTGTAAATGGGATCAAGGTTGATGAGACTTTCCTTCCAGAGATTTATTGAAGATTATGCTAAGTAAGCAGCACCTCTTAATAATCTGACAAAGGGATTTGTTAATAAAAAGAAAAAGAGAAACCAACCTAGTCCGCCTGTTGTTTGGAACGAGGAATTGAATCAATGTTTTGAGAAACTTAAAACAATGATCGTTTTAGCTGGAAATTCAAATTTACCTTATGTCATGAGAACGGACGCAAGTGATGTTGCAGTTGGAGTAGTTCTATTCCAAATGGATAGGCCACTAACGTGTGAGAGCAAAAAATTCACCGGTCTTCAGTTGCCTTATACTACGCAGGAAAAGGATATGTTTGCTGTAATCCATGCACTTAAAACCTACAGACACTACTTGTATGGTAGTAAGTTTGTAGTGTATACGGATCACCAGCCTCTTAAGTATTTTTGGAACCAACATGATCTTCGGGGGAGAAAAGCTCGATGGGCTGAATTGATGCAAGAATTCGATCATGAAATCTGTTACATAAGAGGCAAATCTAATCAAGTTGCAGATGCTCTTAGTCGGATAGACATGTCGGTGGCACACATGTGTGTATTTTTTTCACTACAAAACCTAGATTCATTCATTTTTGGATTTTTTTTTATCGGGACTTCAAGAAGAGCTGCATATCGCCACGACACGGGACAATCCTGTTTATTTGCTTGAATATTGGGATATGGCGTTGCTACAATATCCCACTCTCATATTGCTGCTACGCATGGAAGTGTCCGATCTTGAACCACGGGTCATCTATCTCGCGTCGCTGCAATATCCAGAGACCATATCGCAACCATGCATTGTAGGTTGTTTTATTCATCATAAGGGTTTCCGTCTCGCGTCGTTGCGATATTGGGCCATCTAATGGCCTGTACAAAGTAGATAGTGAGGCTGCCTCCTCCTCCACCAAGGGTTAGAGGAACAGGAAGAACACGAAGAGCTGGAAGACCTAGACATCCATGTCTAAGGGATATCATATATCTACAAAGGCATAGGAAACTAGTTTTCAAGGCTGCTGTCTACAAATCTATCAGATGGTGATGCTGGAACTTTCACATGGTGTCAGATGGAATCCCACAACTCTGAAAGCCCTGCATACTGCTTACAAGGACTTCCAAACAAAAATGTTTGAAGATTCAGTGCTCTGCGTGGTGCCCACAAAGACGGTGACAATCATGAACAAGGACCTGCACCTTGTAATGAAGCTTTAAAAAACATAATATGATCAAGTCTTCAATTCCAGCTTCACTTTTAGGCCACCACCTACTCCGAGGGGATCTGTACCACCTAGGCGAAAGAGGAAGCAAACAAAATCCCAAATGAACAAAAGAAGTGTTAGCCTCTCCCAGCCCCTCTCGTCCTCAAATTAATGTTTCCACGTCAAGAGCTGTGCATCAGCTGAATAGCCCACCAACCGCCCCTCCATACGAAAGCAAAAGTCCTCCATCTCAACATTCAACTGATCTGAATGTTGTTGTAGATAATGTAGATTATTCTTCAAATATTAGAGAAATTTATAAAATTTTATGTATTAGATTTCTTGTTAGTCCTAAGGACACATTTTTAGATTATGAAAGTTATATAGCTTTTGATTAGTACTTAGTAAAAGAATCATTAGAGAAACTTAGAGCCCAAAGAGGGCCTTTGAAAAAGATGCTTTTTATTTTTTTCTTATTTTCGTTGCCATGTGGATCAATTGAAACCTTGAAATCGAGGTTCTATGTAACGTAGAATTTTTCAAATATAAATAAAATAAAAACTTTTAAAATATATTGCTGTTTCGTCGGGCAGCATGTGGAAATGCTATTGGTTGATGAGGCCTGCCCTTCCAGCTCATCACTGCCCAAAGAGACCCAAAAGTATTGAAAATGAATATGATAGATGGTTGAGATGAGAAGATCGATGTACCATGTATATGCATTGTCAAATCATGGTTAATAGGGTTAACCAGAGTTAATTTGTGGCGCCAAATAGATCAGTGTTTCAAATTTTCCCCAACACATTTTCTCATATTCATGGCTTTTTGTCTACGCAAATTTTTAGATTCATAGTTCATTGTTTCAGATTTTTGCATGCAAATTACGAATGGCGCCATCAAGGAAGCCGTGCTCCTCAATCGACTCTGTGCTTCTATTCAACGAGACAGATGATAAAGGATTATGGGTGCCAAGAAAATATTCAAAAAACTCTTGGATTTTGATGCATCCATCATCAAGAGGAGCATTTCGAAAAAGGAAAAGGTCAAAACTATCATTTCGATTTTATTGGAAGGCCTTATTTTTGGATTTCAGAACATCATCAGGAGGAAAATCTATTTCTGAAATTCTAGTCCAACATATATATATGCATTCAGAAATAAATGTGCAAGGATTCAACCGTCAAGATCACAAAAAAGCAACTGTGAGTATTGATATTTTTGATACTTTGATTTTTGTCATTCATAAATATCTAATAGTAAACTTGCCAATCTGATCATTTTTCTCTTGCATATTTATATCCATCCAACATAAATGAATGAGAGCCGAGTGGATCTTTAGCAGTTGTGTTAGATGTTATTCACACTGATATTGGACAGCTGCAATATCAAGGTAGAACTGCAAAAGATCTAGCAGATAGTGGGATCTTTTTTTATGAATCAATGTACATTCCTGATACAAAAGGAAATTTTGAACAAATAGTACCAATTCCATTACCTAGTTTTGAAAGTGATGAATGGATTGCACCAGATGCTACAGTTTCAGAATCGTTTCGTTGCAAGATATATAATGATGTAAAAAATTCATTAAAAATGAGCACGAGATTAAAAACAGTCAGATTGAGTTGGTTTATTTCCTTGAATATATTTGTGGATTTCTCTTCAAGTGTCAATGTACACAAAACCCCAACGATGTTTGTATGCAAAAATTTATCAAATAGGTTTATTAATCCGAACTTATGGATGAAGGCTGGGAGAAAAGATCAGATGGAGATTAAAATGCAGAATTAAAATGTCTTCCATGTGCTTCCGTTATCAAATTGAAAAACAAATGTTGAGCTTATGCTTCCATTATCAAAGATGAAAAAAAAATAAAGGTAAATGGGTGCCACTTGATCAAGACTTGGAAGCCAGTGGATATTCAAAATGAAAAAATATTGAAATTATATACAATGATGTCGTTTTGACGTGTGTTGAGGTGGAAGAAGATTGGAGAGTAAACTACATCCGGCAGAAACTATTGCTCCTACAAGATGATGTACTTTCAGACTTCAGATTCATTTTCAATGGTAAACTCGTAAGTAATTGTAAACACTCGATCTTTTATGAATATTTTTAATCAAAACTTTCTAATACAATCTCTGTACTAATTGTAACTAACTTTGTATTAGTTTTATGCAGGTACGTAAAAGACATGAGCTCGAGATCAAATGCAGAGATATTGGCGAAACAATCCAACTTATGGAAGAACATTGAGATTCACTATCAGCAAATGCATGCCAATCATCATGTCTTTTTATCAATATAGAAAATTGCATTCTAGTATTACACTATGGACACAACCTGATTGTAAGAATCTATATTGATATCAATAAAAAAAACCCATAAACGGGTTGTTTACACGTAAAATGATTGTATCGTTTTCTTTTTTTGATGTCTCTCTATTTATAAATAGATATCTATTCAATCAATTTTTCTATATTTTCTTTATTAGTATTAGGAACTGATAAGAGAACAACTCCTTCTATAATCTCGTCCTCCTCTGTTTCGGGAAGGGCCTCAATGTCTTTTAAGACAATAGGAATCTCCGCTATAATGTTGTCTTCCTCTGTATTAGGAAGTACTTTTATTCCTTTTTGATCATATAAAATAAGATCTGCATCATGAGCAACCTGAAAGGCTGTTAAGGCAGGAGCAGTTTCCTTTTGAGGGCCCTTGATCCCAGGTACTGGACATAGGTTCTGATCAACTCTTGCCGAAATCTATATACATCATCAGGAGTATACGGCTCAAGAGTGAACTGTCATCACAAAACACGAGAATCAGCAAATTACAAACAATGATAGTAAAAAAATGTGAATCAGAATGAAAGGAACTACAAATGAACAGAATATTATCTTTTCAATATCTACATCCACTTGTAAATTATACCACTCAAAAAATAACTTCATATTGTACAGGACAAACCATGCACAACCAAAAGCGTCCTTTTGTTGTACACAACATTGCATCTATAGAACGAAAATTAGTAATATTATGATAGAAATTTTATTTATGTTATGACGATACATTTGAATTAAAAAAGAAATACATGCATATCAGAGATAAATTGAATATACCTTGAGAGATCTAATGGTTACCTCTCCAATTGAAGTTGTCGTTGTCAGTATTTCCCGAACGACATCATGAAGTAGAGAATCAAATTCTCTATGTGTATTTGCAGTTGAGTTTAATTTTACACATAGAAAATTTGATACTCCCTCCTTATTTATCTTTACAAAAAGACTGTTCAGGCTCCAATGTCGATTGCAACAACCAAAATACAAATATCGATAAATCCATATTTATGAAAAAAGCTTCTTACTTATTAAAGAAATGAAGCATGCAACAATCCAGATTAAAACAACAAAAACAAAAGAGCAATCCTTACTTATTTTCATATGGAATCAAATAAAATTTCGCCACAAAACTGCATTCAATAAAATAGACAGCCTTCTCAAAATTGGCTTCTTTCGCCTTTATTGCTTCCATGAAAAATGGACTAACAACAAAAATTGTACCTTGAGAATCGAAACTAATACTATTTCTCTTGGGTAATCAACACTTTTGGTGATGAAACCTCCTGAGGAGCTGAACGAATACTAGAAGGAGGGAGTGAATATTCTCGATCTGAGTCAGATTCTCCAACATCTAACTCAGAGCTCAGAAAGATATGGGGTCTCTTGGCCGGGATACGTCTAGGAGGAAGGGCAAAGATCTTCTGCTGGAGAATTTTCAAGAGATCATGCACTAGGGCACTATCTGAAGTCCTTCAAGAATAATGAGATAAGTGTTGCCCATTCAAAGTTTCATCAACATGGTGAAACTATGATTATGGCAATTAAGGCACTGTCTCATTTTCTTGGAGGACAATTTTTCAATAAGGTGCATAAAATAATTTTTGTAAAGAAAATCATTGCGGTTAAAATTTTAGGATATGGACCAGTGAATTTCATGCTCAAATCATCTCATTTTGAATTGTATGCTGCTTACGTTGATCTGAGTAAGCATGAAAACTATGAGCTATTGGATCCATACGAAAGAAGAAAATTGTTGCATGATTCTAAGTTGCAACTTTCATTGGAAAAAAATTATCGGAAGCAGATTAGATACTGTTGAATTGTACTTTGTAAATATTTTTATTTAATATAGAAAATTTTATTGTGTGTCTATAGCCTACTGGCTTGTATAAATTTGCATGCTTTTTGAAATTTTTTATAATTCGTCGATTTTGTATTATGATGAATTTGGATTCTTCTATAAAACCATTGGAAAAGTTGCAGTATATAGCTATTTTTTGTGCTAGTCCCGCCATGTTGTGTACTTTTATGAAATGTCGCTCTTGCTTGCCAATGAGATTTTTCCATTCCTTACGATGACCATATGCTAAGACTTCCACTATTTCTTGCAAAGAATGTTGAATGATGTCGTAATATGTGCTGCATGTCATAAAAACATAATCTAAATCAGTACCAAAAGTATCTAATTTGATTGCACATATTTGTCTATCGTAGTGTAAAATCAAAATCTTACCATATAATGTGTTGATCAACACCCATGCACTTTGAACTGCATCCACAAATTCATGGTTGTTTTTTGTATCATTTGTACATCAGTATTTGAAAATTTATATTTTCTCAAGTATTTCACCGTGTTGTCTAACTTTTTCCAAACTTCTACTTTGTGTATACGAGTATTGTAAAGAGTAAGTCACGTTAATATGTTGTATGAATTGATTTCCTAAAATTTTATAGATTATAGCCACTCATCGATTTCATTTGCTTGCAAAAGATATTGGAGCATGCATATAGTTTCTTTGAAAGTGGATGAAGACGGAAGTTGCATTCTTGCGTACATGAAAATGAATTCCTTGAAGGCCACCCATCGACATATCGACTCCATGTACAAGAAAATGGCGGAGCTCTTGCCCAAGCCAGATGGGCCCAATGCAAATATAGATATTGAGATCATTGATGCAAAAGTAAGCTAATATTGTCACTGATTGTTTTTTATTTGCATTATGTCAAGCAATTAAAACTTTTATTGGATTCTAAACTAACAATTATTCTTTTTAATTTCAATCTTCTCAACAAGAAAACGCATTCAGTTGCAGATGGTTTTGCATCCATAACATCCAAGCGTTTCTGGAATGGTACATCATGCAACCCAATTGTAATATACGTGAGTAAAATTTTGAATGTCCAGTATCCTAATGTGATTATAGTGGAATATTCTAACTTGTCAGTAATTGTCTAATCTATAATTAGTTATTTTTTCTTGTGCAATTCCAATGCCCTGAAGTATCAATGAATTCTATATATGAGTGTTGACACGAAGTGTTGCAGATTTTGCTAACCCATGCAAAATCGTGCCCAGCTTTGACAAAAGATACGTTTGTGATGATGAAGTTGAAGTTGAAGTTCTGGTCAATATAGATGCACCCAACTTATTGAAAACGTAAACGTAAATTGAAACACATAGAAATATTGACTTTTACATAGAGAAAGCAACTATGTATATAGTTTTTTGTATCACATGATCATGCATAGAAGACATAGAAGATATACATTGTATTCCAACAGATTATAGAAAATACACAAATAGTTGGCTATCGTTGGAAGCCACATTTTATTTTGGTTTTTTTTAACAATGTGCATTCTCCAAAATGATTCAATACTATCACGGAAATGTAAATTGAAATACATAGAAATTTGACTTTTACATAGAGAAAACACACTGTGTATATAGTTTTTTGTATCACATGATCATGCTTAGAGAACATGGAAGATATACATTATATTCCATACAAAATATACAAAATATACAAAAAGTTGGCTATCAATGAAAGCCACAGTTTATTTTGGTTTTTTTTAAACATTATGCATTCTCTAGAATGATTTGATACTATCATTATCCAAGATAATTCTTCAGTCATTTGAGCTCGAAACTTTTTACTCTTTCAAACCTTGGCATAGAAAGTTATAAAAAATGCATTTCCTTCATAACCTGCACATGAAATCATGACAGGAGAATTATGAGTGCATGATCAATTTTGAGTAAAAAAATCAAATCAAATAGATGCAAGCAACCTATAAAGTAGTCATATTGCAATTTTGCAAAAATTTGTTCCATTGTGTTTGTGATCTCTTGCATGTTTATCGTCTAGTCTTTATGTGATTTCGACATTTTCTATGTTGGTATGTAAATCCTTACATTGTAGACGATTCTCTTGTCTTGGTCGTACCTACACATCAAAAGAACTAGTCAAGACATAACTACATTAAAAAGTCACTTAAACTGCATAATAATATTGAAGAGAAAATTCACATATACATACCAATCTTTCATTAATCCAAAAACAAAAAATGTTGAGGAATATCATATTGAAGCAATGTAAGCTTTGATCGAATGTAATCCAATGTCTAATTGTCTTCCACCTCCATTGTTGTAATAATTGCATCATTTTGCCTCACCAAGATTTCTATATGATCCTGTTGATTCAATGTAAAATCTTGATTTAATGCCTTGTTCCATTCATTGTAAACTTTAGACCATTTTTTATAGTAAAATGTTAAAGAAAGCATTTGTTTCTCTATATGATATCTAAATTTCATCGATGATTTATTAATTATGCACTTGATGTGGCCATCACTTTTTTATTCCAATAATCATCTAGAAGGTCTAGTAACATTTCATCTGTCAAATCAATACAAATAAACAATGTGTCGTTGTTCTCCAAACATTACACATTTAACAAAAAAAATCTACAAATATTGCAAAGGGACAAAACTAATGTAATCTAATGGTTTTTGAACCCGTGCTATATTTCATATAATTCAGGATGTCCATAAAAAAACTTTATCGGAAGCTCTCTGCCATGATAGAATCCAGAAGAATCCATTCTGTGACTTGAAAAAGAGAGTACTGATATCGCCTCCAATCTTCCACATGGATGGCGTGTAAGATGAATCATAAAAAAATATGCAAGACTCCAAAAGAGATCTCAGAGAGCAATTCTTATATTGAAGAAGACCAATATAAGAATGAATGATGTCTATGATGCCAACAAGAGATTGTATTGGTTGCCATTCATGTTGGATGGATACAAATTTGCAAAAGACAAAAAAATATTAGTTTAAGCTCATATACACATTTGAATAATGAATGAAAAGCTCAAAATCAAAAGCTTCAATAACTTACAATTGCATTTGAGTATATCATTTTGTATTTTCGCCTTCCACTTTAAATTCCTTATCATGTACACATGTTGAACCAAGACCTCGGAAATGGATCGACCTCCAGACGAAACTTTGAAGTCTAAAATTATGCCTTTTCAAAAGCTCCTACAATCTATATTTGATTTCTTTTTTTTACAAAATGCACCTCTTCATGATGGATGCATTAAAACCCACTGAAATTTTCTATAGATACATGGTATCCAAGAGTGTTTAGAGTCTTTTTCATTACAAATAGAAACTGAGACAATATTTTTTCGTGGTCTACAGCTGCTAAAAGCCATCACAAAGCTAACAGAGGATGAATAGCAGAACTAAAAGTGTTGTCATGAAAATAAAAAATCAATTTTCAATGAATGCTTACGTAGGCCACATAAGTTAGTTTAACCATGGTTAGTTCAAAATAGACCTACATTAACCATAAGTGTTAAGACTCGGGGACTTAAGAGACTTGTGGGCAACAAGTATTGTCCAATCACAAGCCAAGAACCTGCCTGGGTGGGAGTTTTGAATTGCACAAAACATAACCGAAAATCTTAAAAAAAAATTGCGACCGGCGAACAACGTTACATTCCTTCGCATGTGTAAATATATAATTGGGCCATGTGTACATGGCATAGTTGAAAAACCAAAAACAACATCTTAACAAAAGGCCCTTTTGGTGCTCCAATGGGACGAAGGCAGGTTGTGGGGGCCCATGGATCACAAAAGAACCACCCTAATGTGAAAGGGTACCAGCCCATTGCGTGGACCGATAAGTTACAAGCGCTTACATATAAAACATGCCTAAGCTTGGAATTTTTTGTGCATCCCATTGCGTGGACCGATAAGTTACAGGCGCTTACATTAAAAACATGCCTAAGCTTGGAATTTTTTGTGCATCTAGTATTTATGAGCTTAAAGATTAAAGAATGGCATGCAAATATATGTACACATCAAAGAAGAGAACTTTTCTTAAAACCCTGAATTTTATCAATCGCAATGGGGTGTATGAGTAGAGTTATTTACTTGAGACCGGCTAGGCATAAGGCTCGATTTCCCATCTTAGGGGTTGCGTTGCTAGTTGCTAGGTTGTGTATGTGCTATATATAAGTGACCACTAGTTGCTTTAATGTTGCAAAAAACCCCTAAAAATTCATGAAAAAAATGTGAAGATGCCTGGCAAAATTGATGATATTGATTCTGATATGTTTGCCTCTACCCTCTAGGAGGCAGGGATAAAAAATTAGTACTAGAGTAGAAAGAGAGGATCTTCAGTGAGTCGCTGCATGACTTGAGGAAAAAGGGCGAGAGTGACATCCAAGCTGCCCTCCTCTCTCCCTGGATCCAGCATCAGCGATCCATTGTGATTGAGATTGATCTCAAATAGTACTGCTTTTGGCCTCCCCCATCCAAAGTCTGTCTCGTACATTCTCAGTCTAGGCGAGCTTCGCACAAGCATATGAGTCATAGCCGGAGAATACATGAAAGATGTGGAGTATGGACAAAATCGTTAGCAGATGGTTGATACCTGCACAAAGAGGAGCGGATACTCAGCTTTCCAGGGCCATTTAGGATCACATCCGGGCGTTTGAACCAATTTGGAGAAGAAATTAGATGGCTGAAAATCTTTGATAGCGTTGAGGTCTACCTGAGTCGATGCCTCCACAAACTGTGCGCCCTCGTTGTTGCAGATGAGTTCTAGTAAAGAGTCATCATCTCTTACTCTAACTCTGCCAGCAAATGGGCGGAAGTACACCAGCGCTTGAGAGAGGCTAGACTTCAACTGGTCAAAAACATCCGAACATTGTACGTTGATGCCGTCGTCTGTTTTGTAAATCAGAATCCTCTTGAAGTACCCAACACGCCAGAGGAGATGATCGATCTCATTAAGCAGCTCAGCCCTGGGTTCTTCTTCACAAGAAGCAGGTCGCACAGTAGAGACCGTCGTCAAGACAACTTCCCCATCCATCTATTCCCTATATATCCAAAGAAAGCAAAACAGAACAACCCTGCTCAGCCCACTTTTTGCAACCAGCTTTCTAGCAATGCTGCTGTCTCAAAGGGGCATGAAATGTGACTGACTGATCTTTGTGAGGTCAGTCAGCACAATGCTCAGGATTGGCAGTGTGTAAACTCAACAAATCAGCTTCCTCCTCCTTCAAAACTAAAAGATAAGAAATGTTTGGTGTCCAGTCCCGATCATTGACGTTGAATTCGTCTGTTTGAAAACGCAAGCAACGATTCATAACAGCTTGGCAGATTTTTGTTCTTTACTAGGAGTTCTAGTAGCAGTAGAAGACTCACTTATGGTGGAAGGCCCTGTCCTAAGGCCTTCACTCCAAGGGAGGGCCCTTGCCCCACGCTAAGAGCTCTACTGGAAGGCCTTGACTTGCACGGAGTGCCATTATCAAAAACTACCATTTTTGGGATCAAGAATCACAACACTATTTGCATGTATGCAATACCACATAAGACTTAGCATGTCATCATTTCTCATGGTAAAACCATTGCATGCTTATGATCTCCATTCCATTCCCTTTGCATGGCACTCTCGTTAATTCATTTAGGCTTTGCATGTGAGCAAAACCAATGATTATATGTCTAGTTTTGTGTGTCTTGAAAGTTTAGTTTTAAGATTTTCAGATTTGGATCAATGAAAGGTTGTCATTTGATTCTAATATGATTTTGTTCACTTTTTAAGGATTACCAAATCTCAAGAATTTGAGAACACTAAATTAATGTACATGTGTTGGCCTCCTGTCTGTTATTGCTTTAATTGCACGAGCTGCTTTTCTCGGAAGTTGGGCTCTTGTTGCCTCTGCACTAATTTTCAGGTTTCAGCAGGGTAACTAGCCTCTTCTTCTTGATTCGGTGGAATCATGTGAATTAATACGTTCTCCACCTGAGGGGCTCCACATAAGATGAGTACCCAAGGAATCCACATGAACACGCTCTTCGCATTGCTCGGGGTTTACTTCCACCGCCTTTTGTGCCTCCCTTTGAATCTTTGGTGACAAATCAGCGACTGGTTTTTCAAAAGACTACCATGGAGCATCTTCACTTTATTACTTCGGTCAACTTATCAATGATTTACCTTATGATGCAGTTCGAGCTTGTCTTCTTTCATGTGCTGGTCCAGGTGCAGGGGCTTGGTTGGTTGCACGTCTAGTTCTTCCACTCTTGCGACTCAACAATGACTTGTCTATAACTGCACTTCGAACCAGATTGGGACTTCCACATCCAATGTTAATTGGTCTCTCTAAGTGTTCATGTGGATTCTTTGGGTACTCATCTTATGCGGTACCCCTCAGGTGGAGACCGTATTCTTTCACATGATTCCGTTCGTGATGTCCTTGCCTTTCGTCGTTCTTCCACCACGCAAGGGGCTGCTGCATCTCACACAGCTCAAGAAAAGGAGCGAGATTATAATGATCGTGCACCTGGTGAAGATTTCATCCCCTTTGCCTTGGAAACATATGGTTGTCTTCATAAGCAATTTAATGATTTTTTGTCTTTATGTGCAGAGCTTATGGTGAAACACCAAGGACAAGGCATTACCTTACCATTTGTCATTGTTTCTTTCTACCGTCAACATATTTCTATTGCATTACAATGTTCACATGCTCTTTCAATTATTTGACGAGCTCAATTTGCAGGAGCGGTTGCTTCTAGGCTTTCTGCATTACCTATTAGTGGAACTATTTTAGTTAGTGATTTACATCAGGTAGTTGGTTTTGAGTAATTAATTTACTATTTTAAGTTTTACTTAGCTTAATTCATTTTTGTCGTTCCGCGGTATCATTTTATATACTTTAATCTTCTTGTATGGTCATGCTTTCCCATGAGTCATTATCCTCAATCTGACCAACCACCTAATCAAGTACCCAGAGATAGAACAATTTTTTATCTATGATTATGAGTACTCTTTCAGATTCCAAAGGTACATTGAGCGATAAGTCCTCCAAATGGGTAAAATCTTCAATACATCCAATTGTCGTCATCATATAAACTAAATTCACATGATACACACCAATCCTGAAGATTAAATTCAAAATCTAACAAATCAATCTTTTAACTTTCACATTTACCCTAAAAATCAACCCTTAGTCTGATAGATTTATCTGTCTCCTAACTGACCGGAGATTTAGGCTGAAACCAGTACACAAGCATTCCTTGACTATAATCTGTAGTAGAATTTTATCCACTAAAATAAGAAATTCCTCATAAGTAAACAAATTACTTAATGAAAATGCCTATGAGATCCACACAATCTACAAGTATGTGCAAGAATAAACAATTTTAGATTCCCAAATAATTGATCTAAATCTTTGGCTCATCCAATTGATCAAGAAACTCAACTCTTAAGAATAATCATATATTCATATAATCTTCTACTGATCACTAAGTATGAATTTATGATCCGTCAATCATAATCATTTACAATCTTATGATTCGTTGAATCATAATTTACAGGATTCCAAAACCATACTCAATCATTGAAAGATGCTAGGGTATATGCATACCATACCATTCGGGAAATATAAGAATCATTCTGAAATCTTTTCCACAAGGAAAATTACTACATTACAAGAATATTCTTTCAGTCTGATTCTTAACCAAATTATGAGTTCCAAATTCTACAATCAACCAAGGAATTAAAGACCATCATAGCATTTGTCTTTAACCACATAAACTTTATATAATCACATAGAACAACATCTAGAGATTACAAAGTTTTGCTAAATTCCAACTAAATTCAATGGTTATCCTAGATATTAGTTAGACTCTGTCATCCAATATGATCTCATGGGATTTAGTCAATAACTTCAGATATATTTCTCATTCAAAAAATATTTTATATCAAGAATCTTCTATATTCTGTGCACATAACTCCCATAGATGAATCCCGATGACTCACGAATCATGTGTCTTATAAGCAATATGCAACTGGTTGATCCCATGAAAGTCTTATTCCTACCTTTTTCTTCTACCCCTTTAAAACGAAATTCCATAATCTTGATAAAAAGTTCTCAAGAGACAATGTATAAGATATCAAAGATTCGAAAAAGTCAGTAATGAGTATCCAATACTATTACAAACCAAACTTTTTCCTCAAAATCATAGGATATCTTATCCCGAGTGATAGAAGATTTCATCTCCATAATCAACTATCAAATAGAGATAATCATTTGGGTTCAAGAAGTCTATATTCCACTTAATCAATTGAAAACATTAATTGATTCTGAGCTATATTCACCATTGAATGGAAGTATAATTTCATATAAGTCTAACAGTCCTTCAGAACCAAATTCTACACTGGAAGAAATTATACGAATCTCAATCCAATTGTCTCGTATTTAAGAAAAATTTAAAAAATAGAGGTTTAAAATAATAGAGAAATAGATTTAAGGCTTCTAGATTCTGTAAATAATGAGATATCATTTGGGATTTATCTATATCTCATAATTTCCCAAAATACCCAAAACAAAAAACCAATGGATTTCACTATTAGTATGGCCATTACAATAATTACTAGCCATCAGTCTACAGATCATTCTCACCCAAAGAAATCCCCTTATAGAATCATTAATGTCCCATATCACTAGTTTTTCCTCCAAGAATTCTCTGCTTCTAGATCTATTTACCCAAAAAGTCAAAAAGACTATTTGGCTATCCTATACCCAAATATAGGATCATAATCACAACCAATTCCAAGAGATACTTCTAGCCATTGAATTCTCTCATGCTCCTGAAACGTTACTCAAAGAATAGCACTCCGCATTGTACCATGGCATGGTCGAGACGAAATGTATCGTTTGAGTATAGTTGAAATGCCGCAAGTGTATTGCCTAACCCAAAAGGAACATGGATCTCAACAAAACCGAATACCATAATGTCCTAGATATCCAATATCTATTTTAGAATCGGTAAAAAGAACTTAATTCTTTTACGGGTTAGAATTTTTCTTGGTTGTCTCAGTCATTGTAAAAAAACACTCTATAATCCCACAAAAAAGAATCCAAATTACTAGATTCCTATATGGAACACCTTCATCTGCTTTCACTAGCAAGATCCAAATCCAATTGCAAAATAGAGATGGTTCCATAAATGGATTATCTGAATTGCCACTCACTTTTCTCTTAGAATCTTTGATTTCTCAAAATTCTAATTAACATTGGAGAAAATGAATCCAATTTCCTAGAGGCAGTCTTTTTTATTAATTCCCAATTGTTATTCTCACTTGCTATCACTTATACTTGAGGGATTGAAAGTAAATAAAATAACTAGATCACTAGGAAAACCAATCATCTACACCTCAAGCTTCATCTCTTTCCTCCCTTTCAAAAATGGTTCAGGCTAAAAGCCCCAAATTTGTACTAGGAAAAAATTCAATTTGGTATCAATAGTACTTTAACTACTAATGAACCAAACAGTTTTGAATGTTCAACTAATCAAGTGTCACACTTAATTACTGGCAAATCTCCTTATGGATCAACATACAAAGATTTGCATTATTGTTGCTCTTTACTTATTCCAAAAAACAAGAAATGCTCCAATTAGTTGACAGATTCTAAAATCTACAACTAAAAGTGAGAGGAACTGTGACCTTAAAAACTGACTGATTTTCAAATCAGTAAGATCATTCACTTTACAAGCGATTTCTGTTTTGTCAATAATCGACGAATTTGAACAAATCCAAAACATTCAGGGTTACTTCAAATTTTACGTAAACTAGGAATTTTAAATTCCATTTGATATGGACCTAAATTGTGAAAATTGATCTAAAACATTGACTTGGCAGTTTCACAATTACCATCACATTCCGAAAGGATTCCGAAACATCTGGCATGCATTAGACATGACATGCAGTGATTTCTAAAAAAATCAAATTTCTTAGTAACTGGGAAATCAGCCTTTTGAGCTAGAACTGCTAAAAATAGCTTCATGCATGAAATTTCTCTGATCAATCTACTGAACCAGTTGCATATGTACCCAACAACAGCAGACAAAAAATCCATAGACTATTCACTTGTCAAAAGATCATCAAGATCTCGATTACCACCAGACAGGTACAAACCTGAACTATTCTGGACTTCAGAAGAAGAACCATAGAGTGTTTCTAAAACACTCTCTACACCATAAGATGATAAATGAAAAACTACCATAGATAGTGAATACAGTTCACTTCTCACTGAGAATCAGACGTGGTCTATTGTAGATCTTCACCAACAAAGAATGTCATCTATACAAAATGGATCTTCAAAAGGAAGTTCAACCTAGATGGGTCTATTGCCAAATGTAGGACAAGATTGATAGCTAAAGACTACAAACAAGTTCAAGATATTGACTACAATGAGACTTTCGGTATCGTAGTTAAATTACGGTCTCTCAGAAGTTTGTTTGCACATGTAAACCCATATCTTTTCATATTGGTTTCAAACCAAGCAATGCTAACTACAATGTCTATGTACAACGTTTTAATATTAGATTAGTGATTATTGCACTTTATGTACCTGATGCATTATTATTCAGCAATGATAGATTATACATCACTTACTCGGCATTCAAATCAGCAGAGATAGAATAAATAGGAAGCTTTATTTTAGTCAACACAATTATATGCATAACATGTTGCAGAAATACAACATGGGTGACTGCAAACCCGTCGCTTCACCAATAAATTCTAGGGCTACAAGCTCTCAAAAGACGTGTCCCAAGGATACATCAGAAGAGTTAAACTCTACACAATATCCATATCAATCTTTGATTGGGTCACAAATGTATGCAATGTTTTGTATCAGACCAGATCTGACATTTATATTCAATATACTTAGTCTGTTTATGACAAATCCAGGTTTACAACATTGGAAGACTCTAAAAAGAGTCATGAAGTACATTCAAAGTACTAAAGCCTATGCACTATGCTATGATGGAACTATTCTTGAAGGATCAACTCTATATAGATACACCAATTCAGATTGGAGTGTAGATTCAAATATCAAAAAATCAGCCTCTGGTTATTGCTTTTATTTAGCAGGTGGTCCAGTCTCCTAGAACAGCAGAAAGCATAAATCAATTTCTTTGTCTTCAACAGAAGCTGAATTTATTGGTGAAACTCAAGCTATAAAAAAAAAAGCTATTTGGATCAGATTATTATTACAAGATATCTCCAACCAACAACTCAAAGCTACGACCATCTACTATGACAACTTATGTTGCATATCTCTTTCTTTCAATCCTAGGTTTCATTCTAATACTAAACACATTAAAATACATTTTCATTTTGTAAGAGAGAAAGTACTTGCAAAGCGAGTAGACTTAGTATATTGTGAAACTAAGGAGATGGTTTCAAATATTTCTACTAAAGTTCTAATCAAAAAGTTCTTACATATAAGTCTTCAAATGAATCTAGATCTTTGTTAAAACCAAGGTGATCTCCTTCATGAAGATTCATCATTGGATAACTAACATGTATTATGGGGTGAGCCTTGATCCTATTAGATAAATCTAGATGGTAAGCTAAAGATCAAATCTTTTTCAAGACTTTATACAGTCCACTATATCTGTAGTGGGTTTCTTTCCTTGCCTAACCTCAATCCAAGATCTAATCAATCTAGCATCAAAGAGATAAAATTAGTTGTCACGCATAGATTTGTTCCCATGAGAGTGATAGTAGAGTTCAGATTTCAGCATGAATGGAAGATTCACATCTAGCTCTAACATCCAATAAACCTAAGCATTAACACTACATCTACTAACCCTAGATCCACAACAAGATAGCTTACTCTTTCTCTCTCTCTCTCTTTCTCCCTCATAGAAAGTATAATAACATGCAATCTTAATAACAATCAGATCCAACAATTAGCAAAACACAAATAAAGCATGAGAGATGGAGGAAAAGTGATAGAGAGCAAGGACATTCATAAATCCATTTCACAAGAGAACCAATTTGCTTCATTGAAATGAAGAAATGAACATGTGTAGGAACTCGAGTTGGTCCCTTTTTATAGTAGAGAGGAGGACCCTAGCCTCTGAATCCTATTGGTCCATTTCTGCCTCCCTAATTATTCAAATTTAAAAAAGAGTGGAAACCATCCAAATTGGGAGAAACCCAACTTTATTCACTAACTTGACATTTAGGCCCTGCGACATTAAAAGTCTCACAAAAAGACCTAAAGTTCTTTTATTGACTTGTAACTAATCAAATAACTATGTGATCATTGGGCTTACACACGCAAGATGCCAAATCTCTCTCACTTATTAACTAGGGTTAGGGTTGCCTTGGGATCTGCAAACCTCCAACAGTATCCCCCACCAAAACTGGTGGCGGTCCCATGACACCTATGAGATGCAGTTACTGTGGGCTTTTATTGGCTTCACGACAAATCTTTATTAATTAATACTGCACCTTCTTCTTAAAACCGAGTCGGGCAGTGTTAAAATCCAAATTATTGCGACAAAAAACAACGAAGGGCTCCGACAATCCATTTTGAAGTTGTCCAGGACATGAAGAGAGATTCCCAAGAGCCTCCCATCATTGCTGCGCAGAAATACAGTCGAGCCATCGGCGGCTGATCCTTGATATTCTCTGAGGCCATTGGCTTATTTGGATCGAATGCCAAAGGAGGAATGCAATCATTCCATCTCGTTGCCACGGATGCCAACAGAGTCAAATCTTTTGCAGTCTCATTGTCGGATCGAGAGAGTATATATACTCCCGCTGGTATGCTTGTAATGTCCGGTGGAAATTCACTGATATGTCCCAAATGTAAGGTTGATGGATGATTGGCCGATTTGGTGTATGGATAGTAATTTTGTCCATGGCCAATTCCAAATCCTTCCACCTATTCTTGCGCAACATCAGTACATAATATGGATCTATGCGCTCACATAACTCCTAATAGATTCTGGAGTTTTCTCAAAAATTGTAACTCTCCAAGCTGGCTGCTCTCCTAATGCGGGTATTTTATCCAATTCCTTCTCGGCATCTATTTAAGAGGTCTTAAACTTAAGGAACCAACCACCACATGAGGACTCATGAGGATGTTGCGCTAAAATACTCTGAATCTGGTCCTCGACGCTAATTGGCCTTCTGAATAATGGTGTGGTCCTTGATGAAGATGGACCCTGTTGCACTGCCTGTGGAACTGGCTGTTGTTCTTCAATTTTTGGGGCTCCACCCTGGTCCATGTCCAAATCCAACCCTATATCCATTGGTGCTTCAGCTTGGTGTGGAGGGAGAATTGCGGCATGACTGGAACTAGGATTTGAGGTCCAGCTTCCAACACCTAAGCAGCAGCTTTTTCGTAGGCACTACTGGTTGCTTTAGCCTTTGCCAACTCAGTTGAAGCTGCACCTTTGAATTTGTCAAAGTGGCCTTGGAATTCCTGAAGCGCCACTTTGTAAGTTTCAACTTTTTTGAACAAATACGTGATCTCCGTCGGAGTTACTCGATGATCTAGTATTTGCGTCTGGAGATACGCATCACGCTCAAGGGTGGTCACATCCAATTCACCTTGGAGATGTGTGCAATCTTGCTCTGCCATCTGCAGTTGACCCTATAGCACCTACACTTGTTGCTTTGCATCCTGCACAGCCTTGTCCACCTGATCTTGAGCGGTTGTCAAGGCATTTTGCAATGAGCTAACATATTCTTCCATGCGATCAGCCAGTTGTTGTGTCGTCTTCTTCTCAGCTTCGGATTTTTCTTCATGTTGCTTGGTGATCTTCAACTCTCTGTCCAGCTGAATAATTTTCTAACTGGTGAGAGTATTCTCCGATCCCATATTTGAGATTCACTGCTTTATTTCTTTTTTCTTATCCAGCATAGACTGGATCACTTGCGCAAGGCTTGAGACCAAACTAAGAGCATCACCAGAATCTACTGTGGTGGAGGTGGTAGCAACAGAAGGACCTGATGGTACTGTCCTTGGTTGGCATGGAATAGGTGCCTGTAACTCTTCTTCTTCAAAGAGGTCCTCCTCTTCATAGCCCTCAAGCATTGTGGCGTCGAACTGTTTTGGTGATTTGAAGCTTGCTTGACCCGAAGTGTGGCTGGTGCAGCTTCAGCTTGAGGTTGCTGGGATAGATGGAATGAATCTTCAATACCCGTAGTAGTATCATGGAATTGTTTGAATCCTCTTCTAGAGGGTTGGAGTTCAAAGGTGTAGCCGGTTGTAGTATAGGGGTCCATTCATTGGGAGCCGTCCGTGCACGCCTGCATAGCAAGAGAGAGAGAAAGGAGATAGAGAGAGGAGAGAGAGTTTAGAGAGAGGAGAGAGGACAGAGAGTTTAGAGAGAGAGAGAGCTCACCAAGGATGGTTGGGGCTATGGGGGCTCGAGCGCCTACCCATAGCTATGCACCAATCACCCTTGAAGAGAGAGAGAGAGAGAGAGAGAGAGAGAGAGAGAGAGAGAGAGAGAGAGAGAGAGAGAGAGAGAGAGAGAGAGAGAGAGAGAGAGAGAGAGAGAGAGAGAGAGAGAGAGAGAGAGAGAGAGAGAGAGAGAGTTTTATTGAGAAAAATGAAGATGATTACAATGGAAAATGGCCTCCTTATATAGTTGAGGAGGGAGGGCCATCTTGGCTCTCATTGGCCTATTTACAATGGCATCCTAGCCCTTCAAACTAATTGAACTTCAATCTAATGGTTCATTAGGAAAAGGGCCAAACTCACATGATTCATGTGAGTTTGAGAGATTCCCGAAAAATTTCTCAGAATCCAAATCAGACTGTATCACATTTGACCCAAATTTTGATAGAGACATGAACTGGAAAATTAGAACTTAAAAATAGAACTGGCGAAGGTTCCCTAGGCGAAGATTGGCTCGACGAACGTTCAGTAGTGCTATTTTTGAAAAAAAAAACAAAAAAAAAAAAAAAACTCTCTGATGAGGTTTTCTTTGACAATTTCTATGGAAATAACCTTCGTCAAACTCTCAAATTAAAAACCTGACACAAGCAAAGCTAGGGTAAACACGGCGAAGGTTTCTGGCACACAACACACAGTTTATATAGTTTGGTGAGGGTAAAAATCAAGATTTTCTATGATCTAGATAGGAAGAATGTTCGTCTAACTCAAAAATAGTATTTTATTATAAATATAATGTTCTAGAATCTTGGCGAAGGTTTTGGCGAAGAATCAAGAGTAATATTGGTATTTTTGCAAAAAGAAGACTTTTTTGGCAAAAATATGACAATATGACAATTGATTCTCTGAGAAAACCTTCTATTTCTGATATTATTCTTCGCCAACCTGGATAGATCTTAATCACACCTATGCACAATGAATTAGGTGAAGGTTTTTTTTTCTGTATTTGTAGGGTTTTGGTGATTTTTAGATGTTTTTTGATGGTTTTTTTTATGTTTCTAGAAATCTGCTGGGAAGGATTGTTTGCCCTTCACACTAAAGGTTCTATAATCAAAACCGAAGTTGTCTACAACTCGGCGAAGGTTTCTTGAAAGGGGGCAAAAAGTTATCAGCTCTGATGACGATTTATGTTCTCTTTTGACTAAAATATGACAGATTTGATCGATTTTTGTTGTTTTCTTTATATCTCAGATCCAAATGGATCTTAAGATTGGTGATCTGAATAGCTTTCCCTATTCCACAATCAAATTAGATTTTAAACAAGCAAATCCACTCAAATCAAGTAAAATCACTCCAAAACTAACCCTAAATGCAAATCTAACACAATTCATGCAACGACAAGATGCCTAATGCAAGCTAACCATCCAACAAACATGCTGCAAATTGAAAAATTGGCGTAACTCCCTAGCAAAGACTCAAAAATTGTAATGGGTTTCCTTCCTTGCCTAACCTCAATCCAAGATCTAATCAATCTAGCATCAAAGAGATGAAGTTAGTTGTCACGCATAGATTCGTTCCATGAGAGCGATAGTATAGTTCAGATTTCAGCATGAATGGAAGATTCACATCTAGCTCTAACATCCATTAACCCTAAGCATTAACACTACATCTACTAACACTAGATCCACAACAAGATAGCTTACTCTTTCTCTCTCTCGCTTTCTCCCTCATAAAAAGTATATTAACATGCAATCCCAATAACAATCAAATCCAACAATTAGCAAAACACAAATAAGCATGAGAGATGGAGGAAAAGTGATAGAGAGCAAGGACATTCATAAATCCATTTCACAAGAGAACCAATTTGCTTTATTGAATTGAAGAAATGAACATGTGTAGGAACTCGAGTTGGTCTCTTTTTATAATAGAGAGGAGGACCCTGGCCTCTGAATCCTATTTGTCCATTTCTACCTCTCTAATTATTCAAATTTAAAAAAGAGTGGCAACCATCCATATTGGAGGGAAACCCAACTTTATTCACTAACTTGACATTTAGGCCCTGCAACATTAAAAGTCCCGCAAAAAGGCCTAAAGTCCTTTTATTGACTTTCTAATTAATCAAATCGCTATGTGATCATCAGGTTGGACTTACACACGCAGGGTGCCAAATCCTTCTCACTTATTAACTAGGGTTAGGGTTGCCTTGGGATCCACAAACCCTCCAACAATTTCTTTCCTTGCCTAACCTCAATCTAATCAATCTAGCATAAAAGAGATGAAGTTAGTTGTCACGCATAGATTCGTTCCCATGAGAGCGATAGTATAGTTCAGATTTCAGCATGAATGAAAGATTCACATCTAACTCTTACATCCATTAAACCTAAGCATTAACACTACCACTAACACTAGATCCACAACAAGATAGCTTACTCTTTCTCTCTCTCCCTTTCTCCCTCATAAAAAGTATTATAACATGCAATCCCAATAACAATCAAATCCAACAATTAGCAAAACACAAATAAGCATGAGAGATAGAGGAAAAGTGATAGAGAACAAGGACATTCATAAATCCATTTCACAAGAGAACTAATCTGCTTTATTGAAATGAAAAAATGAGCATGTGTCGAGTTGGTCTCTTTTTATAGTAGAGAGGAGGACCCTGGCCTCTGAATCCTATTGGTCCATTTCTACCTCCTTAATCATTCAAATTTAAAAAAGAGTGAAAGCCATCCAAATTGGAGGGAAACCCAACTTTATTCACTAACTTGACATTTAGGCCCTGCGACATTAAAAGTTCCGCAAAAAGGTCTAAAGTCCTTTTATTGACTTTCTAATTAATCAAATCTCTATGTGATCATCGCGTTGGACTTACACATGCAAAGTGTCAAATCCCTCTCACTTATTAACTCAGGAGTTGGCACCCTACGTGTGTAAGTCCAACCCGATGATCACATTGTTATTTGATTAGTTACAAGTCAATAAAAGGACTTTAGGCCTTTTTTGCGGGACTTTAATGTCGCAGGGCCTAAATGTCAAGTTAGTGAATAAAGTTGGGTTTCCCTCCAATTTGGATGGTTCCCACTCTTTTTTAAATTTAAAGACTTAGAGAGGCAGAAATGGACCAATAGGATTCAGAGGCCAGGGTCCTCCTCTACTATAAAAAGAGAACAACTCGAGTTCCTACACATGCTCATTTCTTCATTTCAATAAAGCAGATTGGTTCTCTTGTGAAATGGATTTATGAATGTCCTTGCTCTCTATCACTTTTCCTTTATCTCTCATGCTTATTTGTGTTTTGCTAATTGTTGGATTTGATTGTTATTGGGATTGCATGTTATTATACTTTTTATGAGGGAGAAAGGGAGGGAGAGAAAGAGTAAGGTATCCTATTGTGGATCTAGTGTTAGTGGATGTAGTGTTAATGCTTAGAGTTAATGGATGTTAGATTTAGATGTGAATCTTCCATTCATGCTGAAATCTGAACTATACTATCGCTCTCATGGGAACGAATCTATGCGTGACAACTAACTTCATCTCTTTGATGCTAGATTGATTAGATCTTGGATTGAGGTTAGATATCCTCTTTTTTCTGCATGAAGATTTGGATAGACTCCAGATGTTGTTGGTATATCAGTTAATGGTATAGAATCAGTAGGTACTGGATCCGCTACTAGTTCTTTCTGCTTATGTGCTCTGGTGACCACCATCAAGGGTACACTTGGTTTATTTTGAGCTACTAGTCTTCACTTGATGGTTATTAAATTTACAGGAGCTTTAGTTGGTGGTGGCTTCGGTCTTGCTGGACAGTCTTTATAGCAACACCCATAACCACAGTCACAACAAAATGGTACAATTTTTTTTTTATTTGGACATTTTTCAACTCTGTGATTTTCTCCACATGCAAAACATCCAAGTGGTGCTCTGGTCCAGTTTCTAGATGCTTGTTGTTGTGCGGAAGCATAAATAACATACACAACAACACCCGCCATGATTGCGACGTGAATCGTGAGCTTGATTTTATTTTAATTTGTCGCGGACGTCGGAAAAACACGTCGCTATAAGGTCTTCGAAATACGACGACTTTAAAAAATGTCGCATTACGATGGGCACAATGTGCCGGATTCTGAAACGTATTTTTTCGATTACGCAAACCCGATCTGACATGGACGTCGCAATGCGACGTATGACGTGGACATCGCATTGCGACGTCCGACGTGTATGTCACATTGCGACGTCCAAAGACGTCACAAACGCTCTGACGTGGATGTCGCATTGCGACGTTTCCAAATTCAGTCGGATTTCAACGTCTGTAAACACAGAATGATGCCAAAATTTCACCGACGGATGTCCAATGCCCATCCGACGTATGCTTGGACGTCGGATTCCGACGTTCCATATAGTTGTCGGATTCTGACATCTGTTAACAGAATGATCAAAAAATATGTTTGACGTGTGTCCGACGTCTATCCGACGCATTAGGACGTCGGATTCCGACATCCCAAATTAAGTAAAAAAGATAAAAAATGTATTAAAAATAGCGCGCGTATTTTTATTGGGTTGTTCTTGGAGTTGAGTTCTTGGAGACGCGATGTTCATGAATTGTTTTTAAAACAAAATTTTTGAGTTGCATTCAACATTTGGATCAAAAAACAAACTAAGCATGAGGTACTTTTCATTTTTAAACTACTTTTCATTATTAATGACAATACTTTATTGCATTGCTTTGTGCACATCATAAATTTCATTTAGATTTTTAGATATAATATTGATCGTTGTTTTGAAATCCGACATTTCTTAGTTGATTATTACGTCAATCCACATCCCTAAATTTTTTTTTTTCTCGACCGACGGATTCGCGTCCACAAAAACAACACAATAGTACCCAATGGTCGACAATACAGATCCTGAAATCCCCGAAGATTATCCATACGAGATCAGGTCCCCTGTAGCTGAACAAATCAGACGTCATAGGTTCTATCGAATGCGGGCCCAAATACACGAGCCATCCACAACTCCATTCGAGGGACAAGAACCTAATAGAGCTGAGTCCTCACGCGCATAACCCCAATTTTATGGTGCTGAACCCTCACAGGCCAGAACCAACCTTAATGGAGTCTCTGCTACCCACAATGCTCATCATGAGAGACGTACACCCAAGCTAGATCTACCAAAGTTTGATTGTAGTTCGGACCCTCAAAGATTTTTGCAAATATTTGAAAATGCATGTGACGTGTATGGCGAAACATCTCCCGATGCTATGGTCCAACTGTTTTCGATGACCATGATCGCTAAAGCACGTGATTGGTTTTTCAACCTTGATCGTGAAGATAAGACAGACTGGTCAATCTTGAAAGAGTAATTTATCAAGCATTTTAAGTCGAGTCCTTTTGTCAAATTGAGTAACATCAAGATGGCAAAGGATGAACGCGTACGAGACTATATCAAGCGTTTCAAATGTCTCAAAAGTCAAGTACAAGAACAACCCTCCAAACAGATGCTCATCATCTGGTTCTTAGTTGGCCTTCCAAGATGGATTAGATGCGAGCTTAAATCCAATGACAAATATATGAGCCTCAAATTAGCTATGTCTGACGCCATTAAAGAAGAAGACGAGGGATCAGATGTTGACAAATCCAGGGAAAGGCGAGCACCACGTGCTCCTATCAATGAGTCAAAGCCAATCGAGGACACCCGAGATCAGCTTTGGAGATCCTAGTTGGAGTTGCTTAATAAGCAACATCAACTACAGATGGAAAAACTCACCAATGAGTTTCAAGCTACCCTAAAGTCTATCCAAAGTAGTATGCCTAGTCAGTCAAACCATGCACATGTACCTTATAGACGAAAACCCATATGGTTCCCACACTGCCGGGCTACGCATCCTGTTGATGCTTGTCCTTCATATCGGCCTATCCAAGCACATATAGTTCAACAATATGAAGAACATCCATCAGGGTCTGTAAATGCCTTGACTTATCATGAATATCCACCTGAAAGTCCAGAACCATTAGCCATACAAGATGGCTATGCTGTTATACAAGGGCCATTGCACACCAGATGTTTCATCTGTGGTGAAACTGGCCACTTCATGGTTGATTGTTGAGTCAAGACCAAGTACCATGCTGAGTGTCCTGACTGTATCAAAAAACATAGTTTCAAAGACTGTCCAAAACAAACCAACTAAGATTCTACCTGCCTATCACGTCAGTTATGAATCACAATAGGATCCTCACGACAACAACACGAGCACCATAGCAACCAACAGTTAAACCTACTGCTCAATTGAGAAGTTTCTTGTGAACTTCTACATTACCGCACAATATACCAGCTCCAAAATGTCAGAAGACACTAATATCAAATGAGTGCTTGTCGAAAGAAAGTGAAACCGATATTCCGTCATCTGCTACAATGTCCAACCATGAGCAACCTCCACAGGGAATTGACAGTTTTTTTCCCCTTCTACAACCTCAAATCTATTTGTCTTTCCACATGCTGCTAAGATTTCCAATGTGCCAATCCACAATAAATCTAGGATTCGGAAATCCATATAGAGATTTGGTTCTGAATCTCTTGTTCAAAGAGGTCCTCAAGACATAGTACCTCAACCATACCTGCATTTCAAGCTATATCTTACAACATCTGCTATCAATAATGGTAGATTATAGTGTCACCAACCTTGCCTTGTTTTGACAAGGGCATATGAGAGTAAGTCTCCTTACTCTACAAACAATGGAATATTTCAACTATCAAGGTAAATTATTAATGTTGATGAATGCAAGTTTTGTTCGATAAGTGCTATACAGTTCTCACTCTCTGTAATGTTTGTTTATTCCCTTGTTTCTCTTCACCTATTTTGTGGTTGATTTTTGCATGAGAAATAGCTACTGCACGAGAACCTTCTGTAGAGCATCTCCATAACACATTTTCATTCATCTATCTTCAAATCCCCTTGTACAACAGTCTTAGATTTTTGAAAAAAATGAGAAATCCATGTCAAATTAGAGTTTATTCCTACATCTCATTGCCATATTCATCTTCGAGTCAACTATAGCAAGATCGAAACAAAAGTTTGTGCAACCTGCAGATCAAAGGTTTTCCTTGAGACTGGAACTTCAATTGAGAAAAGAATTGCGGAATTGCCCAGAAGCAATATGGAGGATACAGCCTCCCCGAAGTTAGAATCTGCCTAGAAACTAGAAGTGAAATCATCAATGGCATATACAAGTGGTAAGAAAGAAGACACGCGAGAAGCACTCATGCATGTAGAGTTGTGAAGCTGTTGAGAGCTCTCCAAATTTTGAGAATGTCAACCCATTACAACAATAAGACATTCTGGCTAAATTGTGACAATTTACGAAAACGGTTTTTGATAAAGACTAACAACAATAAACACTTGGTTTTATAAAAGCGAACAATGATCTACGCTTTTTCAAGTGCCGATCGAAGACGCCAATGCGGAAGCAGAGCAACATCGTCCAATGTGAGTTGCAGTGGGTCCTGCAACACATCAGGGGTGGGATGATGTTGGCTGATTCTGACGAATCCCCAAGATACTTGGACAGAGCAACTCAAGAGCACCTCTCACCTTAGACTGAGGAGGTCTCTAAGAAGACGAGACGAACGAAGACTGAGAGCCGAGTATGAGAGCCGAGAAATACTAGTAGTAATGACAAGCAAGAACTATGTAAGCCTCATGGTGAATCCCGAAAGATGGAATGACCATGTAGGAACTAGTATTTCTAGACAAATGTAATAAATGCAAGTAGACCTCTCTTTAAAAAAGTAGAGTGAGCCACCTTTTGATGGTGACCTCTAGTGGAGAGCATTATTCCACTTGTAATTTGTGAAATGTGGAAATTCCACTAGGATGCCACCTAAGGAGCTCTCTTGCTTATTTAAAAGACTCCCTCTTTGAGTAGAGGAGTTTTTTGTGTATTGTATCAACTCCATGCTGAAATGAGAAGAGCCTCCATGAGTTAGATGCATCCATTGAGGTCCTTGATCATGATGGTTTTCTTGAGTGATGCCCCTATGATCATGCCCTTCCATTCATATTGTGTGTGGTTGTGGATTTAGAGTGGATTAGTTTTCTTGCTTTCCTAGTTGTGGATTAGATTTCATGTTTTCTTGTGGATTAATGTAGGAGCCAACATTCAAGTAAACTAAATAGGCTAGAAATGTGGCATAAATCTTGCATATTCTCTAACATTCTAGTTCTTGATATTCTTGGGATGTCCAAGAATCAAAAGACTGGTTGGTTTCTTGATTCTTGGACTTCTAACATGCTGTAGATTAGTTTTTGTTTCTTGTTTTGTCAATTTATGCAAGTAAAATAGTGTAGGATCTGATTTTAGTTCATTTTACAACAAAGTAGAAGTAGGAATCCATCATTGTTCAACTGAGCAGTAACGTAGATCATTTGTTGAACGCATTGGCTTGTATTTTGGTTGATTATGCATGTGCATTCAGTTCAAGAGTGCATCCGGATGTCCTCTGACAGGCAGGACAATACTACAATGATTATCTACCCCTTCTGCCTAATCTGGGCCTTAAAACAAGAAAGGAAATCTCAAGAAGTGCCCACAATCTCTGCTGATAGGCAGAAGAAGAAAGAAACAAGGAAGAACTATTAAACAGACTCTAGGACAGAGAATATGTCAACATTTGGCACTCACAGTTCGAAAGCTTGAAATATGGGGATACTCTTGAGATAATTGTTTCCGAGCTTGTAAACTGTGTATGCCCCCAAAAATAAAAAAATGATATGAATCTAATAAAGAAAAATCGAAATTTGAAACATCGTTGCATTCGTTGGGATCAACCAAAACAACAAAAGGAGTAACTATGGCCTGTGTATGATTTTTAAATTTTATTTTTAAATTATGTACATGTGTTTCATTCAGTTCTCTAACTTCCATTGGCTTGTCTTCTATTATTGGGTCTACAGGTGGCCTATCACACTGGTTTATGTCTAAAATCAAAGTTGTTTCTTTTATTTTTTTTGTTTTATGGATATCTTCTCTTAATTTGGCAAGCTCAGAGCTGTCTTGTAAAGGGCAGATGGATGCACCAGGTAGCGACATAGATGGTTCGGTGGCGGCTTTTTTGCTCTCAGTAGATGGGATGGACTTATGGCGATGTGTAGCCATGGACTTTGGGCGTGACTTAGGTCTAGTGGGAGAAGACTCAGAAATATTATGAGATCTTATTTTTTTTGTGATGAGAGACAGCTACAGTTTCATCCTCAACATTTTCAGAGGCCGGCTTTGTGACCTGAGCAGTGGTAGAAGCGGGCTTGCGAGGTCCAATAGATACACCTTTTGGACTCCGTAATGAATAGACTGGATCTTTCCCCTCAACAATAGCAGCTAGAACCATTTAAGACATTGCTTCATGCTCTGGACAGAAACAAAAATCAAGTTTAAAATATAATGAGTAAAGGCTTTTATCTAAAAGTTTAAAGAATTTTATATTTAGTAACAATT
The DNA here is from genome assembly GCA_029204225.1 of Diphasiastrum complanatum. Classification (NCBI taxonomy): domain Eukaryota; kingdom Viridiplantae; phylum Streptophyta; class Lycopodiopsida; order Lycopodiales; family Lycopodiaceae; genus Diphasiastrum; species Diphasiastrum complanatum. The sequence goes on from CM055095.1 coordinate 32,081,993, forward strand.
ATGCTAAGCATGAAACAAATGTAGACAAACATGAATAAAAATATGTTTCATAATTACACACCAAAGTAACTAGAGCTCTATCAAAATAGGCTTTGATGGCCTCATCCTGGCAAAGTCGGATCTTTATCATAGTCTCGTTCAGAATGAAAATAGAACGAGACTTATCCATCTCCTTTACAAGTACATTCACAAACCCTTCTTCCTTATCCTCATCTGGTTGATCAACAAGCAATCTTTCTTGAACTTTTAATAAGGTGAACAGCGGAAATTGATTTTGAAGGCTAGACTTATCAGCTGATTGTCGGCCAGTTGTATCAAAGAGGTCAAGATGGAATTCTTCGGCGGTGTATTCTTCCTCATGAGACCACCCAGATCATTTCGCTTTCACATGAAGGCATGGGTGGGGGTCATTTTGCATCTGACATTACAGTTCGCAAGATCCTACAATCAGGATGTTGGTGACCAACGACTCATAAAGATATGGAGGAATACTTGAAAAAGTGCGATGTGTGCCAAAGGGCAAGGAGACCAACAAGATTGAACTATGACCTACTGCACCTAGTCCTAACCCAAGCACCGTTCAAAAAATGAGGATTGGATTATATTGGTCCAATTCACCCTACAGCAAGGAGTTCCCAGGCTCAATACATAATCGTAGCCACAGACTACCTCACCGAATGGGTCGAAGCCAAGACAATAGCTGATGCTAGGACCATTGCCAAGTTCCTTTATGAAAATATCATTGTGCGCTTCGGATGCCCGGTGGAACTAGTCAGTGAGTGCAGAAGCCATTTCATCAACGAGACCATCAAGGTCCTGTTGGAGGAATTCTTCGTGATCCACAGAACCAGTACACCTTATTATCCTTGTGGTAATGGGCAAGTAGAATCATCCAATAAGATCCTGTGTAGCGCACGAAAACAGTTGAAGCTAGCAGATCAGATTGGAAACACAAGTTGCATGCTGCCCTGTGGGCATTCAGGACAACATATAAAGAAAGCACTGATCAAACACCCTTTCAATTGGTATATGGTCAGGATGCTGTGATGTCAGTAGAGTTTTTAGTTCCTTCATTAAGGATTGTCACTGCACAACATCTTAATGAGTCCAAATCTCTACATCTACGCCACGAAGCTCTGCATAAACTCTGTGAAACACGCTTACTAGTTGTGCATGCACTGGCAGCTAAAAAGGAAAGACGCAAAGCTTTCCATGATCGCAGATTACAAAAGAAGGATCTTTGTTCAGGAGATCTGGTCCTGATGTATAAAACCAAGGTGATCAAGGGAAAGTTAAAACTCATTGGCGAAGGTCCTTATAGGATCAAGAAAATTCTTAATCATGGAGCCGTGAACTTAGAAAAAATATAGATGGGATGCCATTCGACACACCCATCAACGGTAGCTGGTTGCACAAGTACTGGCCACCACAGTAAGACAGATCCAGATTGGGGGTGGCACGTTACAAAAAGCTAGTCTGCTAAGCCATCACCACTAGATCTAAGGAGATCAAGCCAAATCAAGCTAAATCCATCAAGATTCAGCCAGATCTGGCAAGATCGGGAAAATCCATCAGAATCCAAGGAGGATCTAGATCCAGATAGGATAAAAAAGGAAGCAGATCATCAGATTGACTGATGGATCTACTACCAAGAATCCATCAGAACTTCTAGAGAACTACCAACAGTCAGATCAAGCCTGGATGAAGCTTATTACCAATTTACAAAAGTTAAAAATCAGAAAATCTCAAGATCTCGTCAAAAAACACTCTGAAAGAGCACTTTTTTCATGATTTATTGAGATCCCCTAGGAGATAGCTCTTGAAAATTGGACAGTCACTAGATCTGACCTAGATGCATCCATGAAAATCTCTGCGAGAGTTCTTGATGGAGAAATCATCATGTTTTAGTGTATGCGAGAGTTCCCAGAAGCTAAATTTTCAGTCTTGCAGAGCATCAAGATCATCTTACCAACCCTCGCAAGGTGTCTAAATGGAATCAGAATAGGAAATTAGCCTGCCTACATGGTTTGATCTTGAAAATCCAATCACAGGAACAAGTTGTGCAAGAGATCACTTCTTGCGAGAGTTGAACCCTCGCAGACAGCCTGAACCCTCGCAAAACCTTCGCATAGCATGGAATCGAGTCTTTCGATCCAACAACTTCGAAGCTATGATCAAGTAGGATTGAATTCAATTCGTTGGAGTTCATTCGAAATATGACAGACGTAGGCACATGTACCGAGGATCCTAACATGCGCACTGCCTCCTTCGGATCCCAACATGGTATCAAAGCTATCTCTCTGTATATCCGACACCAACATGGTATCAGAGCTATAACATGTTTTAGATTGATATTGAAGCGTTTAGATATTCTCATTAGAATATACATTATCAGAATAATAATTCTGATATAGTGTAGACTTTCCCTCTAATTGTTTTCAGTCATACAATCTACTATCTACTACATACACTCATCTTGAAATTCCAAATGGATTCGCAACCACAGTCTGCTCTAATGGTAGACAAACTCGATGGTTTGAATTACCACTTGTGGAAATTCAAGATGAGAGTAGTATTGATGGCCAAAGAACTTTGGAAAATAGTCGATGGAATTAACTAATTCCTAGTTTCGATGAGCAAGCAATTTCCAAGTGGAAGCTCTGGGATGGCAAGGCTTTTACCTTGATCACCCTTAACATCTCCGACACACAGATTGGCCATATCAGACAAGCCAATCCTCGAAAGAAGCTTGGGATATATTGAATACAATATACGAAGTGAGAGATGTCACTTCGAAGCTGCATCCGAGGAGAAATTTCTTCTCTCTCAGAATGTCAGAAGGTGATTCTATTCAGAATCACATTAATCAATTTAAGACTTTGTTGGAGCAGATGGTGGCAATAGGTTCAGTGATAGAAGACTCAGACGTTGTACAAAATTCAGGATTGTTGAATCTTGAACTTCAACAATGACAAGAAGAAACAACTAGATCAACAAGCCCATGCAGTCAACACAAAGCAGAATGTCGTAGACGACGAAGAGCAAGAGGCCTTCATGGTGAACCATCACCATGTCGAACAATTAGAGGAATGGTTCCTCAATTTTGGAGCAACACAGCACATGACAAGCCATCAAGAATGGTTATCAATTATTCGGCCTATAGCACCAAGAAGTTCGTTCACCTTGGAGACAACAGCTCACACAAAATTAAAGGTGAAGGTATTGTTAGACTGAATTTTTAGTTGAAGAATTGGATTCTGATTCTTCATTGAAAAATAGTTTTTCATCTAGTTCAAGTTTAGACTCGGACTCTTCTAGTGAGGATGAAAGATCAAAATCTCAAATACTGCAACTTATAACCGATACAACCCTACTTTGAAGGAATTCGAGGAATAGTAGCACGTGCCTCTGGCCACCAAAGACCTGATGGAGTTCGGGTTTCCAGAAGGACCAATCAGAATCACGAAGAAGCTGAAGGAACTAGAGAGCATTCAACATCTCCAATTCCTGGATACCATAGTGGCTACCTGTTAGAGGCCATCAAGATCAAGGACTTGGCAACAACATGTGCATATCTAACCAAGTATATGCACAAGCAGAGGTCAAAGGCAAACACATTCCCATGTTAGTTTTTTCGCTGCTAGTAGAATCACTTGTGCAAAGAGTCGCACTCTACAACTGGGCCAACACAATAGCGAATTTCTTGCATGAAGGAATTAGCAAGAAGTAGACCTTCACCACCTTTGGGTACCTGCTTTTTGACATTACGCAATCACAGATCCAATGCCATGACCTAAAGGTAGTCTTGTCACCTTTGGACAAGCAGCTTAGGCAGTTGCAGATGATAACCGAACCAAAAATAGTTGCTTAGGAAGGTGATAACCGAACCAAACATAGTTGCTAAGAAGAGGAACAATTGAAAGCATCTATGCCAGCCACGAGGTCCTCGAAGAAGATCACACCTCAGAGGAAAGGCAACAAGAGCACTCAAGGAGCAACAATCGAAGCAAACACCACCCACAAAAGAAAAAGAACAAGAGTCTGCAAAGGGTAAAAAATCATGTTAGAAATCAATGATAAACTTCATTGTTATTGTTTACGAGGTACATTAATGTTGACAGCTGTGACCAACTGTCATTAGCCGTAGGCTAGTCTATTATCTACTCGTAGGTTTTCTCTCTCTATCATGGGTTCAGGGTTTATTTGTACATTTTACATTCTGTATGAGTTAGAGTGATTGAGTGATAGTGCATGTTCTTCTCTCGCCTTCTTGTGGTGATTGCTTATGGTGAATGCTTGATGTTGCATATCTAATTCTTGACATGGTATCAGAGCAGCAATAGTCCTGTGTGCCTGATCAGTGGATACAGCTTGTTACAGGCTCTGCAACGAAGTGAGAAAGTCCTTCACGGGAGGTGAAAGCTTGAAGAGATAAAAACAGTTGGAAGAAATTCTTCTTTGGTGTATTTTGCAGGTTTGGAGTTCAAAATCATCAGTGGGGAACGAAGACACGGTCTCGGAGCATCAGAAAGGCCAGGGCAGCATAAAAAAAGTTGGAAATCTATTGAGTGGGGAGATTTTTACAATACTTCCTAGTTGTTGTGAAAAGCACAGTCTCGAAGGCATCCAAAAGGCCGGGGCAACATCAGACAAATTGAAAATCTGTTGAGTGGGGGAGATTTTTACAATACTTCCTAGTTGTTGTGGAAAGTGCTATTTGTGTGAGAGGTTTGCCAAGAAATCTCTCATTTGTCTGTTTGGAGGACCACAAATCACACTAGATAGTGTCTAGTACTATCATTCAGAGTTAGGAAGCTTCATACTTTTCACATTACTGATCTCTGTCTTTTGAACGATCACACATTTCGAAATCTTTGCAAAGAGGAGGCAGCGTAGCCACCACGCTGAAGTGGAAAATCTAGAATATTCTCTCTAAAAGTTCTTATATTCTCTCTACTTTTTATCTTGTCCATACCAATATCGGATCGACGCACCAGAGGTAAAGAAAACCAAGAGCAGTCGTACATCTGCACATCATACCGATATCAATATCAATACCAATATTGGAGCAACGTGCCAAAGGTAAAAAAAATCTAGAGCAGTCGTCCATCCGCGCGTCATACCGATATCGCATATCTGTACCAATATCGGATCCACGTGCGCAAGCTAAAGAGAATCTCGAGTAGTCGTGCACCCGAGTGTCGTACCGATATCAGGTGTCCAACCAAAAATTTACAATTCTGTGGTGTGATAAATTTTGTGAACCAGACTCATCTATCCAGTAATGGCAACTCTAAGCGAGAGTGTCCTGAATGAGTCAAGCAAATTGGAAGGTGCCGGCAACTATGTAGTTTGGAAATTCAAACTGAAGAACATTTTGATAGAAAAGGAGCTGTGGGAGATCGTGATAGATGAAGAGACAAGGTCAGTGATTGAAGAAGATCAACGGGCATTTGATAGGAGAAAATGGAAAGCCCATAATGTCATCAACTTATTAGTTAGAGATGCAATTATTCCCTATATTTCAGATTCAGAAGGACCAAAAGAAGCATGGGATACATTGAAGGCGTTGTTTGAAACGACAAATACATCTCGAATTCTTTTTCTGAAGACGAAGTTGCATACATTGCGGATGGATGATGGTGCAACTATTGCCGATCACATATTGAAGATCAAAGAGATCCGTGACCAATTAGCAGCAGTTGGAGAGCGAGTACAAGATCTTGAGATTGTGCAATTGACATTGAATAGTCTGAGTGAGTCACATCAGATGTTTGTGACGCGTATAGCCACAAGAGAAAATCTTCCAACCTTTCAAGAACTAGGTGGATTGCTTTTGCAAGAAGAGCAACATCAAGAGAACTTGAATCATCGTAACAGGAGCTATGATCAAGCTCTTGCAGTTAGAGGACGAGGTAGAAGATTTGGCCGTGGAAGGTATCAATCAAGAGGAGGAAACTCAAGCCGAGGATAATTTCAACAATTTCATGAGCAAGTCAATGATAGTCCGAATCGAGGCAATTGGAATCAAGGCCTGTAGGGTCAAAGATCTCGCGTAGTATAGCCCTCCCGCCTGTCAACAACAGTTAGATCACTGGATAGGTACCTAACTATGCATAGATGCTACTTTTAGTTAGTTTCCTACTTTCTCCCTTAACTCTACTCACCACTAACACTATTCTCCTTTAACTCTACTCCTCTACACTAACATTCATCATGATTTGGGTGAAGGGAAGGGATAGAAAAGAAGAGGTTGAGAAGAGAAGAGAGAGAGATAGAGAGATAGAGAGTGAGGGCGGAGGTTAGCTCAAATGCTCCTTATGCTTGCTAATGGAAAAGCATTCACTATGGCAAACAATAAACATGAAAATAGAAAGCAATGGAAAACACAATCAAGAGCATTAGCAAGTAGTAAATAGCAAATGAGGATGCTTCTCTTCCAAAAATGGTAGAGTTTTCTCCTTCTCATTAAGCATTCCAATAGTGTACAAATGGTGTCTTTTTATAGCATGGGGAAGGCCCTTGCCCCTCAATCCTATTGGCTAATATTCACAATGATCCTATCCATTCATCTTGGACCCAACTTCCATAAAAAGTACATTAGAAATCACAAGATTCATGTGAGTCCCAATTTGGACTCAACTCTAAAAAGTAATCTCTAAGTTTAAAAATGACATTGGGCCTCTAGTTTTATTTTAATTCCAAGGCCCAAGTCATGTTTATTTTATTTACAACTTTATTTGCATGCTCATTGGGCCATGGGATTATACACGTAGGATGCCATGCCCTCGCAACACATTTTATTGGATGATTTTATTTATTTACACTTTGTTGGGAATACCCCCAACAGGACCCACGGCCTGAAGTAGTGTCGATCCCTCGGCACTCTGCCGGTTTAGTATAGCTTCCTCTTTGCCCGCCTCTGGTGGATCAAGTAACCCGTAACGTCTTCCATGAAGTCGAGATAGTCCAGTTTCTTTGAGTCCTTGGGCGTGTGGAAGGACTTGCGGACTCCTGTTAGCCGTTCTTGATCGATCCAGGCTTGGAATCGGCGCGTCCAGGGTTCTCCAAGGAATGCAGCTCTATAATATACATGAGCGACTGGCAGCTGATCTTCGACTTTGTCGGAAGCTAGCACCCTATTAAGATCAAAGAATATTGCGGGAAGAAAATCATCCCATTTAGTTTCGATCCCCATCAGGTGTTCTAAGTCCCGGACGTAAGTGGCTGTCGCGCGGACTGTGGGATCAGGGCAATTGATATATTGGTTTTCGAACGTGGTGAGAGTCCCTTTGGCATCTATATCCGTCGTCCACCCATATTGCGATGGTATGATCGGCCAATTAAAATTGTGAAGTGTGATTTTGTGCAGAGGGGTGCCACATTCCGCCCATTTGGATCTTCATGTACATGGCAGGAAGTGCGCGTTCATCCATAATTGTTGTGGACTTGTCATGTGGCCCTGATGGCCGCAGGGTCTCTTTCGAATAACTGTTGACGCCACTCTAGTTGTGTTGGAGGGCGGGTAACGCTTGCAGTTCTTTTTCCTTGATTGTGTGAGCAGAAAACAATATCTGCCAGCCGCCTCTTGATGCTCGTGGAGATACTTTGATAAAAATTCATTGATTTTCTTCTCCACGAACTTCGATCTTCGGAAGGCCTGGTTGGCATATATCGTACGTGAACCTCTGGATGATGTTGCTTGGCTTTGGCTGGTGGTTGCGCCTTGGCCCTAGTCTCGCGTCTCAGTAGCCGCATCCGTTTGCCCTTGGTCTTGGCCTTCGGACCCTTGATCTAGTTGAGATCCCCCTGCTGCCTGATCTTGGCTGGTACTAGCCTGCGCAGCGTCAAAATTAGGTGGCAGTGGAATTACCATGAGGGTGGGCTGGGCCTTCGTATCCATGACTTTCTGGCAGGCCTTGAGGTCTTGCTTGGCCTGGGCGAGCTCGTGTGTTGCACTTGCCCGATATTTGTTGAACTCTGCCTGGTAACTGGTTAGGGTTTGGCTATAAACCTGCACCTGACGTCGTAGAAGATTCATCTCTGATTGAGAAAGCGGCCTTGAGTCCGGTGTAGGTTGAGCTAACCAGACGATCTTTTCGTCTTGTAGGGCTTTGACCTTCGTCCCCAGACGCGTATTTTCTACTTCCAAAAGGGTAAGTTGCGTCTGGATGGGGGCAAGTCGTTGGGACGTTTCAGCTTGAAGCTCTCGCACCTTCGTGGAGGCCTCATCAGCGCGTTGGAGAGGCTTTGGATATATTTGTTGAGGCCCTCCTCCTTCTGCTGCAGCTTGGCAATCTCCTGGTGCCCTGCTTGTTCGTGTTGCTGAGCCAAAATCAGCTCTTGCTACAGCTTGGTGAGGTCTGCTCACAGCTATGTATTATTTGTCGCCAAGTGTAGTACCCTGCTTTCTAGAATAGCTTTGGCCACTACCACATCTAGGATGTATTTTTTCAGAGTTTGGTACGCCGTCGTTAGGTTTGTGGGAGCAACCGATACACTGGCACTGGCAGGGGCTTGTGTTATATTGGCCCCGACGATTGGTGGAATCCCGTCGTCATTATCTTCTATCAGGTTCTCATTGGACCTGATGCCATTTGGGGCAGTAGGATCAGTATGATCTGGCGATGGTACAAACATTGTTTGGACAAATGTGTCATCAAGCAATGGTTGGTTGCCCTCGGCAACCTTTGTTGACGAAGCGGATGGGGTTTGAGAAATAACTGTGGAAACAGGGGTGAGGATGGTTTGTCCGAAGGAGAGGATGGGAGGAAACAGAGGGAAACTGGAGGGTGGTATGGAGTATGGAAGAAGGTGAGGATGGAGTAGAAAGTGTCTGGAGTGGGAGTGAAAAATTTATAACTTGCATCCATGCCAGAGTGTTAGGGGACAATTGTAAATCAGAAGGATTGAATGTGAGAGGAGCAATGGTGGTGGCAGGAGTGATGGAGGATGCGATGGTGATGGATGAAATTGTGGATAATGGAACAGAGATAGGAGTGGTATCAACAGAGGAAACATGGATGGACACAGAAACAGATGTGGATGGACCAGGGAGAGAGGTAGCGACAACAGAGATCGGAGAGGGGGGTTGCACAGAAGAGGAAGTGGCGGTAGTTGATGGAGTGGTTAGTGCGGTAGTGGAGACACGTCTTCGAGTAACAAATGGAGATGTGGATGTAGAGGCAGTGCCCTGCATTTGTTTGCTAGCCGTTGTGTTAATAACTATAGGTTGGGAGGAGATAGATGCTTGAGATGGTGGATAAAGGTTAGTATGTGGCAAAAGAGTAGACATGAGGCTTGAGCGTTGGAAACCGCGCACTTTTGCCTCGAGAAGTGCACAGGCAAAGTTACACAACTGGGGACCTGCTGCGATACGGTCACGGTTGTTGGGTTTAATGGAAAGGGTTAGCTCACGAAGGAGGAAGTTATGCCAGTTGTATGGCACAACGGAGGGGTTAGGAAATTTCAGAAAGGATTCCACTATCTGACTCGGCAGCTTAGACTGAATTCTGTCCTTGCAAAATGTTGAAGTGACTATAAAGTTATTCAACAAATGCGCAGCTGCCTGTATGACGGGTTCCGTGATAGCTTCTATTAGGTAAGCATTGTTAGTCTAGATGGGGACTTCGGGTGCAGTTTGGGTGATGAAAGGTTTGATCAAACCTTTGGCATAGCCATGGGAGATGGGTTGACGATCACCGGACATAATGCCAATGGTGACCATCAAGTCGGTGTTAATCCTGACCTTGTACGTGGTACCTTGGTACAGGAAGTGAAAATGAGCCTTGTCCTCGTCCTAGGTGGCGTAAGCATGGAGGGCGAGGCCCAAGTTAATCTCAGAACAGAAGAGCACCGGGTAAAAACCCATTGCCTCTAGAAGTGGACCGACTGTCTGCAACCATGGTTGGATCAGAGCGTCAGAGGGTAGAGGCCAAATCTGTGTGGCCTCAGGGATGTCACGCTAGCTGTTTGGCGCCAGAGTCTTCAGAGGATGAGGAGGCCATGTTAGCAGTGATGATTAGAGGTCGAAAAAGTAAGAAAAACGGTGGAGAATGGAAAAAGATGTGGAAACAGTAGAAAACTGAGAATAACGAGTGTTGGATGACAAGGAGTGTAGTTCAGAGTGCAGATCGGTGTTCAGTATAATTAGATGACAGCTGGTAGGAAGTTTGTTTGCAAACGGAGAATTTGATAATTTCAGAGTAAATTTCGACAGAGCTTCGCTAGCAAAGGTGACAAATGACTCGAATTCAGCCTTTATATAGCGGAATTTAGAGTGCGTATCAGGTGAAATCCACTTTCCCTTGCTCAGTTCCACCCAAATTTTGGTAGGCACCTTCTTCACAAAATTCTAAGACCTCAAGAAAGTTTGCGAGAGTTTAGAAGGTGATTTGGCTAACCATGCACGAATGTACTGAATTCTAGATTTAGGTACCGTAAAGCGTCTAGGAATGGTGATTAGAACAATGAATTTGAGTAATGCTATCAGTCACACGAATAGTTTAATCTAGAATAATTTATCTACAAGCATGAATCTATCTGAACACTAATAAAGTAAGCATTCATTCACTACATACACAACTCGAATTAAGAAACGAATATTATATATAGTCAAGAATGATAATAGTCTAAATGCAGACAGAGTCGCGTTCTTTCTAAGACAATACTCTATAGTAATAGAGAGAAAGAACAGACCAATTGTGCTCTGGATGTTCAATCACTGATGGTGTAGATGGACGATTCAGCTACTGTAGATTTCAAAATGTAATCTTACAACTGATAAGTTGATGGATATTTGTATAGATGGCTAGCTAATTAAAAGAATGGTTAATCTGTACATTGCAAATTAGATTAATCCACTACATGTTGTTGTCAGTCACTTTCGGACAATATTTGAACTCATTGGAGACCCTACTCGATCGTGACGATGGTACGGTTGAGCCGCCTTTTGATCAACTCGACTTGAGAGTAACAGATGATCTCAAGGTTGTCGAATTGTCATCGAGGCTGAATAAAAAATATTCAAGGTGGTAGATAGTCGATGTGGCAGAATGGTTGAGAGGTCGAAAGTCAAAGTTGTCGAAATATTCAACATTGCAAATGCCGAATAGTTGAGGTGGTCGAACACTTTTGTGTCGTCAAGACAGTCACGAATTTCTTTGTACTATTTCTACAGACTGTTTGAAAAGAAGTGTAATTTAACAGAGTGTAAGCAACTATACAGATATTTACAACAATTAGTGAATGAATCTAGATTAGAAGAAAGATAGGGATGGAGATGATATGAATCCAACACTAAGCACCCTTTTGGCTAGTGTCCAATGGTGAATCAATGGATCTTGCATATATTGGCTTAATCTATTGATACTATAGCTCATATCTGGTCTAGATATGGTAAGCCAAAGAAGGAGCCTATCATCTCCCTTAGGATCTCTTACATGGTGCTCCAATGGAGTTTCTATCTTTTTCCACCTATCCATATTGAACTTCATAAGAAGTAGCATATTTTGATTGACAAATGAAACTAAAATTCAATTCCTCATTCTTCTTAGGAACAATGACAATCGGTGAAACCCATTCAGTATGCTCAATCTTGTAAATGAAATCGGCGTCAAGCAGTCTCTGAAGCTCTTTCTTTATTAGATCCGCGACATTAGGATTATAGCGATAGAATTTTGTAACCTTTGGAACTGCATCAGGTACTAGATGTATGGTATGTTCAATAACTGATGTCGGAATACCCTTCAGATCTTGATAAGTCCATGCAAAGCAATCTTGATACTCATCATCAGAGCTGATTACTTTTTGCCCTCTTTCAGGACAAGTGCAAAGGACTCTTCATAGTCCAAACCTTTGATTTGTGCATAGCCTTTTGCACATAGCCGAGCCTTGAGCTTGTTGATTGATCTATCTTGATTGTATTTGGTTCTAAAAACCCATTTACAACCAATAGCTTTCTTGTTAGATGGTAGATCTATCAATACCCAAGTGTGATTTTAATCAATGCATTGTACTCTATGATCATAGCTTGATACCAATCTTTTGAATCTATTGCTTCTTGAACACATGAAGGTTCATCAAAAGAAGTGAAGTAGAAATGTTACCAACTTCGGCTTGCCTTCCCTTAGATAGGTGAGCCTTAATGGCTTAGATTTGGATTTAGAAGATCTTCTTGGAGACATGAGAACTTGAGATTCCTCCTCTTCACATCTCGTGCCATTTCCATCTTGAACTTTTTGTTGTTGAGAGAATTCTTGATCAAGTGAGCTTGAGGATGCTCTATTTTGCATGAAAATCTTTCCTTCATGAAAGATTACATCTCTACTAGTTACAATCTTCTTGGTAGAGATTACATAAATCCTGTAAGCATCACTTGATGAACTATAACCAACAAAAATTCCTTTCAGTGATGTAGGATATTCTTCTTTTCTTACATCGAGAGGTACATGTACAAAACATATGGATTCAAAGATTCTCAAATGACTAACATTTTTTTTTTCTAAAACAAGAGTTCATATGGTGTTCTACCATCAAGAGCATTACTTGGTAATCTACTACAAAGATAAGTAGCAGAAGAAATAGCTTCTCCTCAAAATGACTTGGGAAGTTGAGCATCCATCCTTAAGGCCTTTTTACATTCACATAGTTTGTTGAGGTGTCTAAGGGCATGATGCCACTTTGCTCACAAAAGGATTTGAAGCTTGTGGAGATGTATTCTCTTCCTCCATCCAAACTTAGTACCTTGATGCTGGTACTGAATTGATTTTCCATAAATCTCTTAAACCTCAAAAAAAGTCTCAAACACCATAGATTTAGAAGACAAGAGATATATCCAAGTGTATCTAGTATGATCATCGTGACTGTGACAAACATAGTTGCTCATCCATTTCTTTTAGTACTTGAAAAATGCACATTCGAGTGGATTAGATGCAAAACTTGAGATGATCTACTTGTGGATCTAGGAAAAGACAACTTGTGTCCTTTTGTTAAGGCACAAGCTTCAAATGCCTTACCACTTTTTTGAAGTTGGGATGGCCCAACCTTTTATGCCAACGCTCAAATTGTGAAAGTTTGCAGAGAGCTTGAATGAAATGTCTATTTGTTGATGACAAGGCTTTAGTTGTTTCAGACAGGGACTAGGTCTTATTCATGATCTATTAGATATGTTCATGGAACTTTGATTGTGTGGAATGGTGTGTCGCAATATACTTATCTTAATTGTAAGGATGTGTAGTATAAAAGATTGTGTTCCCCAAAGAGACTGCTTTATATTGTGATTTTAGATGTTTTTAGCTCATTTAGTGTTCTTGGATTAAAAGCTGGTTGTCAATGGACATTTAGAAGTATCGACAACCAGTATCACCGGTTAGGATGTGGTTTCAAACATACAAAGCAAAAGATATTGATGTTGCCTAATCTCATATCGAACATGTTGCATTACTGATTAGTGTCCGACTTATCAGCTAGACCGATCTATCGGTCTGTGCACCTAATAAAGTTTGTCAGGACAAGCGAGGTCTGTTTCATCAGATAAACCAAAATAGAGAAACATACAAATGTCTCATCACAATCCAAATGTAGTCTGACAATCTATCCTCAACAACAGAGTGCGCTCATTCAAAAGAGCGACTGACTACTGATTTAAAATGCACGAGTATCCATATGCAAATTTCAGAGTATTGATTCACAACAACACAGAGCAAATTTTAGGATGTGTAAGTCCGGATATACGTCAGTGTAATGTAACGGTGATTCCGAATGTTAACATCACAATTAAGTTCCAAACAATCAATTATTCGATCACATAGGCAATCAAATAACTAATGAGTTTTAAGACAATCTTAGTAATGAATTTACGGTTGCTCGCATATGACAGTATCAAGGCTAAGGAAGTATCTCTGACCAGAGTTATAATCACAAGCACATTCGACAAGGTGAGGCTTACCAACTATTAGAAACAGAAGAACTCAGCAAGTAGAAAGCTTATGAAAGCAGAGACTCAAGAAAACTTGAAGACTCAAACTCTCTTTGTAATACCCTGAAAAACTCAGTGGTTGTATTGAAGCGTAAGTGGCATACATATAGGGAACAAGTGTGAAAGTGTGCATCTCTTTAGTAACCGATATGTCTCTTCTTATTTTATTTAATTAAATAATTCCATCCAATAGAAAAATTACAAGTGTTCAATTCGTAGGTGGCATCCTTGTCACATGGCTTTGTTCCAATGAGAAGCAAGCATGTGGAAGGTTTGCTTGAGACGTAAGAAATGAATCTTCTAGAGTGTTCTGCTCTTAGGACTAGCCTTCTTATTAAGGTTCATGTCGTTTCATAATTGTCCTTCAGGTTATAGTCCTTCCTTCAGTCTCAATTATTTAGGCCTCTTTATCTTTGATATATTTTTGAATAACTTGTCATTGTCACGACCATTAGATATTTCTTCATATTTGATGTTTATCTTCATCAATTGAGTAGGTTCATTGGGGTTTTGCATCACAAAGTAGTAATTCAAGAAAAATATGCATGTAATAGGGTATTACATGCAACACATCAAAGAAAAGATATTTCTTCAACACATTCCATAATGGATCTCGTACAATCATAAAAGTGAAAAGTCTTTACTTGAATATATATACAATGTGTATACATCATTATGGAGCGTTTTGTAATCGCAGAGATAACTTTTCATCAAAGTGAATTTGTCTTTCAATTTTCCTTCTCTTGGCCTCATGGAATTGACCAACAACATGATTGCCAAGATCAGCAAAACATGTCCTCAAGAAAGTTCTATTATAAACAGATGCTGCAACAACAGAATCTTCAGGCATTTCCTTCCTAGGTATAACATTTTTTAGTAACTCAACATTTACGGACAAAGGAGCCATCCAAATAGAGACTCTGCATTGTTGTAAGTACATGTTCGATGAAGGTGCCAAAGTTGGTCACTAAATAGGTAACAAACTTTGCATGGTCTTTATGAGCTCTTCTTTCTTTAATGCAGCAGGCAACATTCTTGTAATGAAGATGATAGCCAGCTTCCCAATCAGCATACAACTCCCACAACTCTGGATAAGAGACATCGATATCCTGCAATAGGTTCTCTCTGTCAAACCTTGCAAAATCTGGCTCTTCCTTGAGCCGGTACAAGTCAAATTGACAACGCCTTCTCCAATAATCAATTTGGCCCTGATAATATTTGAAGAAATCCATTTCTTTTTATTTTAAATAATCTAATGCATATAATAATGGACAACCTATATATAGTTCTACACTACCAAAAGGAACTACAAAAATTTTCCCTACAAAATTGCCCAACAGAGGCACCCTTTTTGTTCCATATTGAGGCTATTCCATAGATCTAAAAATCTGACTTCTCCCAGGGGGCTTCCTAGTGGGCCCTTGTATAACCCATTATACCTGGCAAAAAGGAATAGTCCACACGCCATTGCAACTCACAGTTAAATTGCAGCGACAGCCAAACACGAACTTTATCAGCAAAAACTCAAAATTCTTGCGCAAGTAAGTTATCCGTCTTCTTCGACTTGGTCGCACGGGCTTTGTGGGTATCAACAGGATCGGCCTCTGCTTCAAGCTCCCGATGAGAAAAAAAAAATGGTTGTTGAGAAACTCTCACAAAACTGTCGCAAAAGCGAAGCAACCGTGATTCTCTTGCCATTCGGATGGAGTTCAGATGTGGTCACTGGACACTGCTAGCTGAGTCACTCCTATAGTCCTCCAGAATGTAGTCAGGCACTGCTGATCTACATTTATAAATTAATGCAACATTCAACAAATTCAACCAATGTGCGGAATTGAAATGAATGGTAGAATCAGACACACGAATAACAGCAGACACATTTGCATTCGAGATCATACAACATAAAAGAAGACATGTGCTCAATGGCTACAAGATCATCTATTGATTTTCTTTGATTCTTCAAGCATTGCATGCAGATCCACGCAGTGCGTTGGCGTGAGAGAAATACAGTTCTCTCACGAATAGATGTCTCGCTTACTAGCGGACTTGTGGATCTCTATGGATCCTGATCACAGAACACGTCTCACACACAGGCGCACTTCTCGTTTGTATTTTGTCTTGATGCTTACTAGCATCAGACTACTACACTGTATGTGTTCTATCATCTCGTGTCAATTATCATCCAACAAGTATATAGTCATTCTATGTAATCTTTTTAAGAGTAGAGTGACTAAACATCTACAGCTAATCAGAAAATTACAAGACTGGCAGATTAGCCATGACCTAGAGTGTATCTGCTGATGTCATGCCATCAGAGCAGATATTTGTACTTCTGGGTACTTGCATGATCTTCGCGGGTACTCTTTGGAGCGTGAGGGCAGCGTCGTTGGTTTCGTTTCCGTTGTCTGACTTTCTCGTGCTCGACCGCAAAAGATTCTCGTTTGCGAATCTTTCGGGTTCGTGTCTTCTCGTCAAGTGTTCGCAAATCTTTCGTACTTTGTGTCTCTTGACTTTCGTGTTCGCGAACATCTTCGTCAGGCAGAGGGATGAAAGCTAGCAAAGCTTTGTAATTAGAAAGGTTTTGTTTCTTCAGCTCCTTTGCATAAATCACATCTTTGATCTGGGTCTACAGCGATTCGAGCTCTCTCTTCAGTTTGTCATTCTCAATTGCCGCATTGTGAAACTCCTCGTGGGCTTCCACACCTGAAAAAGTAACTAGACTTGTAAGCTAAAGACCTTACCATGGCATCTTGTTGTGTAAGACCATGAGTTGAGGACAAACTAGTTAGTTACTTGAGAGTTAGTTGGATGTGACATGGGAGTGGAGAGCTAAAAACAATATTTAGTTGTAGAAAGCGACAACCAAGAAACAAAATGGCGGGTAAAAGAGAGAGAAGATAGAAAAGGGAAATACACAAAGGTACAAGGGAGTTGGTGGTTGGGAGAGAGTTGTAAATTGTTGAGTGAGTTAACGATAGAGGAGCAGTGTGTAGAGAACGAACATGCTAGAGATCAGTCAGTGGATCAGGATCAGACAGTCCAAAGAAGGATAGCCAATTTGATGTGCTGATGATCAACGAGCAGAGTTGTTGTGTGAATGCGCATTTGATGCATAGATTTTGTAAAGAAGCTATTGTCATTGGAATGAGAATCCTTGAAATACTTCTTAGTGTACTATTTGTTGCATATAATTGTGTATTGAGTGTTTGTGATATTTTGTTGTTAACTGAGGTGATTTGTACGTGAGAGTAAGAATTTATCTAATGTATAAGTGTGAGATTGTAGATATGAAATTATAAATCTATTGTTTGTGAATGGAGAATTCATAAGATGCATGCTTTATACTCGGCCTCACTAGATGACAGTGAAATAATGGTTTGTTTCTTCGACATCCATGATATAGCTCTATCACCTATGAAACTACAATGAGCACTTATGGATTTCCTATCCATTTGATCTCCAGCAAAGTCCGAATATGAAAATCCAAACAAGTTAGGTGATGATCCCTCATACAATATGCCAAAATCTGGAGTTCCTATGATGTATCTCAAACTCGTTTCCCTAGCTTCCAATGCTCTTCACTAGGATCCTTCATAAATTGGCTTAATCTACCAACACAATAGCTTAGATCTAGTCTTGTGATGGTTAGATAGATGCAAGATCTCTTCCACTTGCACTGGCTGCTGTCGTTGTGGCGTATTATCTCAAAAGATATGGTCGTATAGAATGTAACAATATGACCATCAAGCATCTACTTTGTCATTCTCTATAATTGAACTAGCCACTTATGACAATTTATTTCCATAAGTTGATAATTCCACGCATAGGCCCTCTACACATCTACATGCCATATACTCCATTCTTTTAAGTCTCTAGAAAACATGCTTGGAAACCTAGTTTGGCAATCCCACCTTGCAAATGCATCAAAATAGTAGTCCACAATTATTTCTAACACATTAAGCATGCAATCAACAAGACTCGAACTTATTCACCAATATAATGAATCAATGTGGACAAACATCACAACAAGTGAAATTTTGCGAAAAGTACGGCTTTGTATTGCACACTTACCTTGGCATATACTTAGTCCATAGAACATTCTATAAATGCTCAAAACAAAAGTTTTCAATCCTAATACAAGAAATTATGTATGATTGCTTATAGTAATTTAACATCTCCCAATTGCTCCACAATTTTATCGGCAATGTTGCCAAATTGTCTTAAATATCTAATAGAAACCCAAATACAAATTTTAGAAATGACAAAGACAGAAATAGAGGCAATACAATATGTAGATTGCAAGAGCACACAAATGACATGTTAAATTAAATTTGATTATTATAGAATGTAGAGTAGTTTTGTGCATTGTTTTGCAATAATTAGCATGTGAAAGAGATAATGTCAATCTTGTTCAAATGTTAGCCATATTCTGCACCTTTCACATAATCAAATAACATTGACCCTTAAAATTCCTATGTAAAAATGGGGCTTTGAGAATTCAAACATGTTTCTTTTTTCTGATGGTGAGAATTAAGCTTTTGATCACTGCTGATGGTGAGAATTAAGCTTCTCATTGCTGCAGAATACTATTTATGTCCTCTAGTCACCATTTGGTCCTTAGGGCATGGTATGATGTCTTTGACGAACCTCGATGCATTTGACCCATCTAGGATGGTGTCGTGACTTTCTTTTATCATCCATGTGCCTCAACATGACATAGAAGTCAGTTTGACAACCCTGAGCTACCTTTATTTGGTGGTTGATTTAGAGGCAATGCACATGCACGTTTGAAGGCAAGTTCCACTCATACTTTGACAAGATAATTGCATGTCTTGAAGGCATATAACATGCACTTTCTGTCAACAATATATACAAATTTTTTTGAGGCCATATTGGAGGTCATTCAATAAGAATTTATTTTTTATGTTGAGTATCTGCATCTTGTTGTAAAAACAACAACTTATTCAACAAAAGGGTAAGCTCCATCTTTTCATATATTGCCCTAAACAGCATTGCTGATATTGAAATAGCTTATGAAAGGTATATAAAAGCAATGATACTCGCTTGACTATCATAGATAAATGTTAAGCATATACTTACAGCTGACAAATGTACAATATACTTTCCTCGGTGTGTAGATAAATTTAAAACCTTATCAATTTTCAGGTACTTAATTTAGATTTAGGAGACAGTCACTTGTATTTGGTTGATCTGCAAACCCACAACTTGAGAAATCACTGACACTGATTTTTTAAAGGGACAACAATTCTTGAAACTCACTTTGGCCGTATATTGTGGTATACCTCAAATCCTGGGACTTTGTTTTATTATTACTGGCATAAGAATCCTAGATTGTAGTCTTTCATTCCTATTTGTCTAAAGATCACCACGCTTCTAAAAATCCTTAGAAATGCAAAAAATAGCTCTATTGTTCATCAATGTGCATTGAATCCACGAACAACCATGAATTAAAACCAATGCTCTGGAGTCTGCTGCAATGAATATGATGCCTCAAAATAGGATCTCAAAATCTGATGACAGCTTAGGCGCAGAGCTATCTGCGCCGGCGCAGAGATAACTCTGCGCCTGAGCCGTCATCAGATTTGCAAATTTTTTTGGACGCAGATAACTCTGCGCCTGAGCCGTCATCAGATTTGCAATTTTTTTTGGAAAATCTGATGGCCGGATCAGGCGCAAGGCTATCTGCGTCGGGTGCAGATAGCTCTGTGCCTGAGCCGGCCATCATATTTTCCAAAAAATTGCAAATTTTTTTGGCCGGTGTAGATTGCTCTACATCTGAGCCGGCCAAATTAAAACGGAAAATCTGATTAAAGGTATATGCAGCAAGATTACTTGACCACAGTGTGTATATGCTAGGCCAAATCTGTCCTCAGTTTTTTTTGTTAACTACAGTATTATGCAGCAAGATTAGCAGTATTATGTCGTTTCGGGATCTGGATTTTCTAAATTCTGATCATGAACTGTTGCTGCGAGAGCTGGGATCTGCTGTCGTCCGCCGTGCAACGAGGAAATAGTTTATAAGAAAGTGGATGCCGTTGATTTGATGTAAATATCCTCTCTTATGCAAGAGAAGAAACAAAAATCCCTTGTTTGTGTGTGTGTGTGTGTGTGTGTGTGTGTGTGTGTGTGTGTGTGAGAGAGAGAGAGAGAGAGAGAGAGAGAGAGAGAAATAGAGAGAACAACAAACTCTTGCCTATTATAGAAGAAACTATAGTAGCTACAAACATGTCATTTTAAAGGCATGTAAAACTTCAAATAAGAAACCAAAATGGCACACAACAATAACAATGACCTAACTTTACAAAATAGCAAAAGAGTGTTCTTCCAAGCATAAATAGAGAGATTGTTAGTCAATTATTTGACAAGAGATCAAACTCATCAAAAAGAGTCTAAAGCTGATAAGCATCACTTTTCACTAACAACAATGTCTTACAAGAAATATCAACACACTTCTTAAGATAGATCTATTGCTCTATCGTAAGGTATTTTTTCTTGCCAAATTGTGCTTTTTGATGGATGGAAGCTTTTTAGGCCCTTAAAGGTACTATCATGCAAGGAGATACCATCTTACAATATTAGTCTATATCTTGAGTAGATCACAGATAAGCTAATTGCAATAGCGGATGAAATCTATGTACTAGATTTATTGATATCTTATCCATATTTGAAGCTTCTCATTTCATTCCATAGCCTAATTTGTTATTCACTTCATGATAATATCTACGACAATGGTTAGATCTTCATGAGTGTACTTTGGTAAAGAAGTTGGCCTTCCTAAGGTCAGTTTAGTGATTCTAGTGGATGTTGTATCTACTAATTCCAAGTCAATATCTTAAGTGATACATATACCTTTAGAAGGCTCTCATAATCATAATACTCAAAAAGAGAGAGAGAGAGAGAGCGAGCGAGAGAGAGAAAATGTCACCAAAGTTAGACAAAACGTGTTTGTAAGATTTGTAGTGCTTGATCGTAGCATTAGCCTTTACATTCTGGCCATTTACAAGGTGGTTTCTGTTCTTATTAAAAGTTTATAACCTGTAAAAAAAAAAGTATGGTAATTAAACATCCCCAAATTTTTGTTATTTGACATCCACTGGCTATGTTTCATATTTGAATCTTGCTACATGCTTTGTCATTTAAGCGCTTTGTCATGCGAAAGCCCATAAATGTTTATGTTGGACATCCTACCAGCATTTGTTTGGTTATGTACCTGATCAACATCACGAAAGATTAGATTTACATATTGGATCTATGATGAATTTCCTTGGCTGCTCACCAACTAAATTTTGCTCCAAAAAAGCTCCTTTCAATAGCTTGCGCCAAAAGATCAACTCTTGTTGTGGGGTTGTTGTTCTACTTGAAGATTATGAGTGGTTCTCATCTAGTTACGTGGACATTACTTCCACCGATGTTGTCCCTATTGGAAAAAGAAAAGGATGCTCAATAGAGAAATGGTTGTATCCAATAGATGCACTATCAATTTTGAACAAAGATATTGTGACTATTGTTGGATGATCATGCTAATTTGGTTCAAAGTTTTGCTATTCAAAAGACATTGCCAAGTATGGAGGACTTGCACGAATTCTTGGTGGTTGAAGAGTTTAGACTCCAAGCAAGAGGAGGCGTATCTTCTACATCTCAAGTTGGAGAGGAGGAAGCTACGTTCTCAAAAGGCAAGTTCAAGGGAAAAGGCAAAAGCAAATGGTCAAATGGGCAAGATCAAGGTGAGACTTCTCCTTTTGTTGGCAAGAAGAAAAATAGATCCAAGGTAAAAATTTTCTATTGTGGAGTCAAAGGACATTTTGCCAGTGATTGCTTCAAGAAGAAGAGAGATCAATCTAACTCTTGATGAAGATGGTGTTGATGATTCTTTTGTTAATAGTGTTTGTACTATTTTTGACAAGTAGATAAATGGATGAGGTTGGATTTGAATCCATTCTAATTTTCTAGATTTCATACATTGCATCTAGACTAGAATTTCTAGGTTTTTTTATGAAGTACCAAAAAGCTATCATTTAGGGCAAGTTTAGGGCAATTGGCCAAATGACATTTTACCAATTATAAATAGCAATACAAGCTTGGAGAAAGTATCTTTGTATTCTCATTTTATGTGGAAAATTCATCTCTTTTGATTCTATGGCCATCTCATGTGTATTTCTCAAGATATCTTGATTTCTAATGTGTAGAATGTCATTTTTATTGTTGATCTTGCTTTCACATGTGTGAAGGATAGTAGGCTGTTGTTGTTGTACGGACATGGACAATACCTTAGTATATTTAAGTGCTTATGATCAAATCTAAGGGATTTGTGAAATTCTAGCATGTGTAAATTGATGATTTCTATCTTGTAGCTAAATATAGATGTGCATCCAAATTTGGTCAAGATCTTAGAGATCCATCAAGTATGTTTTGGATCTGTTTTTTTTTCACACTCAATGGTAAGAAAAATCATGTATGCAAACTCCACAAGGCACTTATGGCTTAAGCAATCCACAAGGGCTTGGTTCCAAAGGATAAACACCTTCCTTATCGGACATAATTATAACACAAGCCCTATCGATTCAAATGTATACTACAAGCTAGTGCAACATCCTTTTATCATCATCACTTTGTATGTCGATGACACATTGCTTTTCATTGACAATATTGGTCTGATAAAGGATGATAAGGAAATGATGTCTCTAGAATTTGACATGAAAGGTCTGGACAAAGCTCACTGCTATCTCAAAATTCAAATCTATAGAAACAAAGAGCAAAGGCTAATTTATATCACTCTATAGAGGTATATTCTTAATCACTCACCAGATACAATCTAATGAACTGCAAATTGGCTCACTCACCAAGCCTAAAATTGGCTCACTCACTGATGGACCCAGGTCTAAAATTGTCAAAGGACCGATGTCCTTAGACAAAGGAAGAGAAGGAGCAAATGAGATATTACCCATACCAATATGTTCTAGGTACTCTCATGTATGCAATGGTCTATACCAAAGTCGATATCGCTTTTGCAGTAAGCTCTCTAAGCCAATACATGGCTAATCCATGCATAAACCATTGGAAGGCTATGATCAAAGTCATGAGATATATTCGAGCTACGAAGGATCAATGCACCTACTATGGAGGAGTCGACAATGACAACGACAAACTCCACATACTCAATGGATATACAGATGCAAGCTGAGCGGGAGCCCAACTAGTTAAACCTTAATCAACATAACATGCATAGCATTCATTGCATTAAAGGCAATAATGTTCTATGTTTCCATGGGCCATGATCTAATCATGTATTGTTCAATAGTGGATTGATAAGAATGTTATGTTAAAACAGGAATATTAGTACTAGATAGTAGAAATGAGCATGCCAATGATTTAGATCTCACTTTTGAGCAATAACGCAGTAACATCAAATCATCTTAGTGGCCTCCATGTTAGAATCATGCACCCAATGTCACATTTTTTTCTGGGTATCAATCAATCGTTACACCGAGTATACGTCTCATATATTTTAGGCTGATTTATCATCTGATGTAACAAACATCGATTCTCTCATCCGTGTCTTAGCTGTAAAAGTTTGATCTGGGCCCTAGCTGATCCTGCAGCCTCCAAGTGTGTGGCCTACTGCAGCTGCCTCCAGTTGGGCGAAAGCGAAGGAGTTCTTTGTTCTTTGGTATATCCTTGAGACTTACGGCAGCCGCTTTTCTATTTTCCTCTTCTCCTTTGCCTCCTGCGGCACGCCAAACAGCGGGAGAGCAG
This sequence comes from Diphasiastrum complanatum, assembly GCA_029204225.1. Classification (NCBI taxonomy): domain Eukaryota; kingdom Viridiplantae; phylum Streptophyta; class Lycopodiopsida; order Lycopodiales; family Lycopodiaceae; genus Diphasiastrum; species Diphasiastrum complanatum. Next base: position 32,105,745 of record CM055095.1, read on the forward strand.
GCACAGGCACATGTTCTCTGCAGATGTTTTTTTTATTACACTATGATGATAGACATGAGTGACGTACAGATAATTAATCTGAACAAATGTGCTGTTCCCCACCTTCACGGTTTTCCCTATAATTCTGGACACTTGTCTCTTGTCAGATACGGGCTTTTCCAAGTCTAAGCTCGCCTCGAGGTAATTCCAGTGGAGACCCAATTGACAGTTCCAATATTATTACCATCCGATTTCCTCATTCTAAAAATTCATCTAGACATCTGAGAGCAAACCGCATCGAACAATTCGACATCTTATCTCGTTGTTTATCAACTACTAAAAAATTTCACAGTTGAAACCTGATGATAAGCTGTCGTCCCTGTTCAGAATCCAGATATGGATGAGTATTGTGTCTTTTCTGGTGGGCTCCATAATTCACGTGCTATGCTTTTGGTTACCTTTTTGTAATACTATGTATGTGTGCAGATAAACTGGGAAGGTTCGCAAGGTTCGAGATTCTTCCACATATAGATTGAGCATTGTTTGTTCAAGTTTTACAAACAATCGGTTAATTCTAGAATTTATAGACTAATCATAAATTACAGACTAACCACGAGGAAACTTATAGTTTGCTTTCTCAAATGAAGGATCTAAACCCCAGACTTAGCGGTTTAGGGTTGAAATAAAGTCTACAAGGATTGATCTTGTACACTAGTTGCTCAAGATAAAATTTGATAACTTTTGTAGGTAACTAGATTCAATGTGATTTATAATTGAAGCATTGAGTACCTGACTAATTGAGATTTTAGTTGAAGGAAAATGATCTATTTCTCTTGAGAAGCAAAGGAAAATTGTAAGTTTGTGTTGAAGCTTGGAGAAACTTTGAGGCCGATAAAAATAGGAAATTGATTGTTCTCATAACTTGAAAGAAACCAAGTGGTTGAAAAGTAATAGATAGTGATTCCCCAGAAAATGTGAAGGACAATTGATTTTTCATGATAGAGATTTTTTGTTCAACAAAGCCCAAGTTTTAAGACTACTATTTAGGATTCATTATAAAATTTTAGAGAACTTTAATAGCTTCTCACAAACATTGGCCTTTGAAGGGGGCTAATTAGGAAGTGCACCTCATGCTCTGCTTGCACCATGTCAGCGAGTGCATCTGCGGTTGAGAAGCAAACAAACAAATCGTCCAGTCAATGGTGAGGATTGCACCATTTCACTCCCTGACATGGTGCAGTGAGTGCATGGGGTGCACTCTTTAACAAGAGCCGGTCTTGAAGGGGGGAAATTTAATAAACCTCATAATTAGAAAATTATAGATCTAAGTTAAAATTTATAGACCTCAAGTATAGACTATAGATGTGAGAGCTTGAGGCTAAGGCCTAAAGAGGTGTAAACTCCCTTGCTTGAAGGGCTTTACCAAACCTTTTATGGATGTAAAATGATTGGCCGTATAAGCCATTAAGAGCACAATGCATGCTTGGGCTTGCTTCAATAAAAATGTAAGGGGTATACTAACACAATAGCTATCAAGAAATCCAGTATTTTTCAACCATCAAGAGTCTTCATTTGTAAGATTTTAAACGCAACAAATTTATAAAGAAACACCAAAAACCTTAGTAAAAAAAAGGACTTTAGAGCTAATCCCTTGGCCCTTGAAGGCACTACTCGGCCATTTGGCCCCAACGAGCTGCCAACACGCCACATGTCATGGGTAGGGGCAACATGTGGGCCTATAAATTTTTTATTTTTTCTGTTTAGAGCAGGTGGTGAGCATAGGTTCGGGCACATTTTTAATGTTTTAGCCACACGAGATGGGCAGGCACATGCACCTGAAAGTTTTTGGTGGTTTCGAATGTGTGAGCACGTGCAATTGTGGGCAGCTGAATATTTGGCGATTTCATATGCGCGGCGAGCAAGCACAAGCATAGAGAGCTTGTTGGGTCTCTAAATCCACACATGCACGCATAGGCACGCGCAACAATTTTTTGCTGGGTCTCTAAATCCTCCATACATGGACACTTTTTAAGTGAATTAGTGTTGTTTTAACATACATGTAAAATTTGTAAGAACTGCAAAATGCTTGCATGGCACAAAAAAGCATGTGTCAATCACAAGGTCTTGGTAAAAAATGCTAGGCAGGTTTTTGTGAATAAAGGATTAATTTTTTGAACTAAAAAAATAATGTGTGGTTGAGATGAGTTGGGGCCAAAGTTGGGTAGATGCAGGGAGATGATCCTCCTGAAGTTTTTCGAAATCATACTAGCCTCCTAAGATGAGTTATGACTCCTCCCCTTACATTCTCAAGGCCCAGGGACAAATTTGGCCATTTCCCAACCAAATTGTTGGGTGGAAAGCATTTTGTAAAACCCCTAATTAAAAATTAGGTTTCACATGTTATAGATAATATATGTGTCAACTTCCGAACAACTTTTAAATGCATGAATGGGGGAGGGGGAGCTCCCTTGGCTCCCATGCGCAACATTGCATCAGTGCATTCGGTTCCGAATGGTACGAATAATTTCTAAGCAAATATCTGTAACCAATAAACTTTCACCATTTGGCAAAACTTGATTGGGATTGAATGCAATGTAATGTCAAAGAGGACCTTTTTTCAACCAACAAAATTTCATGGTGTGGCAAAAGTTCATTGGGACAGGGCCAAATGTACCCCCTGCCCAATAAGTGACTTCCTACTCCTCTCAGTTTTATATCACTACTACTCTCTCTATATAATACATACTGCTTTGTTTACCTTGCACTGTGCAGCATCATCGTCTTGTGCTTCTGGCGATCGAATAGCAATATAGTGCGAGAAAGTGAGCAAGGCGTTGCTTTTCACACCCTGTTTAAAGAGCAAGAGGTCGAAGGGTGCTATAGGATTGCAGGGATATGGCCCGTTATCAAAAGGAAGCCATCATATTTGCTGCTCCACTTCTATTGCTCAACTTTGCAGCTTACACAGTTCTGCTTGCCCTCGCAGGATGGGCTCTGAACGAGATGTTGGATAATAAGCTTCACGGAGGTGAACCCAAAACACTCTGATGGTTAGCTCGGATTAGAACAAGCACAGAGGCACAAATAGAACGATTATGTCAAGTCATTGTGTAGCTGTAATGTTAAGACATGTATATCTTAAGGATAGCTACTGGAAGTTCTTCACAGTGCTCTACCAACTGTCGGAACTTCTAAAAAAGTACTAATTAGTAGCTTAATATTGGGGTAAATTAGGATATTTCCATTTCTTTTGTAGGCTACAGAGCTCGAGTATGCTCTTATGATGAATTGTTATTGCTTATGCTTTTCAGGTAATGCAGCAACTCTGTATCTCATCGTCTTTTCCTTAATAGCTGGAGTTGTGGGCGTTGCCTCCGTTGTTTTGGGTTTTCTGTCTCTATCTGGAACTCCCGAAACCAAGGCTGTGGCAGTAACTTCTGGTCTAGTTGCTTGGGTGCTTAGCCTTCTTGCGCTGGGGTACGTTTTGTGATCTTTGGAGAAACATGGGAACTCGCCAATTCGAAGCTTCTATTTCTTTTTAAATTTTAAGTATTGCCTGCAACACGAAACAAATCTCTCAATCAATCGAAAGCCATCCTAAAGCTTTAATTACGTCTCTTCATAAGCACGGAGAACTTAAGTAGCAAAGCAGTTTGTGTTTCATGCAGTATATGCAGGCATAATACTTTCAGCACCTCTTTACTACCTTACCTATTCACTACATCCACGACGGATTGGTTGCGGTTCACTTCACTAGTTGTCTATTTATACAAATAACACCATTTTTTGTTCTTTTCCGTCGCGCAGGCTTGCAGCAAAGCAAATTCATATTGGCAAAGTGCATAATAAGCGTCTGGTACTTAATCTTCACTTCTAGTTTCTCAGCGAAAATGCCTTCTTAACTATAGTCTTCCAATATTGCTGTCACCAAATAAGAATTACTTGCATCTGATTACTCAACGGCGTTGTTGTTTTTAGCTACGATGATGACATGATCGCTGTTTATTTTGCTTTGAAATTTGCGCACTTATTGCATTAATAAGCATAGTACATAACAAGATCTGCAAGGGAAAAACCAACATGTAACTTTTTATTCTTTCTTTTTGTGTGCAGAGAGCTCTTGAAGCATTTGCAATTATTGTCGCGGGTACACAGCTACTTTATATCTTTGCAGTTCATGTGGGTTTGGTTTTCAAAAGCACTTTTGTTGAAAGTACCACCGCGCCAGCTGCTCAAGCTGGCGAAAAAGAAAAACCAATCACTTCCGAGACAGTTTGAAGTGCAAGCTTCTGCCTTACCATAGCATGTGCTGATATTTCTTGTAAATTCTATAGATTGCTCGCCGTTACAGATTGCTTTGTCCCCCACAGTATTAAGGATATTTTTCACAATGAAGACAGCTAGCCTTGTGATCGATAAATTGTCATATCAGCTACTAGAACAAATGCTCACAGGGGTGTTACCATGCACATACAGCAGCTTCTTAAGCCCGTCATGTGATTCTTCATGTTAATTTACTGAAGGTTCTTGTGTATTCTATACTGTTGTAGTCTTCTCGGTTGAAGGCATCATGATTGTTTTGAATATTTTTTAAGATCTCAATTTTCAACGGGATCAGTGGAGCAACTGTACAGCTCTAATTCCTTGCATAATAATGAGACCAGCCCAATTGCTAATCAAGAGACATGCTGACCCTTCATCACCAAGTATTGTGGTTTTCACATTATATTATAGCTACTATGCATGAGCACACTCAAGGTGACGGATCATACATCATAGAAAACAAGGTGATCATAGAAGATCACGATAGATCCTGCCTTTGCATCCTTAACTGTTTTCGTACTCATCAATTGTGGAGACAGAAACTATATGTATACATATAACGTATTACTTGAAAGTTGAGCTCGAGGCACAGCTTTTATATACTCGCATGTCCGTGAATGTACAGCTTGAAGTTGGTACCTTACTGGTGGTGAGCAAATCACTGCGCATTTGTCCGCAAGGAAGAGATGCCATTGTAGCTTGCAAATTTGTAGTTTGTTAGTGAGTTGAAGAGAGCCCCAATTCAAGTTGTTAAAGACTTGAGATTTAATGGACTAATGTGTGGAAATTTATAACTTAAAGCGTTTAATCTATTTGAACTCTCCGTGTACTTCTCAGTTTGTAAGAAGACAATGAGTTGTGAGTGTCTACAATGAGTTGTTACCATCCACTATGCTCTTTTTAATGTTAAATTGGCAACATGCTTTCATGGCTCATAAATTTTATAATGCTTGCCAAATAAAACTCACCAAAATATATATAAATATTTATTTATTTATTTATTTATTCTTACAATGACATTTGATTGGAATTATGAATTCTAGGGAAATTATCGTAACTCCACGTGGATTTATATATACAGTATTGAGAGATGCACCTTACACATGTATGCTTCAAAGCTCATAATGCTTTCAAAGAATCATAAGTTTAGAAACATTCAAATTCATTTTTTTAGATATCATATATGAGCTTTCTAGCTTCCTTGGTGAGCAGTAAACACGATGACATTTGTTTTGGGACTTTGACCTAAAAAAGAGTAATCTTTTTTGGTGTTTTTTAATGGTCCTAGTTTTAGGCCAAAATCATGGATTTTTTTAATAAATCTCTAAATTTTGTTTTTTAAAAAAGCCAAAAAATGCATATTTTTAATAAAGAACAAGTTTTTTCTTGCAAACTTCATAAAACCATCATAATTACAAATGAAATAATAATTCAAAAAAACAAATGATTTTTGAAACTCAAAATCCCATTGAAATACAAAATAACTTAAATTATATTTGCACATTCTTTTTTTTAAAGTACATTTTCTAAGGAATTTTCACTGATGCCTCTCAATTCAGAACTTGACATATTCTCAACACTCTCGTTTTCAGCTGATGAGGTGGAAGACCCGTCTTCTTCATCAGAGTCAACTGGCATGTCTTCCTCAGAATCCGCGTCTAATGTTGACAAGAAACCTTGTAAATCAGCTTTTCTCTGTTGATGACGAGTGGAGGATGATGGTTTTTCAAGTAATCCAAGTCGATCTTCAATATAGATATTCTTGACTTTTGTAGATGATTGGTCAATGTTAATTCAAAATTAAATGCCAAAACATCTACATCATGTAGATTCAAATCGTCGACTCTTGGTTGAGTTTTTGGTAATCTCTTTCTCTTGCCCTTTGGATCTACTTGCAACATTTCGAGTTCGTACCTTCCCAGAAAAGCATTTGTTGAAGTGGTGCGCAACCAATGGACACGTAGTACTTTCGTTTGATTGCTATTTTGAATAAAACCAAGTACTTTGGCAATCCAAAATGGATGTCCTTCATTGTTTTATGAAGCTAGAAGTGCAACAAGGCTTCCAATTTGGATTTCATTCAAATCACCGCGCCATTTCATTTTTGCATCTTTAACACTTTGCCTATTCTTCCTTGAGCCCACATAAATTTCACGTTCCTCACCTTGCACAAGCTGCAGGAAATCATTATCTCAAGGAAGATTTGAAGGTTCGACAGTCGTAGTTGATGTTCCTAATTTATGAGGCCAATGAAATTCATTAGTTGTTGATGTATGTTCGAGATTGAGCAAACTGATTTTTTGTTCTTCGAAAAAGTCCATCCACCAATGTTGATCAAACTCATCAAAAAAATGATAAGCTGCTTGAATATTCGATTCCAAAAAATTTAATGAGGCAAATGGATCAATCTCACGATGTTCTCTTTGCGCCTTTTGTTCTTCTAGCAAGGAGTTCAAGGGGTCAACACAACAAGCTTGATTTAAGTCGATGTCTGATTCGTTATATTAGATTTTAAACTGGTGCTGAAAGCCAATATCATTAACATTAGCTATGCATCACTCTGTTTCATTGGACGTCTTAACATAATCACGAAAATCATATGCGTGTCTGATTAATGACACGTTTGGCTTTGGCACATACGATTCCTCAACAATGCTTTGAAGCACTGGTAATGAAAATGCTTTCTTGCGTCTCAACCGCTTAGAAAAGCAACTAAACATTTGATCAATTTGATCGTGGATATGTCCTACCAACAAAAATCCTATTTTTATTTTTTTGAAATTTTTTTTCTCCACTAGCATAGATAAGTATGCCAAAACAGTTTGATTTTTATTTTCCCTAGCAGTGTTGTCATGCTGCAAATAAAGTATTTCTGGAAGATTTTCACTAAATTCGCAAATTATCTTATGTACAATGGTGATCATCAAATTTGGATCATTTCGAACATTGGGATAATTAAAAAAGACCTTAGACTCCAGAGTGCCATTAAACACAAGTGCTCCAACGAGATGAACCTGAATAGAATCTGCCTCGTTCAAATTTTTGGGCACTCAGAAAAATGAGTCAACATTGTTTTCTTCTGAACCATGCCATCAATAACAAGGCCCAGATATTTTTGTGGACATTCCAAACATTTCTTTCGATACTTGGCCAACTTTTGTCTTTCAACTGTTTGTTGATCTCTATGCAGTTGAAGAGCTTTTGTAGCATCCACTGAAAATACAATGATTCACTTATTTAATAGAATAAAGATCATACCATAATGGTGTTCAAAAAGCTACATAAATTTTTTCAAAACAGAAAGTATTAAATGAATGACAAATTTAGTTAATATTTACCTTTCTCGTCATTGGTCTTTGCAAGTTGTTTTGCATACTTTAACAACTCGCAAGTGGAGCATACTGTCATTCGTGATTTTTTGGGAATCTTTATCAGTCCAAAATCTCTTTTTCAAATTCTAAGAAAATATGAGTAACTCAAATAGGGAACATTTTTTTGTTTTTGCAAACTCTTTGTACATCAAAAATATTTCTAATTTTGTAAAATTATCCGGCAAGTGAGAATATAAGGAATTAGGCAATTTTTCTCTGTGCACATCTATGAAATGCTTTAGCCAAGCAGTTGCATTTAAAGCATATGGAGAAACAGTTCGGCCCTATAAGGATCCCCGTAATGTTGAGTCTTTCTGAAATTGTGCATGCATTCGTTGAAGCCGTGAGTTTTCGATTGCATGAACTGCTTTGTAAGCTTTGCGACAAACCTCCAAAGCATTTAAAAAAATACAAAAAGGAGTTTTTGTCCGGCCTCACTGTTGCACACAAATAGTAATTTCTCTCATCCTTACTTCGTAAAAAGAAGTTTATTCTTAATTCTTCAATTTCTCTGATACTCAGCTTTTGCAAACAACAGGATGAGCAACAAATAATATTCCGTACCTTTCGAATCTCAAATTTTGTAATCAACTGTTTTTGACGATTCTTTAAATCAGGTGAGGATCTCAAGTCTCTCTTGTATTTTTCTTTTTGTTTGGAGTCTGATCTATAAATTGAACTTGTGACACTAGTAGGTGCTTGAACTGGTTGAGAAGGTGTTGGAATTTCATGGCTTGGAATTCTGGCTCCAACCTCAGGATGTTCTGGACCCTCATAAGGCTCTAAATTTTCAACGAATATAGCCCTTTTAGATTTAACACGACGAACATCACTTTGAGAAGGTCTCCTACGAACATGAGAAAAGCTTGAACATCACGGATCAATAGACTTACGCGGATCTGTTGATTTACTAGAATCAGTAACTGAGTGAATTGAAGTTTTTGACTCATCATTCAATGATTCAAGTTGTTTAAAAGAACAATGTTCTAATTGTGTCAAGCCTGTATCTGAAGAGAAGGACGAGGTCGCAAGATTTGATACAAGCTGAGTTATAGGCGCCATCTTTTGAAAAGTACTTGCTTGAGAAATTTCAGAAGATAAACGGGTAAATGATGATGATGAAACATCATTTACAAAAACATGTTCAGATTCAGGAGTGGCTTTATAAAAAAAACTTTCATTGGGAATGTCAGATGAAGATGTTACACTTGTTGCAACATATTGCTGATCTTTGATAGATCTGTGGCGATCTCGTGTCTTGACACTATATGACCGAGTATCAAGCCATGTGTCACCCAGAATTGACATTTTTTTGGATTCAGGGAGATCTGGTAGTCGCGACATTTTTGTAACACCTTCTCAAAATTGAATAAGTGTTCTGAATCTGGTCCATGCACGCACAGATCGTCCAAGAAAATTTTCAAAAAATTTTGCAAATAATCTTTGAATGCCGCCTGCATGACTCGCTGGAAAGTGCTTGGGGGCATTGCAAAGTCCGAAAGACATCACTTTATAGGCATAGGTTTCCCATTCTGTGGCAAATGTTGTCTTGTGCTGGTCCTAGGGGGCTATTTTCACTTGGTTATAGCCGTTGAAGCCGTCCAGAAAACTGTAGGCTTCGGCACCAGCTACCCTGTCAAGGACACGTTTTGTAAATGATAAAAAAAAATGGTCCTTTTTTGTGACTGCATTTAGCACCTTCAGATTCACACAGATCCGCATTTTGCCATTCTTCTTGGGTACTATAACTATCGGTGATACCCATTCTGCGTGCTCGATCTCATAAATGAAATCTGCGTCCATCAGCTTTTGCAACTCCTGCTTGATCAGTTCTGTATAATTTGGGTTGCAGCAGTAGTAACGGCTCACCTTGGGGACTGCTCCGTCCACCAAGGGTATGGTATGTTGGACTACTGTTGGCAGAATGCCCTTTAGATCACTATAGCTCCAGGCAAAACAATCTTTATATTCCACCAGCAAGGATCGTAGTCTCTTGAACTGCATGGGTGTTAACTGCTCTCCCACATGCACTATCCTTTCTTCTTCTCCTAGCTCCGCAAGATTCATTGGCTGTGTTCGCGCAGGTCCCTCGAAGGCTTGTGCCGCTGGTGTCTGACTTTGATCAGGTTCTCACTGGGCTTGCGGTATCATGATTATCATGTCGTCCAAAGTATAATTCTTGAAAGTATCAGGCATCTCGTGAACGAGAGCTCGTCGAGATTCCTCTTTCAGCATTTGGATCTTGACCCGACTGGTCATTTTTTGATTTTCTGGCACCTGTGTAGAAGATGACATTGTATCTGAGTCCAACTGGATTGACTTTAAGAAACCCAACACCTTCTTTTTGCACTTTTTTGTCATTTTGGTGGGTTCATCCTTGTTGTTTTTCTTCGGGACTGCTGTAACATTCGCCTCATGGTTGCGAATCTCAACGTCTACTGTAGCTATCGCTTCTTCAGGTAGGTCACTCCATCGGATCACCTGGTTGTAGCGTTGCTTCAACTGATTCTTCTTATTCATAGGTGCCTTGGGTGGATCGATCCTTGAGACTTTCGCCATAGCAGACTTTTGTGGTGGTTGATCTGGTACCTTCTTGGTTCCGTAACAATCTGGGTCCATGTGGTGTAGGATCTGTTTATCAGTCAGTTCAACCTCCTTATTGTAAGTTAGAGCATATTGCCAAGGGACTAGATCATCGTCCACTGGGTTCTCAATAGGCTCCACTGAAAGCCATGCTATGTTTATCATATTCACCCCAAATGTGATTGGTGTGTCCATAGTGTAACATTTGGGTGAAGATGTACTAAGTTCTGGATCTGATTCATATTGACATGCCTGACAATCAATAGTTGCTAATGCATCTGTCCATCTCACGACATCCGTCTCTGAATGATAGTAACCTCCCTTGGCTGACCTTGGGCGATCAATCGTATGATCTGTCGTGCATGATCCATCATCAACCTTGGGTGCAATAGGTTTCACCGCCCATGTGGTTGGATCAACCTTTACAACCTATTCTCTGTTCTTGAAGGTGAGTTTCCCTGTACCCCAATTATGTACTACTTGCGCAGTCCTCAACCATGGTCTTCCCAGTAAAAACACGGTATGCAGATGGAGATTAAGGTATATCCATGATTACAAAAGTAATCACAAACTGAACCACATGATCACCATATGATTGGGAGTCAAGGCTGCACTGCACTCGGATCGTAGATGTTTGACTCGTTCAATATAGTCCTGGACCCTTTCTTGTTTTTCCATCTTGACTTTGCTCAGTAGGAGAAACGGGTCTTCCAGGAATTTTCTTGGTTTAAAGCGCGTAATGAGTGCCGCCTTAACCGCTTCCCAGTTGGATTTCTCTTCCTCTGACAAGTTGTAAAACCAATCCTAAGCCACTACTAGTAAGGACATAGGAAATAGCATCAGCTTCTCCGCAGGTGTCCGTTCGTCGTAGATTTCACAAGCTTGCTCATAGATCCAGAGGAATCGGATGGGATCTGATGATCCGTCGTATTTAGGTATTTCCATCCGTGGTGCTCTCCGGACTGCTTGCAAGGGAGCGATAGGTACGGGTTGGCCCATTGGATCCAATAGTGCTGGTTCCGGTTCTGCCTCTTGTTGCACAACTGCTAATCTGGGAAGGTGTGGTGCCTGATTTGCTATCCTTCATGCTATTGATCGTCCCAATCTCAGATTCATCCGATGGTGGGTTCCAAAGTGATTGGATCTTGCTTATAAAGTAGGATGCAGTCTGGATCTTCAAAGATCTGATCGATCTGATCGGCCGGAAGTGAATATTAGGCCTTTTACGGTGGTTTTTCCTTAATAACTTTTTACTCCTTGCACTGATTGACCTGAGATTTTGACAATAGCTGGATCTGATGTAGATCTTTCCACTGATCTGGTCTACGAGGGTTATCTTGTGCGAGGGTTGGCTGTTTTTGTATGTAAAAAACTTGATATCTTTCAGATCTTTGGGAAGTAACTCTCGCAAGGTTCACAGTAGCTGGATCTGGGTCAGATCTCACTATAGAATTCTCTGCGAGAGTTAACCCTCGTAAAAAGTGAAAATTTCACTGTCTACAAGGGTTCCAAACCACTTTTTTGGCTTGATCTTCACCAGATCTTCACACTAACTCTTGCAGGCTTCATCACTGATGTAAATTGCCATTCTGAATCGATTGAGAGGGTCTGCAAGAGTTCTTATTGAAAGGATTTGCTGGATATTCACTTTTTAGTGATTTTTTAGCACTTAAATCCAATTTTCTACTCACTGGAATCATACTAACTCTCGCAAGCTCTTATGTGTCCTGGTCTCACTAAGATGGAACTTTAAAATCCTCTACAAGAGTTCTTGACCACTGGAACTGAAAATTTTGCTGTCTGCGAGGGTTCATTGGTACTTTCCCATCTTTTTTTCACTGGGAACTCTCGCACAGGCACTTAGATATCAAACTAACTCTCGCAAGTTTCTCTGTGTCCTGGTCTCACTCAGATGGAACTTCAGAGGGCTCTGCGAGAGTTCTTATGAAGATTTGGATTTTTTGGATTTTTTCAAGGGTTTTTTGAATTTTTTATGATTTTTCTCTGATTTTTACAATTTGCTTGGAACTAACTCTCGTAGGCTTCTATGCAGGTCTACGACAGTAGCCTGGAGTTGCTGCCAGTCATGCAAGGGTTAATTCTCACTAATTCTGGAGATATAAAAATATGATGAGATTTTAAGCTCTTGTTCCCTCCAAAATACAGATTGGTGTGTTTTTTGGGTTTTTTGGCTAGTTGGTTTGGGTTTCAAGCCCTTAAAGGCTGTTCAGGGCCTCCTCTACCCTCTCACACCTCCTTCGCTAGCTGTGAACAGTCCAAACACAAAAAAAAATATAGAAAACTAACTCTAAACTCACAAAAATCTACTAAACTACTCTAAAAAGCAAGAAAATAGCTAAAATGCAACTAAAGTAGTTAGTGAAAACCTATCCCCGGCAACGGCACCACTGTAGGATCGAAGATCTCGCGTAGTATAGCCCTCCCGCCTGTCAACAACGGTTAGATCACTGGATAGGTACCTAACTATGCATAGATGCTACTTTTAGTTAGTTTTCTACTTTCTCCCTTAACTCTACTCACCACTAACACTATTCTCCTTTAACTCTACTCCTCTACACTAACATTCATCTTTTATTGGGTGAAGGGAAGGGATAGAAAAGAAGAGGTTGAGAAGAGAAGAGAGAAAGACAGAGAGATAGATGTGAAAGTACTGTACTTTAGGACCATAAATGGATCTACAAAAGATCCACAAGAGTGATTGGATGCTTTCTTAACAATCTATCAAAAAACTAGACACAAAAAAGTTGATCTAGATTGGCAATTTGACAAACAACAAGCATTAACAATCAAAAGCATTGATAAACATTGAAATACGAGGCCACACGTGTGTACTACAGGCTGTAGTACGGCCTTCAACCTGAGAAACAAGTAGAAATTGATTTGGTTTCATTTGGATCACAAAAACTCAATGTACATAGTGAACTAGCTTGAGATTGCCAATGAGCTCCAAAAATTTTCTTTCTTCTCACTATGGAGAGAGGGAATACATAGCAAATTCGACTTCCTTCTTGAAGTTAGGTGGATTTCCAGCATGTAATAAGGAAGTTAACTCACTCTCCTTGACCTAAAATGAAACCCTAGTCTATTTCCTAGAGTTATGCTTGGTAGGTAGCTAGTTGGTCAAATTTTCACCTTAAACTTAGGTGTAGGTCCTATAAAGTAGGGATGACCACCAAATAGACATGACCAACTCTCTTGACTTGACCTAACCTACATTAGGATGGGTTTCCCATGTGGCATCATGGCCTCACATGTGTGGGACCCACTTGTGTACACAATTTACACTATTCTACATGGTTTTTGATCAAGCTAGATTTGCCAATTTTTGGCAATTCTTCACACTCCTCCTCAAATTTAGCTTGATCTATTTACAACTCTCTTGATAGATGAATGAAAGCTTTTAGAAGTGTCTAAAAAATCCAGCTACAAACAAGGAACTTTTGAGACTCCAATAGAGAATGATGTCCATGAAGGATCTTTCACCACCTCTTAGAGGATCCCTTACAAGATGTTCCATAAATGTGTCTATATACATGTAGCACACTTCAAAACTAAACATCATGCCAAGCCATGGATTCCAAGGCATTTTGTGCACTTGAAGATACATCAATTAAAATATTAAGTGCATAAATAATGTTGCCAAAGACAACTTGTCTTGCTTGATCCATTTGATTGAGCCTAGATGGCTCCATCTTGATACTCAAGGTTCTCCTTGGAGTCCTCGGGTCTTGAGCTTGCTCCTCCACTTGACTTGACTCCAAACCATCAATGAATTGAATAAGGTGTTGATCCAAAGGTGCTTCTTCAAGTTTACAAATCTTCCACTCTTGAAAGATCACATTTCCACCATTGACAAATTCTTTGGCTGAAAACAAGTAGATTCTACAATCTCTACTTGAAGAGCAAAACACTACTATTATTCCTATCATTGAAATAGGATAATCTTTGGTCCTTACATTGGAATGATCATGCTCAAAGCATGTGGACCCAAAGATTTCCAATACAAATGATATTTCATCTTTTATGACACTATTCAAACTATTACAAAAATAGTTATCCAATGAAATTGCTTTATCAACAACAAATGTAGATTTCAAAGCATCCCATTTCATTGTCTTGTCATACAAAGTAATAAACACCATGAATCTTGAAGGTAAGAAACAAGTCACCTCATGTCTACTAGTACTTTCCAAAAAGTATTCAAAGATAGTAGACTCTCCAATGCTCACCACCCTTGCAAGATGCACACTTGAATGGACAATTTGCATGCAATTTGATGACTCGGCCATTGTCATTGAGGACTCCCTTGGAACTCTCATGCTTTGAGGCTGATCCTCAAGATCTTCCTCCTTTTGATGCTCCTCCTCAATGCAAGCAAGACACTTTTCCAAGATCTCCTCTTGAGTGATCTCCTCCTTCGCCAAGCTCATTCTTTCAAAAGCAACACTAGCTTCCAACTTAAACAGTCTTCCATGTTTAAATCCCTTTGCAATGCAAACATCATTCTTCAAGATGAAGCAAACACCATGCTTAAAGTGGACATCCAAACCACTCTCTAAGAGTAGACCAACACTAAGCATATTCTTGGTGATTGATGGTACATAAAGGACATTTTCTAGATCCATGCATTTTGAGGATTCTAGATACAAAGAAATGGTGCCAACACCATCTATCCTACACTCTTCATCATTTGCAGTAAAGAAAAACTTTTTAGCATCATTGAATGAGTGTAAGGTTGAAAAAAAGTCCTTTTCACAAGACATGTGGGAGCTAGCTCCACTGTCGATCCACCAATTGTCTCTTGAATTGCTATTGCTTGTTGGTGAGGATGTAGATGCCATCAAGAATACATCTACTTCATCCTCCTCCTCCTCCTTTGCAAGGTTTCCTTGTTTGTCCTCCTCCACTTGTGCTCTTAGCCTCTTGTAGCATTTAGATGCATAATGCCCCTTCTTTCTACAAAAGAAGCATTTTTGCTTTGACTTGTCCTTTGAACTTGATGCATCATCCTCTTCTTTGGCCTCCTTTGGATGCTTCTTCTTTACATTGGTCTTCTTTTTGCCCTTGAATGAGAAATTGGCTTTCTCATCACCATCCTGCAAAGACAAGGAACTCATCCTAGATTTTGCATGGAGCATCCTACACTCTTCAGCCACTAATACACTGTGAAGTTTTTCTATAGTTGGCAAAGTGTCTTGGATGGCAAAACTTTGGACCAAATTTGCAAAGTCATCTCCTAGACCATTAAGGACAATTTGTACAAGCTCTCCATCATGAATCTTCTCTCCAATGGAAGCCAACTCCCTATTTAGAGACTTGATTCTGAGTACATAATCCTGTGCACTCTCCTCACTTCTCCTCATGCTTTGCAAAATTTGATTTCTAAGCATAAGAACTCTAGAAGTGTTGCTAGACTCATAGATTGATTTTAAAGACTCCCAAGCCTCTTTAGCATTAGTACAAGCTGATACTTCTCTCAACAAATCATTGCTCACATTCATCTTCACACAATGAAGTGCAAGCCTAGATCTCTTCTTGTATCTAGCTAACTCCTGTGCACCTAGAGGTTCATCTTCATCTTCAATCAAGAACTCATAAAGGTCTTGGAGCACTAAGAGTGACTCCATTCTAACCTTCCAAATAGAATAATTTGTAGAATTCAACCTCTCACTAGCTTCTAGAAGGTATGCTCTAGCAGATCCCATCTTACTAGTGACTTCTACAAAGAAGAAATAGATTTGATTGACTTGAAACTCACAAAGGTCTCACACTTGCAGTGTTTCACTCAAATTTGATTTCTAATCCAACAAATGGACTTATAATCACAGTTCTATCACTCCCTCACAAAGCTGGAATGAAGATAAGATGAAGTGAAAACTACTTTCAAACAAATCTTGCCAAGAAATGGATTTGATTGTCTCTAGAAACTCACTAAGGTCTCTCTCTTGTAGTTTTTCACTCAAATTAGATTTCTAATCCAACAAATGGACTTATAATCTCAGTTCTAGCACTCCCTCACAAAGTTGGAATGAAGATAAGATGATGTGAAATCTACTTACAATCAAATCTTGCCAATTTTGGCTATTTTTGGACAAAAAAATGGCTTAATCTCTTTCTTCCTTCTTGGTGTACTTTCAAGACCTGTTTTTAACCTTAATAGGACTTGAACTCAGCCTAGATTAATTAGATTCCATGAAACAAATTCAAATCTAATCAATGGCAAATGATCTTGGTAGATTATCCTAGGATCTCCACCAAAAATTACACAACAGCTCACAAATTGAATTTTTTTGGATCAAATGAATACCATGCATTAAATGCAGGTTCAGAGGTGCCCACACATGTGGACAGTACGGATTTGGACCCCTACCAAGTTTGGGATCAAATCTCCTCACCAAAATCAAGATTCTAGCTTGCCCTCTCAATACTAGTTTTTAGCACCAAAACTTGCTAAAAATGGATTTGCATTAGATCAATGGCTTATGCTCTTGTACTTGGCTCTGATACCATGTGAAAGTACTGTACTTTAGGACCATAAATGGATCTACAAAAGATCCACAAGAGTGATTGGATGCTTGCTTAACAATCTATCAAAAAACTAGACACAAAAAAGTTGATCTAGATTGGCAATTTGACAAACAACAAGCATTAACAATCAAAAGCATTGATAAACATTGAAATCCGAGCCCACACGTGTGTACTACAGGCTGTAGTATGTCCTTCAACCTGAGAAACAAGTAGAAATTGATTTGGTTTCATTTGGATCACAAAAACTCAATGTACATAGTGAACTAGCTTGAGATTGCCAATGAGCTCCAAAAATTTTCTTTCTTCTCACTATGGAGAGAGGGAATACATAGCAAATTCGACTTCCTTCTTGAAGTTAGGTGGATTTCCAGCATGTAATAAGGAAGTTAAATCACTCTCCTTGACCTAAAATGAAACCCTAGTCTATTTCCTAGAGTTATGCTTGGTAGGTAGCTAGTTGGTCAAATTTTCACCTTAAACTTAGGTGTAGGTCCTATAAAGTAGGGATGACCACCAAATAGACATGACTAACTCTCTTGACTTGACCTAATATACATTAGGATGGGTTTCCCATGTGGCATCATGGCCTCACATGTGTGGGACCCACTTGTGTACACAATTTACACTATTCTACATGGTTTTTGATCAAGCTAGATTTGCCAATTTTTGGCAATTCTTCACAATAGATAGAGAGTGAGGGTGGAGGTTAGCTCAAATGCTCCTTATGCTTGCTAATGGAAAAGCATTCACTATGGCAAACAATAAACATGAAAATAGAAAGCAATGGAAAACACAATCAAGAGCATGCAAGTAGTGAATAGCAAATGAGGATGCTTCTCTTCCAAAAATGGTAGAGTTTCCTCCTTCTCATTAAGCATCCCAATAGTGTACAAATGGTGCCTTTTTATAAAATGGGGAAGGCCCTTGCCCCTCAATCCTATTGGCTAATATTCACAATTATCCTATCCATTCATCTTGGACCCAACTTCCATAAAAAGTACATTAGATCACAAGATTCATGTGAGTCCCAATTTGGACTCAACTCTAAAAAGTAATCTCTAAGTTTAAAAATGACATTGGGCCTCTAGTTTTATTTTAATTCCAAGGCCCAAGTCATGTTTATTTTATTTACAACTTTATTTGCGTGCTCATTGGGCCATGGGCTTATACATGCATGATGTCATGCCCTCGCAACACATTTTATTGGATGATTTTATTTATTTACACTTTGTTGGGAATACCCCCGACAAGGCCGAGGTCAAGGACGTGGCCATTCAAGACAAAATAAACCTGAAAATTGTAGGTATTGCAACAAACCTGGCCACTGGGAGCGTGAATGCTTCAAGAAACAGAAGGAGATGGAACAAAGAAAAGACAAATGGCAAGCGGGAAATTATGCTGATCAACGTCAATTTGATGACTATTATTATGAAGACAATTATACTGATCAACATCAATACGATGATGATCAATATGAAGATGATACTGGTGAGAGTTCAAAATTGTTCATTACAGCATTAATGACAAGTGATGAAGCCAAGGACACATGGTACATTGATAGTGGGTGCATCCAAGCACATGACTTCAAGGAAAGAGTGGTTTTTAGAACTCAAGGAAACTGACAATGGTGATGAAGTTGGACAAGCTGATGGCAAATTGCTATCTGTTAAAGGGGTTGGAGTGGTACCAGTGAAGTTAGCCAGCGAGAAGATAAAGCTGATAAGCAATGTGCAATATGTACCTGGCTTAGCTGACAATCTACTATCTGTTGGGACGATGGCTGATCAACAACTCAAGGTTGAGTTTGACAGTGACAAATGTCTTGTCAAAGACATCATGAATCACTACAAAGTGATTGCTACAGGAGCTAGAGTCAACGGGAATTGACTCTACAAATTGAATACGAGATCTTTTACTCAAGCTATGGTAAGCACTGTTGATAGTCGAAGTGATCTTTGGCATCAAAGGTTTGGTCATATCAGTGCTCAAAGCTTGCAAATTCTTAAAAGAGGTAATCTAGTTGTTGGATTGTCTGATATCTCTTTTGAAGGAAAAATTTGTGAGGGTTGCATTTTGGGAAAACAACATAGAGAGAGATTTCCCAAAGATGGAGCAAGAAGAGCCAATGACATTCTTGATCTTGTTCATAGTGATATGTGTGGACCAATACAAACTAGGTCCATTAGTGGTTGTTACTATTTCATCACATTCATTAATGACTATAGTAGACATATTTGGATTTATTTCATAAGCAAGAAATCTGATGCTTTTGCCAAGTTTAGAGAGTTCAAGGCTCTAGTTGAAAAACAAACAAGTTGTAATATTAAGGCCCTCAGATCAGATGGTGGCGGTGAGTATTTTTCAACAGAGTTTATAAACTTTTTCAAGGATCAGAGGATCAAGAGACAAACCACTACACCCTATTCACCACAACAGAACGGAGTTGCAGAACGGAAAAACAGATCCATTTTGGAGATGGCTAGGGCAATGCTTAAGAGCAAGGGTTTGCCAAATACTTTTTGGGCAGAAGCATGCAACACAGCTACTCATATCTTGAAAAGGTATCCTACGAAGTCCGTGGAGGGTAAGACACCTTACGAAGCTTTTACTGGAAAGAAACCTAATATTTCTCATTTACGAGTATTTGGTTGTGATACTTACGCTCATGTACCTGATGAAAAACAAAAGAAGCTGGATGCAAAAGGTGTTAAGTGTATTTTTCTTGGATATGATGAAAGAGCCAAGGCATACAGGATGTATGACACAGATGCACAAAAGATCGTGATTTACAGAGATGCTACTTTTGATGAGATGGGTCAAAATGACCAAATAAAATTGACAATTGATCCCTTTGATGATAAAGCTAAAGTGCAAGTGAAGGAAGAAGTTGGTGTCGATATGGAAGAGCCAATGGAAAAAGACAGGGTAAATAATGAGATTCCTAGGAGAGTGCCTAAGTGGTACTTGTCAGTAACAAGTGATGCTAATAAGGGAGATACTCCCGAATCAAGTGAACAGGGAGAGCTTAGAAGATCAAGTAGAAATTGAAAACCTCTTGCAAGATTAGAGATGAATCTAGCCCTAATGGGTCCTATGCTCAAGGCTCAAGACCCAAAAACTTTTGATAAAGCAAAGGAGCACAAGGAGTGGTGTGAAGCTAAGGAAACAGAAATGGAAGCTGATGGGCAACTTGGCTGAGCTACCTGATGGAAACAGAAATGAAAAATAGGACGTGGAACTTGGCTGAGCTACCTGATGGTAAGACGCCTATCACTTGCAAATATGGATATACAAGATCAAATATGGAGCTGATGGGCAACTCAACAAGTACAAAGCACGGTCGGTTGCGAAAGGATTTGAGCAGCAAGAAGATATTGATTTTGAGAAAACCTTCGCACCCGTAGCTAAGATGGTAACTATACGTTCTATCATTGCCATTTCTGTTTTCTATGGTTGGAAGATCCAGCAAATGGACATTAAATCTGCTTTTCTTAATGGAGTGCTGGATGAAGAGGTGTACTTAGTACAACCTCAAGGATTTGTTGGGCTAGGGAGAGAGCATATTGTTTGTAAGCTCAACAAAGCCATTTATGGATTGAAGCAAGCACCATGGGCGTGGTACTCTTGCATTGATCAAATAGACAGCTGGTGGGTAGTTTGATTTATTTGGCACACACACGACCTGATATTTCTTATGTTATTGGTATTGTTAGTCAATTTATGCAAGATCCTAGTCAAGCACATTGGAACTCTGCTAAACGTATTCTCATGTACATTCGAGGGACATTGAATTTTGGTTTGAAGTATGATCAGCCTGAAGCGCCAATGTTGCTAGGTTATACAGATGCCGATTGGGCATGTAATATTGATGACAGAAGATCTACCAATGGTCATACATTCAGTTACGGTACAGCTGCAATTTCATGGAGTAGTAGAAAGCAACCTACAGTAGCCTTATCATCGATAGAAGCTGAATATCGAGCACTCAACAATGCTACACAAGAAGCAGTATGGTTACAAAGATTGCTTGTGAATTTAGGTCAACCACAGATGGATGCGACTACTATATCTTGCGATAATCAAAGTTGCATTCACCTTGCCAAAAAACCAGTTCTACATGCTCGAACCAAGCACATCGAAATACACTACCATTTTGTTCGAGAGAAAATTCTTGATGGAGCCATTGATCTTTTTTTTTGTAAATCTGAAGATCAAATGGCAGATATTTTTACTAAGTCAATAGGTAGATGTAAATTTGAGAGGTTTCGTACTCTATTAGGAATAGAAGAATGTAATTTTATCATTGAGGGAGAGTGTTAGAAGTCAATGATAAACTTCATTGTCACTGTTTACGAGGTACATTAATGTTGACAGCTGTGACCAGCTGTCATTAGTCGTAGGCTAGTCTATTAGTCTACTCGTAGGTTTTCTCTCTCTATCAGGGGTTCAGGGTCTATTTGTACATTTTACATTCTATATGAGTTAGTGTGATTGAGTGACAGTGCGTGTTCTTCTTCCACCTCCTTGTGGTGTTTGCTTATGGTGAATGCTCGATGTTGCATATCTAATTCTTGGCAAATCCATCAAGCGTAGAAGGAGCTTACACTCCAAGGCCCCTATCCAATCCAGCTCAGACACAGAGAACAACAAATCTCAATCATTGACACTGCTCTCACAAGCAAAGAAGACCAAAATGATGGCCATAGATCGAGGGCACAAGACTCGAGCACCTTCAAGCAGCACCAAGGATGACCAGAGCTCCTCCAAATCTCATTCAAAAGCCACTGGCTTCTGCATCTAGAGTGCCACAATTGATGATACAGTTGCAATTGATAGCCGAGCTATGGATCTAGCAATTGAGGAAGAGCACCAAGCATGAGGAGAGCAAGCAAAGATAACCACTACAGAAGATGGTCAGGTGCAGGATGATAAGGAGGATGATAAGGCATCATTAAGAGAGGAACATACGCAGTAGCATCAACTGAGGAGAAGGTACCAGAGGTAAATCCAACAATGGAGTCAACCGAGCCATTGCCAGCCTCTCACACCCACGCCATTATTATCGATGTTGATCAACTTGATTACTTTGATACTAATGGTGTGTTAGAGAGCTTTGATGAAATTGTTTCTACAGGATATCAAAGAGGAGTTAACTCCATTGAGCGGACCCCTAACTCAACCCATTATTGTCTCCATTCCCCTTTCTACAATACCTGCCCCTTGTGATATAGTTACCACCACTATCTCAACTCCTGCTACCACCACCTTACCATCAAATCCACAATTTTGCTTCCCACCCTCACATTACACACCTTCTCAATTCCCTCTGTTCAGAGGCGTCAATAACCTGTCAAAGACTACCAAACAGGCTCTTGAAACCCATGCCGAGATGTCCTTCCACTTGCTAGTAGTTAGCTAAAAACTTTAGAACTGTCGAGATCACCTATATTAGCTTGCTTCCCCTTGCGATAGGTCGAAACTTCTGCCATGAGGCTCTTGATATTCTTCAAAGCCTGGATGTATTCCTCGTGTGAATTTACACCAGTACATCCAGCCTCTGATAATTCCTTCAAGTCAATTAACTCCTCTTCAAACTTGTTCTTTTCCTTGTACAAGGGTTGAAGGAGTTCGCTCTTGAATGTGTCATGCAGTGTTGATTGCACCTGTTTCCACCTGGCTGCATCAACTTTAATTGTGCCCCCGTCGGAATAGCACTGCATAGTGTTGTCGGCGCTTATCTTCACCAGCTTCTCAGAGTCCAACTGTTGTTGTAGATCTTCTGCCTTCTTCTGGTAGAAGTCTACCTTATTATTAAAAGCAATGCGCTCTGAATCAAATGAAGCAATTTGCTTCTGTGCAGCATATAGTTCCTCCTTTTTCTTGTCCAATTCGAACTGAAGAGATAAGGAGTAGTTGTTGGACTTCCTCAATGTGATCTCAAACTTCTTGTTGCTCTACGCCATGGTATTGAGATTCATGTCTTCGTTTAGCCCCTACATTTTGGCTATCTTCAACTCATATTCCCTTTGCACAACATCTGTATTTCGTAGATACAAGATCATATGCCTTGTCTCGAGGTTCACATCCGCCAACCAATCAGGTTTATCTGGGGTTCTAGTGTTTGGTCCTTCTGTTCTATTTCTGTTTATACTTGATCAGCTATATCTTCATTGTCGGCAACAGCAGTGGTGGTGGTGGTGGTATCTTTATCAACATCAAAAGCTTGAACGACTACAACCTGGACTTGCTCGATTCTGAAGTTAGCAGCGTCCTAGTTGTCGTCATCAACCTTCTCTGCATCTGCCATATCAGCATCTGCGGCAGTATCAGAAGTGGCAGGCAAAGAGTTCTGCACAGCTTGACTCGTCCCTATGTCACCTGTGATATCGACAATCTCGATACCAGTAAGATCCACTTGCTGTGGAGCTACAAGTGCGGTCTTTCTCCTTTCCAACAGCGCCAATTCCCTTGACATAAGAGTACTTTTATGCAGGCACAAATGGGAAATATGGGCCGCATATGCTGCATACTTGTCATGCTTCATGGACCTGTGGAAGGCCGTAAAAGCAATGGCTGATTTGCTCTCCCTTGATAGTTGAGAGTAGATACCCAATGTTGGTAACTGCAATTGTTGCATCCACATCCGTTGCAAAAAGGACTTGGTTGCAATATTTGCAAAAATTTCTGAGAGCCAAGTCTTTGATCATAAAAATTTTATATCACTTACTTGGCATATAAAAATTTCCATGAAAAAGATTGGCCTCGTCAATGTCCTCCCTTGATAGAGCTGGAGGTACTGACTCTTTAGTTGGAAAATGGAACGTGGCAGCAAACGTCGCCTCCAAGAGATGTCAATCTTAGTTTCTCGGACCTGTGATGAAACTACAGCATCCGTGACCTCAATGATTCCCTGAACGAACTTGTTGCTAGCTTCAATCAGGACTATCGAGGGATCAACCACTAGAGTATAGCCCAATCCGCATCGATCAACTAACATCTAGAATTCTTCAAGGTTCAGCTTACTTCACACCTTCCAATTGATGTTAGATAGAATAATAACCGAAGTAGCAACCATTGCCTGGATGGTAAAGATTTCAGCTTGGTTGATCGTAGGATGATAGCAAAGGATTGATCACAAACGATGGTAGCACATGATGGTAGCGCATAGTGAGCAAGGAAGCAAGCATAAAAACTTGAAAACTCTTTCGTGAGCGCTGATGAGGTAAATGAAAAATGACGAGGAACTTGGAGTAAGTAGCAAAAACGGTCTCCTCTAGCTTTTCAATTGATAAGAATCTCTCATTTAAGCTCCATTACTCATCAGATCTAGTTTCAACTGGTACACGATATGTCGGTACTTCAAACTCAATTGGCAATATCGGGTGCATGCCATAGACCAGATAGAACGGAGTTTGTTTTGTGGTCACCTTTTCAACATTTCTATATGCCCATAGGACCGACGGTAATTTCTGATCCCAATCAGATGCGTGCGTTGTGGTGATCTTATTTAAGATCTTACACAAAATGCCATTGACTCGTCAGTCAAAGCATTAGCCTTCGGGCTGTACGGAGTTGTCTTCTGGTGTTTAATCATGAAGTGCTTGGTAAGCAGGCGTATCGTATCATTTAAAAAATGCGTATCTCTGTCGCTTATCAATTCCAATGGACAACCGTAACATATTATAATGTTCCGAAAGAGAAACTCTGCAACAATTTTTGCATCATTCCTCTTCGACCATCTTAGTCGCATAGTCAGTTGCTACAAGAATATAACTTCTTTTAGTATAGCGAGTGAAGCGAGTGATAGGCTTAATCGGTCTAACAAAGTCAATGCCCCATTTTTCAAATGGTGCAAGTGGAAGTGTCGACATAAGTGGCCAATACATTGAAGGAGTTGGTGTTCCAACTCGTTGACAAGGATCACATATTTTTACAAATGCTCCAACATCTTTGTACATCGTTGGCCACCAGTACTCAGCATTTAAGATCTTCTTTACAGTATTCCCTACTACAAAGTGTCCACCTGCATCTTCTGAATGCAAGGCTCAAATAACCTTCTAGATATCAATCACAAGACATCTGCGCAGCTCTTCATCAGGTCTCATTTTATAAAGTACATTATTCCTTATTGTATACGATGCAACCTTGTGTTGGAAGACTGTCTTTTGTTCAAGATAAAAAAGAAGATGTTATTTTTTATTTTGAAGGTCCTCTATTATGTCCGGATATAACGAATCTTCGGCAGATAATAAATTAATATTCTCGGCAAGAAATTCATCACTTAGATTCTTAGTAATGGATCATATATTTAAGCGAGATAAATAGTCTGCTTTAGTGTGATGCTTCCCTTGGCGTACCTCCACATGATAATCAAATTCCTGCAGCAAGAGCACTACTGCTATTTGTCTTGATGGCAACTTCAATAAAATGGAGATATTGTTGTTAAAAAGTATTCAGATGAAATTTTCATCCGCAAATTTATTGATGACCAACTCTACTTTTACACAATTCACCGAAGAGATGCAAAGGAGATCACCAAGTTTGTAAAAACAAGAACTTACACCACCCTTTGCATCATGAATATTCCTTACAAGTTCAAACTGAAAGGGTCCTTGAACGATGACTGCTCAAATACACAGAGGTGAATGTAGTTACAAGATTCATGGAGATTACTAAAACTCCACATTGGTGAATAGTGATATTTCACTCCATCTGACAACAAGTAGGTGGTCACAAGGCCTTGTTTAAAATCTGCAATACTAGTATCGAAAATGCAATTTGGTAAGTAAAGATTTTGGTATTTGCATTTGTGATTTTATTTTATTTTTCAAACATAACTTTTGGTTTATTTGTTACTCTACCTAATGTTCTCAAATGCTTGTAGATATAGACCAAATGGCAAAAATTATGTTGGTGCTCGATTCTGTAATTAAATAGAATATCCAACCATCAGCTATTTTTCGACTAATGGAAAGAGGTTGATGCTCCATGACAACACCGTTGAAAGTACATATTTCAAAACTTATTTAAACTATTCAATACTGACAAAGAAGTTGAAAATCTGATGACCAATTTTGTGGCTTCATGCCAAAAGCTAAAACAATTTGTAGTTAAGTTGATTGAAATGTTTTCACACCCAACAGATTGGGCTTTAGATTTATTTAGTGGTAGTGTCACCATTAGTACATGTGCTATCAAAAAGGACAAACATGTTGCTGCAGCAGAATTAGATTCTAGTTGCTCTTGGGAAGTCTTCGACTTCTCTCTCCATCATTTGAGCTTGTATCGAGCCTCCCCTTGGAAACCAAGAAGCATTTGAGCTTGTACATGTCCTTCACATAATTGATGCACATGTATATCGACACTAGCTTTGGTATATGGCTTGCATGTCCTACTCTTTGCTCGAGTTTCATAAAAGAGCTTGAACGATAGATTTGGTTGACATTCAAGTAAACCACCATAACTCTCATGCATGCTAATAAGAGGTAGCGTCCATGGCGTATGCAGTGCGCAACACATCTTGATGGATATATGGAAGAACATTTGCACAGTGAGTGCACAACTTTTGTGCAATTTCTTGCAATCAAACCATCTAATGTACACGAATCAATTCAACTACAAGATTATTGAAAAGGAACACATTTTGCAAATTGCGAAAATTGCCAATGTAGGATGGAAGCTCTCTACTTGGTTCATTATCAAAGATGTCTAGGAGTTGCAGCAATGGTGTGCCAATGATTATGAAGAAGGTGTCGGCTAAGTAGGTGGTAGCAATGGTGGGCATGGATGGCATGGAGAACAAAGAAAAAACTATAAGAGACATCAAGAAAGAAAGAGCTAGAGATAATTGGAGATTGACACAAAGACCAAATAGTTAGGTAGAACATGGAAGAGAATGACTAGCAAGTATGTTCGTGTACTTAAATGAAAGAATAACACTTGGAGGCTTGTGCATTCAAAAAGAAAAAAGGCCATTGGTTGTAAGTGGATTTATAGAACCAAGTACAAATCAGATTCTTATATTGATAAACACAAGGCAAGGTTGGTTGCAAGAGGGTATGCACAACAAAAAGGAATTGACTATGAGGAAATATTTGCATCAGTTGCAAGCTGACTACTATGAGACGTTTTTGTCATTGACAACTCAATTTGGTTGGGATATCCAACAAAGCACTGCTAAGAGTGCATTCTTAAATGGATTTCTAGAAGAACAAGTCTATATGGAATAGCTAGAAGGCTACATGGTCAAAGGACAGGAAGACATGGTTTGCGAGTTGGACAGACTTGTACGAAGCACAGATCATGACACTGGAATTGATGTATACTTTGAGGAACTTGGTTTTCAAAGTAGTGCGAAGTCTACACTTTATATTATGGTAAAGGTAATCAAATTGTTATTGTAGTGATGTATGTTGATAATCTTATCATCACAAATTTTACTCAAATTTTGATTCAGAATATTAAGAAAGATCTCTCATCAACATTTGACATGAGAAATCTTGGTTCACCACAATTTTTTCTTGGAACTGATGTATGGCGAGTAGCGTGTGGTTAGTTCTCAATCTAAGTATGCACATGAACTTCATAAAAAATTTGAGATGTTAGAATGCAAATTAATCTCAACTCCATATGATTGTGGATGTAAACTTACGAAAGCTAACGAAGATCAAGATCTAGATGAAACGTTATATAGACAAATCGTTGGTAGTTTGATCTATCTAACGACTACACGACCAGATGTTGCATACACAATTAGTACGGTTAGTAAGTTTATGGCCAAGCCTAAGCAGGTTCATTGGAAAGTTGCAAAGCAGATCCTCAAACAAATCGAATGCACATTACGATTGGTTATCTTTTATAAAAGTCAAGATGTTTTGTAGTCGCAAGGATTTGTTGATGTGAAAAATTTGAAGATCGACCACGGGTTATATCTTAAGCCTTGGATCAAGTTCAATATTTTGGAGTCCAAAGAAGCAGCCTACCCTTGCATTAAGTCATACATATTGGCGTGTGAGTAATTTTGACACAATCAACTAGTCATAACTTTCCTAAACTCAATACTCTAAAAGGCCCTTTGTGTTTCAGAATGACAGATGATGGAAAGATAAAAAGCACCCGAGGATCTCTTTAGCTTTATCAAAATGTGCAATCGAAGACTCTGATTGAAGCTGAAATTCTAACGCATAAGGGGCATTTTAATGAACCTCTTTTTGCCAAAGCTTTGTCTGTACTCTACGTTCACTTGCAAAGCATTAGCTCACTGGTCGAAGATGTCAGCATGCAAGAAGCATTGCAAGGTGTTGAAGCATAATGTTAATCAGTCTTTGACTTATGTCAGATTGCAGAAAAACGAATTAAACAGCCTGGACTGTGCTGCCGCCAAGTAGCATTACCAGCAACTCAAGCAAATTAGAAGAAAGCCTAGTTTGGGGATCAAATCCTTGTGATTGAGATACTAGTGACACTGGAACTGTCATAACTCTCCTAAGCTCAATACTCAATACCCTTGCAAGTCATCTTTGTTTGAAAATGATAAATCAAGGTAGGATTAAAAGCTCCCAAATAAAACTTTTAACTTCATCAAAACTTGTAAATGGCCACCCCTCAGCTGCCAAAATGTTGGGAAAATGAATTCACATTATCAAAAAGACAACCTGCTGATTTCTTTTGTCACATTAAGCATGACCAAGTTCGTATGTGAGGCATTTCCACACGGTTAGTTAATATTACCATGCAGATGTCACAACCACCAAGAATGATATTGGATTAAAGAGCTTCAACACAGCTGTAAACTGAAAACTAACTGAACTAGAATGAGGAGATGAATATAGTCGGCATACTGAACAAGAAATGATATTGGCTTAAAGAGCTTCAACACAACTGCAAACTGACAACTTCTTCAAGTAGAATGAGGAGATGAAGCCAGTAGGTATACTGAAAAAACCTTATCTTGCAACTACAATCAATAAGGACCTGTAGGCTGCTGATAGCCTTCTTAGCAAGCACTACATACAAATACCTAGAATTTAAAACTGTGGATTCAAAAACTGGCATGCTGACAGTATCACTCAGACAATCTAAACAAAAACAAATTTGGAGATTAGGGTGACAGAAGACAAATTGAGTAGCATATAGGTTAACTGCTAAAACATTGGGAAGTTCCCCACATGAATGTTTTTGCATTTCGCCAATGACCAGCACTGGCATCTATCTGGCACTCATTGCTGATAAACTATGTCCTAAAATCAAGAAAAGTGTGGCGTGCAGAGTTAATTCATATAAATTGCAAGATGGAGGTTAGCACCTTACCACATGACCTCACTGCACGAATACAAAGCATAAACCCGCCCTTTAGCAGAAACAGTGCAGGTCGAGGTGGGTGTACTGTGAAATTATAGAAAACAAGTTCTAGATTGCAAGCTAGGGCGCTCAAGGCCAGCAGTACTATTCTGCAGCTAACAACACGCTTGATAAAAGCTAACTATCAGCCAAATCTTATGTTAAGGGCTTTTGATTGTTAAGAGCTTTTGATTGGAGGATAAGCAGTAAAAGGGACTCTCTAGATCTCTCAAGAAACGTCAACATCTAGAGACTCCTCTTAATGCGTAAGGTTTCTGATGATTCTGGTGAAGATGTCCAAAACCTAAGAACTTCAACAAGTCGCCATACAGAAACTTTTGTTGTTAATAGACAGATCTCACTATGTTCACTATAAAACTCATCATGATGATCAATGCAAAATAATTTAGGATATGGAATAGCGTGCAATCTTAGTGAAACCGATTTGCGCTCTTTGTCCACTCAAAATATTTTTATGAAATGCTTTGAAATCTTGGTCAAAAAAAAACTATCAAAAACTGAATGCATTGTGCAGATTGTCTTAAAATGAATGATTGATAAGCCAAACATTTTGGATTAGACTCTTAAAAGTTGGATACAGCTCACACAATTTTCTGGTGGATGATAGCCTACCAATTTACATGGAAACTTCTGCTGAACTAAATTGAAGATGCTCTATTATGGATGAACATAAACAATTCTTGCTTGCTGAGTCAACACTCTCAATATGGTAGTTACGGGTTTTTTTCTTTATTATCATGGAATAAAAAATTCTCCAAATTCATCGTATAAAGAAGAGATAGCTTTAGAATACAGCCTACGTCAGGTGGCAAAAATAATTCCAGGGGGCTCTCTCTCATAGAACATACACCCTTTTAGTCGTCATATATGTTTCATCTTCTCTTTTTGGCTTTAGTTTTATTATTTATTACAATGACTCATTTGCACTCCTGCCAGAGAACACACAACATATGCAGTTGTTTAGGTCCTATGTACGTTTTTGGAACTACAAGATACCAAAAACTTTTCTTTCTTTCTGTTTTCCCTCTCTCGATAGCATCTTTACAATTGCAGAAAAGAGGCATCTTTCTTCACATGCAAACATACAAAAAGTGCATGACAAACTAAAGCTTGAAAGCTAACTCGTTAGTCCTTAAAAATCCAACCTATTAGACTGCAGGTGTGCAAGAGATTTCTGATTAGTTCTATAAAAGAATGCAGTAGCACTGTAGGAAACTCTGATCTTCAAAGGAAAAGACTTGTGATGAAGATACAAAGAGAGACCTTAGTCCAAACATACTAACCGAAAGCATTACAAACATTAACAAAATGCTAGAATGCAATTCAATCATACAATCTCTAACCTCTTGAAAAAAAAGGTAGCTCACGTGTCAAATTCAAGGAGCTCACGACAATGAGCGTATAAAAGTCCACATAGAATTAAGGAAGAAGTGCAGTCTACAGTTCGATCATGCATGTAGAAATGCTCTGCTTATAAAATTTATTGGAAGGGTAGGTCTTTTTTGCTCGCATCCAGAAAACATACTCTAATCAAATCTCCAATTCGAATTATGACCCCTCTACAAAACTGTGAAAGTGTTCCTGAAAATGAGTGTGATCTTTCCGTTTGGACTCAAAAAAAAAAATTTCACCAGAATCTGTCGAAGCCAAATAGCCTCAACTCATTAACCAAATGATTTCTATGTATGCAAACACAATACCTCTTCATGTTAACACAGAAAACTTCATGAGCAAAGCTCACAAGAGTGTTCAGACTCGCATGCTGCCCAGCACGCAAGTTAGATCAGTACCTTGACAGGCGCTTTCGTTTGGTTGGCAATCTTATGCCACTCGGTATGGTATGCACCACCAACATCAATGCGCTCGTAGGTATGTGCTCCAAAGTAGTCACGCTGAGCTTGGACTAAATTTGCAGGCAGCCGAGCCCGACGATAAGTATCAAAATAAGCAAGACTTGCGCTCATCCCTGGGGTGCTAACGCCAAAGTTGATTGCGAGGCTCACCACCCGCCTCCATGCTGCCTGCCTCTCCACCATCTCCCGAGCAAACTCAGGGTCCACCAACAAGCTGGCTAACTGTGGGTTCCTGTCATATGCCTTCTTGATGCGGTCTAGGAAAACTGCTCTGATTATGCATCCACCCTTCCAGATGCGAGCCAGCTCTCCAAGGTTCAGATTCCACCCCTTCTCGATGCTCTTTGCTCTCAGTAGATTCATACCCTGGGCGTAGCTGCAAATCTTAGAAGCGTAAAGGGCTTTTCTAACATCATCTATCAGCTGTTTCTTATTTACACTCTCATTTTTTAGAATGTCTCCTACTCCTGCCTCACGGAAGATGCTGGCAGCTGCAAGTCGCTCTTCCTTCAATCCGCTCAGAAACCGCGAATCCAATGATGCTGCGATTGTGGGAGCTGCAACAGAGAGCTCAGCAGCTTGTTGAACAGTCCATTTTCCAGTGCCCTTCATCCCCGTTTTATCCAAGATCTTGTCCACCAGATACCCTTCGCCTTTGTCATCCATGACGCTGAATATGTCGGCAGTGATTTCAATCAGAAAGCTCTCCAGCTCGCTCCTGTTCCACTCCGAAAACGCCTCGTGGAGCTCCTCGTTGGTCAGCCCACCCACAGATTTCAGCACATCATACGCCTCAGAGATCAATTGCATGTCCCCATACTCGATCCCGTTGTGAACCATCTTCACAAAGTTGCCTGCTCCGCCATTGCCCACATAAGTGACACAAGGCCCATCATCTACCTGCGCTGCAACTTTCTGCACCACATCCTCTATGTACCTGTAAGCTTCCAAAGTGCCCCCAGGCATGAGCGATGGCCCATATCTCGCTCCCTCCTCTCCACCAGACACGCCCATTCCCAGATACAAAAGTCCATTTTCCTTCACACTCTCCAATCGCCGCTCCGTGTTCTCATACCACTCATTGCCTCCATCAACAATGCAGTCGCCTGGCTCCAAATACCTGGCCAAAGTGTCGATTGTCTGATCCACAGGACGCCCAGCCTTGACAAGAATGATCACAGATCTGGGCCTCTGGATGGAAAGTACGAAGTCCTGGGGGCTATGGTGGCCAGTGAGAGGCAAAGCCCCCTCACGCACTGCACGATCCACGGTTTCATCAACCTTGCTAGCTGTTCGATTGTATACAGAGATGGGGAATCCCTTCTCAGCGATGTTGAGGGCCAGGTTTTGGCCCATCACGGCCAGCCCTGCCAGCCCTATCCTCGACAACGCAGCTCCCTCCATGATCGCCTTCGCCTTTCCTCTGCCTCTCGCGGATCGCTCGAGATGGCGATCGATCTCGCGAGCGCAAGGACGAGCAGAGCAAGCAGAAAAGAAGCAGCAGCAGCAGCAGCAAGAATAATGAGAAGAGAGGAGGAGAAAAAGGGACAGAGAAAATGGAGAAGAAGAAATGGTCGTAGGTAGGCAAGGGGCGAGGGCGAGAGAGAATGGTGGTTGGTTGGGTCCCAGCATGGCGGCTTGGGGCACTGCTGCATATTTTGGCAATGAAAAAGTCTTGGTGTACTTACCTAACCTCATTGGGCGGAAAAGCCGGGTGCTAGGGCGGAGTCCTTTTTTAGGGCGGAATGTCCTGAGGAGGCGTATGCACTATGTACCAGTGTTGGGCGGATATATAGGTGCCCGGGTGGTATCAGCAACGTTACGTCAAAGCAATTTTAAAAAATTTCTCTCTTGAACTTTCGAGAGTTTCTTTCACTTTTTATTGCACACCCTTTCCTGCTTACTGAGTGCGTGCCTATCCTGCCTCGTTGAAGGATTGATGGAGCGCAGGAGTTGGTTTTGAAGGAGTGATGGAGCTTGTTTTAAAGGAGTGATGCAGGTGTGATGGAGCGCTGGCTGTGGATCTTATTATGAAGAAGTGATAGAAATTTGTTTACTGCTGGTAAAAACAAATGTCATTTTACTTGTGGTAAAACAGCTTTTACATTACATATTTGTAAGGTTCGTCTGATGTGTCAAGTTGGTATAGATGTTATATTCTTACAACTTACATTACTTATAAATACACATGAAATTTTTTTTGAAGTGCTTTACGATTTTGTGATACTACGATCGATACCCGATCTGGGCTGGTTTTAGCCCATCAATGCGCATATAGATACTCGGATTAGGGGCAAAAAATTTGAATTTAACATGGTATCAATATAGTATTCATTTTTAGTTAGTTTCCAAAATTTTACATATGTGATAAATATTATTTATGGTGTCCCAAAGACATTGGTGGGCACCAACAAAGTATTGGCCTTTAAAATCATATGCATTTTACATTTACAAAAGTCATGCTTTATTAATTTTAAAAAAAAAATTATATACTTATAGCCGGGTGTATACTTGGCTGGTATCACCCCTGCAATACCCAGGTCGGTTGATACCAGCCACCAATTTACAAACATGATGATACTGATACGACTGGTATCAAAAAATTTAAAAAAATATAATACTAGGACCTAGGTGGTATTAAAAATATCAATACGTGCCACCCAACACTGGTATGTACTTCCCTGTTGTGATTTTTGTGTTTTTTAAAATATGTTTTTGTCGTAAATATATTTTTATGCACCTTCCGATGGAA
Organism: Diphasiastrum complanatum; assembly: GCA_029204225.1. Classification (NCBI taxonomy): domain Eukaryota; kingdom Viridiplantae; phylum Streptophyta; class Lycopodiopsida; order Lycopodiales; family Lycopodiaceae; genus Diphasiastrum; species Diphasiastrum complanatum. Next base: position 32,139,515 of record CM055095.1, read on the forward strand.
ATTGCATGTAAAAACCATCAACCAGAAGGTGCATGTAAAAAGATTTTGTCATAAATTTTTTGCTCTTATAGATTCTGCTCTGAGAGGCATCACCATTTTTTTTCATTAAAATGTTAAAACTAATATTACGGGTGAGGTGGGCAAGGTCGCCTTTTGAGAGGGCTTTCCGCCCAGTGCCACCCTTGGGTGGACGCTCTTTCTCGCGCAGAAGAGCTCAAGAAAGGCCTTATGCAGTAAAAATTTTTTACTTTTTTTTATATAAAAGAATTACATGCACCTTTCAAAACCAAAAAGTGCACATGAAAAGAAACAAAAAAAATTTAACAACACAAATTGGTAAGGTGAAATATGTTTTCTTTGTTAAAATGTAAAAATGATAATGCATGTTAAAATATGTATAAGCCCAAAGGCAGGTAGAGTTTTCACAAGCGCCCGCAGGGGCATAAAGCCTTGCTCTTGGGGCTTTCTAAAAACTCCATTGTGTGAATTTTAATGCCTGAGCCATTATGACCATAATGTTGTAGTTGGGCACGAATTTCACAAAATTTATGGGGTTTTCATATAGGTAAAAGCACCCAAAAGCCTGATAACTTTATTGTGAATTTTTTTTGGTAAATTCCCTTACTGGGACTATAATTCCATACCAGATAACCTATTCGAGTAATCATGGCCATGTTGCCCTACCTGGACCAGGCTTCAAAAACACACAGGACATTATGTGGTAGGTAATGGCCATTGGGAGAGCCATTATCACAAATAATTCGGGACCCGGCAGTGAGTGGCGGATGCCACGAGCTGCTCGGGGACCGAATTATTTATGGTAATGGCCCCCCGACCAATGGCCATTACCGTGCGTAATTGACTTTCACCTCATTTTTGTGTTGATTTTTTTGTCTCGGGCACAGTCAAGAAGACTGGTCATTTTTCCATAATGTGCTACCACATGGGACGGCCATTTAAAATTTTTTTAGCATACCAACTCAGATTTTGGATAATGTTCTTCGGGTGGCCCTCCGAGTGGCCTAGTTTCAGAATGTTCTATCCCTGGTTTCCAGAATGTTCTCCCTGGTTTTGGAGACGGGCGCTCGTTGCCCGCGGATTCGCCTTCGATGCTCGTGGAGATGGCACCCTCAATGCCCTCGTTGCCTGTGGAAATGGCGCCCTCACTGCCCTTGTTGCCGACATCTTGTGACTCTGCCTTGTTTCCCTCTACAGTATTGGCAGCCATGTCGTTCACCCCAAGCTCCTTTGGAGTGGTCACTTGCTCAGCTACCCAGGAATTGAGCCAGGTTCCATCGCTCCGTTTGATTGTGATTATGGCAGGAAGCCCCCTCCCCACAGCTCGTCGCCCTCTCTTTCTGCCCGAAGCATTCTGATTGGTGGCAATCCCCTTTTCCGAACTCGGTTGTCGTCCTGCCTGGATCAGATAGCAAAGATCAAACCAGAGATTGAAACTATTCGAACGATAAAAGTGGCAATAATATTGCAAAGCTGGAAAATCCGCTCACCTTTGGAGATTGCTCTTTGGAACTAGTTGCTTTTGATGGAGAATTGTGAGAATTGCAGATGAATAACTGCTTCTGCTTGCAGAAACCGCACCAGTGAGCCATGGAAAATTCCAGCATTTTTTAACTAGACAGTCTGCTTCATCAAGCCCATCTCATCACTATTGGCATCAGTCTCAAACCAAGCTAACACTTCAAATTCTGTAAATGCTTGAGAGCATCCTATCTAGACTAGAATATTAAGAAAGGAGAGAGAGAGAGAGAGAGAGAGAGAGAGAGAGAGAGAGAGAGAGAGAGAGAGAGAGAGAGAGAGAGAGAGAGAGAGAGAGAGAGAGAGAGAGAGAGAGAAGAATTGCTAGTATTTGACAGTGTTTGGAGGCAGAGTAGAGGACAAAAAGGAAGCATGAGCTGCTGAAGCCATATAATATTTGTTGTGATTGACAACTTATTTTTTTTATGGATGATCTCCTCTGCTTATGGTTGGAGGAGTTTCAGTTCCAGCAGTACAGCTTTGAAGAATTATGGTCATGGAATATTCACATTATGTACTAGGGAATGGTTCCATTGCTCTTATCAAACTTTTCCATAATATATCCTCTCTCTCTCTCTCTCTCTCTCTCTCTCTCTCTCTCTCTCTCTCTCGCACGCGCTAGGCAGGATAGGGAGGATGATACGTGATAGTCAGAAAAGTAGACGCTGGTAGACACGCAATAATCATGGCCCTATATTATGCAAAATAATATAGGGCCCAAAAATGAGGTGAAAGTCAATTATGTATGTCGTAAAGCCCCATGTTGGTGCTCAAAGGAGTGTAAAGCCCAACACCAAGTCTTTAGCTAACCTAAATTCTAGATGCCATTTGTTCTCTATTATGCATGTCAGGCTTTATGAGCATGATACCCTACATGGGCCCTAAGTAAGGCACTATGGAGCACAATGTCTTGCATTTTGTAATGGCCAACAAAGGCAGAGTGGTTGGTATACATGAGGGCTAAAGCTCCTTATTTAAGGCCAAGATGCCAAGGATAGCACCCTTTGCCCCACGATGTCCCCTATGTGGGTGTTGTAACCAACATAAAAAATGAAAGTTTTTTGGTTCACTCTTTTGTTGTAGTTGTCAAGATAGTTATGCATGTAGCATTTGACATAGTCATAATGTGTTGGTTTGTCTCATCAATTATGAGGCCTTTGGCTAATTTGTTTGTGCATGAGGCCTTTGGCTAATTTGTTTGTGCATGAGGCCTTCGCCTAATTTGTTTTAGTTGCCTGGACATTTTTAAGCATGAGGCCTTGCCTAGATTGTTTTAGTTGCCTAGACATTGATAGACATGATCTTTTGCTAGGGCAATTATGAGTGTCATGATTTCATAAGATATTTCAAGGCATTATGCCATATTATGCCTTGAAGACTTGAGCTTGAAAAAAAAAACGGTGATTTTTGAGCTCAAGACAAGCTTGGCCTCACAAGGCATTATCCCATGTTATGCCTTGAAGATTTGAGCTTGAAAAAAAGTGTTCTTTGACGTCATGACATACTTGGCCTCACAAGGTATTATCCCATGTTATGCCTTCAAGATTTGAGTTTGAAAAAAATGTGTTCTTTGAGGTCACGACAAACTTGGCCTCACAGTAAAGGAATCAATCACATGTTGGAGAATGATAATAAAAAATAGATCTTAATCTAAAATGATTTTAATAAATATTTTAGTTGCTCAAACTCAGCACTCAACATCAACAACAAGTCAACTTTGAGATTATTTTCACAACATCTAAGCACTTCGCAACAAAGCTAATAAGGAGATATCTTCGATATGCTCATTATGCTTTGCCATAGGTTATAAACATTTGACTAAAACACCAATTTTGAATACTTCAAGGAAAACTTTAATGCCCATCAATAATAAATAAAAATACATTATACCATCAAAGTCCCTCTCACTAACACTAGTCATCAATTCTTTAATGGGCCTCTCCCTTAGTGGAGGGCACAAAGCTAATAACATATATATCTATCTATCTATCTATCTATATATATATATATATATATATATATATATATATATATATATATTTAAACTTATGTACATTTTTGGGCATGTGTATGGGTGCACCCATGCATCCTCCTCTCCTCACCCATGCATACACACTTTCTTAACTAAAAATGATGGGAAATCCTCCTCTCCTCACCCATGCATACACACTTTCTTAACTAAAAATGATGGGGAGGGAGATGCATGTATGGGAAAAAGTGCATATCCTCATACATTTGCACATTGTGTGCATTGAGGGGTTGGCCCCAAAAAAATTTCCCACCCCCTCCCTCCCACTCATTAAATTCAAATATTTGAAGTTTGAAGTTAAGGTTTTATTTTCGTCACACACTTCAATGTGCTTCAAACTTTAGCCAATAATCTTTATTACATAAATCATAAACATAAAAATTTTCCACCTTCAACTGCTTTTTTTTTTTTTTTCAATCCTCAAATCCCTATCTTAGCTCGCCATTTTCAAGAATGTTGAACCACAAGCCCAAACTCAGTAGCTTTAACTCCTAAATCGTTACCCACAAGCTTTTATCCATGGGCCAAAAAATGCACAATTGAAAAAAAAGGAAGGGGATGGGATGAGGGGAGCAAAAGAGACAATAAAAAGAAAAAAAATAGGGGGGGAGAGGGGGATTTGGAACACATGTGTGTGTGTGTGTGTGTGTGTGTGTGTGTGTGTGTGTGTGTGTGAGAGAGAGAGAGAGAGAGAGAGAGAGAGAGAGAGAGAGAGAGAGAGAGAGAGAGAGAGAGAGATTTCCCCAACACATCGAATGCGTGTGTGTGTGCGCGCACACACACACACATCTCCATATAAAAAACTTTGTGGATGAGGTATATTGTATGGATGAAGTATAGAGTCTAGAGTCCTTTTTCCTCCTTCCCTCCCCCCCACGGGCCCCAGTTCTCTCTCTCTCTCTCTCTCTCTCTCTCTCAGGCTGACCAACCAGCCATAGAGGGAGGGAGGTGCCTCCATGCCCCTAAAAAAATTAAGAAGGTTGGAGTGCCTCCATTCCATTAAAAATAAATATATGTTCCCACCCCATATGTTCCCCCCTTCTCCTGTCAGTCCACCTAAAAAAACATCATCGATGACCCCCGTCCGCCAGCTCGCGCCGTCTGCCATCCATTGCCCGTCAACGACGGGCACTCTATAGTAGTAGTATATATATATATTTAAATTTATGTACACTTTTGCACATGGGTATGGGTGCACCATGCACGCTCCTCCCCTCACCCATGCATGAGCTTTTTCTAAATAAAAAACTTGGGGAGGAGGATGCATGTATGGGAAAAAGGATGCATGGCCCTCCTCCCATGCATGCATCTAAGGGGCCCACTCCAAATTCAAATTATCCTTTACCAACACACATAATGTTTTGAAGTGCGTATAAAAAAAATTATCAGACTTTTCACGGAAAAGGTTGAAATAAAGATGCATTTCTATGAAGATTGGCCGCCATTGCCCGTCAACGACGGGCACTCTTTACCAGTATATGTGTGTGTGTGTGTGTGTGTGTGTGTGTGTGTGGCAAGGGTGGTTTCACATGAGGTCCCAAACTCCAAAGTGTGCAATACTCACATAATAGAAGGACTTTTTTATGACCTTTCCCTACATAAAGACTCGCAAAGCAAGGTCATTGGCTTAAATCAAAAACTCTAGGGCCTTACAACTATACGGCTCATCGAAAATAGTAACAAAGGTTAGACATCATATTGTGTCCAAGGGATGCTCCTCTAGGTACACAATAAAAACTATAGGAGTGTTTGGACTGCCCCTTACATTGATAGAATCATGGCACTTTTACCTCAGGCCCATTTTTTAGAGGCAAGTGATCCAAATCTAAAATGGAAAATAAAACCATGACATTGATTGGATTGTGTGAATTCTAGAAATTTTGTCATGCCAAATTGAGCTTTGCATGCTAACATCTCCGATTGTACAAGGAATTGAGAGCTAAATCAAGGAAAAAAGCAGTTTTACACTTTTTCTCACCTTTTTCTAAAGTGTGTTTGGATCAAATCGAATTGGAACTGAATTTTCAAACCTGAAAAGTGGTAGTACGGAATTCTGGAATTTCGCACGTGTGAAAATCAGAGATTTTCAGTCCCTTCTATCTCCTTGCTTGTCGATCCAAAGATAGTGGTCTTATAGCTTGATGGAAAGCTTATGATGTGTACTTTCCATAGAAATTGAAATCAAATCAATTTGATGTGTCTATCAAGAGTTATAAGCTCTTAAATAAGATAGGGATAGGTCCAAAATCTGAGTGACTACATTTTGATTTGATTCAATCTTGCTTTGTTCTGAATCCATGGTTTTGAGCATCCTACACAAGAAACTGAAGATCAAGACTAAGTTTGAAGTAATTGAACACCTTTTGAACCTTTTGAGTGTCAATAGTGTTTTCTTTTGAAGCATTTCACATGTGCCAAAAGTAGGATTTAAACTTGCCAAAGTGTCTCAATCCACTTTGTGTGTCTGATCTAGATAATCTTGTCTTGTGGAATATTTGAGATCCATCTCAAATACAGTTGCAAGTTTTCACATGGGAAGGTAGAACATCCTTGAAAATATCTATAGTGAAAGAGAGCAGCAACTTTAAGTCTGATTGGAACAAGCTCAAACATATTGTAGTCCAATAAGTAAGAAGTCTTCATCTAAATGGCACCTATGGGAGGATATCTTCTAGAAGCAAATGGAAGACTAAATACTTCTAATTACTTAATTTGAAAGTTCATAATGGAGTCTATTTTGATACTCCAGGATGTTATGGACATTGTGCTTGGTGTTGAGGAGGAGCCTCAAGCACAGGCTGAAATTCCTAAGTATAGGAAGAGAGCTAGAATGGCTCTACATTTCATTAAGATGAATGTATCTAATGAAATTTTGAGAGAGATAGGATCTTGCACCACAGCTAAAGATGCTTAGGATGCACTTAAGTCCATCTATGAAGCAAAGAATACTCACTCTTAGGAATCAGATTTTCCAAAGTTTTCAAAGAAGTGAGGAGAGTGCATCAAACTATCATTCTGAGACTTAAAGATTTACATAGAGAGCTTTCCTTTGTTGGTGTTACTATTAACCCACACTGCGTTGAAATCATTAGCAACATCCACTTCTAAAATGATCCAGTCAAGGTGAAGATCTAAAGTAGCTCTGAAAGCATGAATGGAAATCTCGCATCGACCATAAGTAAGCACAACCAAGTTGAAACCAAAAAAAAAAAAAAAAAACCATGAAAATTTTCATGAAGCTAGAAATAAAGTGTCCTTGCAATCAACCTATATAAAACTTCACCCATTGTGATCGCATGCACACCACTAGAGGATTTATCCAAGGCTAAAAGATGAATGGCACCTAATACATGAGCAACATAAGGAGGAACATGCCCACATGCTATGAAGGAGCGCACTTTGAAAAATAAGCCAAAGAGACAATTTTAATTGTTCACTAGTTAAGTGCCGCACTCAACTACAGTAGATAGGCATAAAAACCATTCCAACAAGACTTGCATTATTCTTGGCTATTATTGATCACATAAAACAAGAAATGTCATCTTTAGTTGACAGATTATAGAATCCTCAACTGATAGTGAAAGGTACTATTACCTTATAAAACTGATTGATTTCATATTAGTAAGTCATTCACATTATAAGCAATTTCTGTTTGATCAAAACCAACATGAACAAAATCCAAACATCCACAGTTCTTTCAAAATTTTACGTAACTGGGATTTTCAAATATCGTTCGATATAAACCAAAACTATGAAAATCAATTTAAAGCTTAGACTTGGCAATTTCATAGTTACCATCCCATTTTGAAAAGGATTTTGAAACATTCGGCATGCATCAAACATGACATGCAATGATTTCTTAAAAAAATCAAAAAAATTTCGTAAAATACCTAGTAATTGGGAAATTTGCTTTTTGACTAGCTTATTTTTTAAATTGTATTCAAGCATGAAATTACGCTGATCAACCTACTGTACCTCCTTGTATCAGGCATTCAAACATGCATACAGGTTCATCCAAACATTTTCAACACTAGAAAAGGACTCTACTACTTCACATGCATGCATGCAATCAAAACAATTTGGAAAATTTTCAAATTTTACTCTAAAAATTGCCAAAGTTCCGACGACCATAACTTTTGCTATAGGACTCCGATTTGGTCACTGTAAAGCACAATACAAAGGGAGATGGAGGGCGCACTTTTTTGTAGGTGGTATTGTAAAAAAAATCCAACTCCAGCCCAATATGCATCCAATCAGAGGCTACAAGTACTCTTATAAGGTTCATTAGAGAGGCATAGAGGCTTCCATCAGGTTCAGTAAGCAATCATAAGCCCAGATCATGCAAAAATTGCATTTATGGAGTCCTTCAACAAGCAAAACTTCAAGATATTGGTGCCTAAGCGCCACAATTCCAAATTGGGTGCATGATGGCTCAAATAAGAGGCAATCCATCATATCTTTAAGCTTGTAAATGCATCCAATGGATTCAGACCACCTATTAAGAGTTATTCAAGCTCAAAAAACATTAAAAAAAATACACAATTTTTTTTGACTTCTTGAGACCCTTAATGGTGTCCAATCCTAATCAAACTTCATGACAGCCTTAGGACAACATCATTACACCTCTGAAAATGTACATGAAAAATATTAGCCATGGATTTTATAAATATCCGGAATGACGTTGCGTAACTAATAATCTCGTGCACTGGAGTACCAGATATCCAAGTCTAGGATTATGCCGAATCCTATATACATGAGGTGGACATAACACAAGGGTTGTGATGTAAAGCATAAATCTCTAAATGATAGAAATTAGAATGATCCTAAAAGTCTTTTACAAACAAAGGGAGACTAGCATTGTCATATGCATGAAGTTGTTTTTTTGCCTAAATAGCATTTGAGGAAGACATAGCTGCAACTGAAGGGGCGAGGGCATGATCCGCATGAGAAAATTTGCCAACTTGCCCAAGCAAAACACAAGAACTATGAATAGGAGAAATGGAGGCCGAGTTTGAGACATAATCAAGCTCATGTTTTGTTGCAAGTGCATTGCATTGAAGAACAAGCAATATAACTCAAAACAAAAATTTCCAGTGAATTCTCTTCACACTCCAGGTGTAGTTCTTAATTGTACCAGTACAACACCACATTCAGATCCATATCCAAATCATTTTTAAGTTAAACCAGTAAATCTTTCATGACAAGATTTGTTAACTCTGCAAGTAATTGTTGTTGGATTTATCTCCTCTACTCTCCTAAATCCCATGTTAATCTAGCTCCAACTTAATCTTGTGTTCGCCTATTGTTACCAGTAGTGCACTAGATGTGTTCACCAAGGCATTTAGCATGGATGCACGCCTACTGTTACCAGTAGTGCACACATCGAGAGACATCCGTTCCCCAACAATTGTCCATTACAATACTTGATCATATGTCTATTTTCAGCTACTAGGTTAACTGCACCAAAAAACCCTAGTAACTAGGAATACATAGTATATCCATACAAGATTAATCCTATACATATGAGAATAATCTCACTATGACCCAATACATTCACATATGTCCATATCTGACAGAGTCCTTCAAAATCTGCATATGTTACTCACATATCACACTAAGAATCTTGTAACTCAGCTACAAAAGAATTCTATTCCTCATGAGCAAATAACATATGTGGGAAATCTCTGAGACTGAGACTGAGAACACATTCTCTCTCATGAGCCAACTTACCTCTTACCACCAAATTTCTCCCACTTAATCAGCCTTTTTGGAAATCCTACTATCCACTAAGATTAGGTTGATCCAAAACAAACATTCATTAATCAAACTTACTCCTATCCCAAACAAACTGGAATTAGTAATTTTATATCTTACTTAGTGTTGGAATTAATCTTACTCCTACTCACTCTAAGTGCCTTCTGAATCCCTCAAGGAAATTACTCTCTTACATAAGTCTACAAAAATGAATTGTTTCTCCAACAGGTGCATCGTGTGATGTCTGTCAACGAGCCAAGAAAAACACCAAGCAGATTTCATGTCGTTGACTCCCATTATAGAAGGCAAAGCCTTCCATAAGTGGGGAATTGACTTTGTTGGACCAATCAGTCCAGCAGCAAAACATACTCAAGCTCGTTACATCCTCATAGCCACAGATTACGCCACTAAGTGGGTGGAGGCTTGAGCAACGAAGGACGCCAATTCAAAACAGTTGCGCGTTTTCTTTACGAAAACATTATTACACATTTTGGCTGTCCCATTGAGTTAGTTAGTGATCGTGGCACACATTTTTTAAATGCTATCATTGATAACCTCCTACGCCATAACCTTGTTGTTCACAGAAAAAGTACACCGTACTACTCTAGACGTAATGGCCAGGCTGAATCAACTAACAAGACGATATGTAAAATTTTGACCAAGATAGTTGAAACCAGTCATTCTGATTGGAAAACAAAACTTTTCCCAACTGTTTGGGCTTACCGCACCACCCCAAAAAAAGCCACTGGGTGGGTTACCCCTTTCCACTTAGTATATGGTCAAGAGGCGATAATGCCAGTAGAATTCTTAGTTCCATCATTACGAGTCATGGAAGTTTTTTCAACAGATCTCTGTGAAAAAGCTGCAATCGAACAACAACTCAAAACTAGGCTATTTACGTTAACCCAGTTATGCGAGACAAGACTTATATCTTATCACGCACAACTGGTTAATAAACGACGCCAAAAGGCCTGGCATGACTGTCACCTACGCAATAAAGATCTACATTTAGATGACCAGGTGCTTCTTTATACATCCAAGAAGCACCCCGACAAATTGAAATTCAAAAGTGAGGGGCCGTATGCTATTAATAAAATCTTTCCTAAGGGTGAAGTCCAGTTGCAAACACTTGACGGAATCCTCCTAGCCACTATCGTAAACGGTGGTCATCTAAGGCGGTATTACAAAGAGTTGTTTTTTGTTGACCCAATTTAACATCTTTTCCCTAGTATAAATTTTATATTTTTTATTTCTTTCTTTCTATTTTTCTTATGATCTTGCTTGTAGTTCTAGTTTTCCATGTCTATTTTTCACCTCATTCCTTGTTTATACTTCATACCATTACTTATGTACTTTCTATGCATTCTCTTCTTCCTGTACATATTCCTGGGTCATGGATGTTCTAGGTCAACAAATGATAGGCTACACCATCAGAAATGATTCTCATACTTTAGCCACCTCATCTCTGTCTCACTGCTATATCTGGTATATAGGCTTTATATATACGCATTTTATATTAGTAAAAACTAACTTTGATTATACCAATCCTACATAAAAATTGGAGCAGTTTTGCTTTTTGGACCATCTCAATCTGAGCAATGGTAAGAAAGTTATAATAGTTCAACGTTTTTTAGACTAGAAAACATTTTTCCCTTGGAACCTAAAAGGGGATAGCATGCCGACGTGCTATCAATTTGAGTTAAAGACTAAAAGCCTAAATTGGTAGCACACTGGCGTGCTATTCCTTTCAAGCTCCAAGAAAAAAAATAATTAGCCTAATTTTTTTTTAAGGGCGATAACTTTCTTAATATTGCTCGGATTGAGATGATCCAAAAAGCATAGGCTTGGCCACAAACCATCATGTCTTTTTATGTATGGTCATACATCAATCCTTGGCAATAGACAAAAATGTTTTAGCTTGATAAATGTAAAACTAGAGTGATCAAGTTTTCTGCGTTCTCAATGATATAGCATACTATGTACAATTTGTAGACAACATGATTTGTAGACATATCTTTTAGCTAGTAAGAAAATAAACAACATGATAATGAAGTATATAAATAAATTTCACCCCCAAAAGCAAAGTAGAATAAATTTTCAAAATCTAAAAACAATGTAGCATACCATGTGCTATCAATTTGATGTAATTTAAAAACACTAAACTCGCAAAACTCGTAGATGATTTACTCGCAAAATGCCAAACCCCTATTGAGATATAGGATAGCTAGTTAATCTTTTTTATTTTCTGGTGGACAGAAGCAAAGAACTTTCTTGGAGAAAAATCTGATGGTATGGGACATCAATGATCTCAAAAAAAAATTCTTGCACGAGAGTGATCTATAGACTAAGTTTTAGTAATTAGAGTAATGGTAATACTGGCGGGTGAATCCATTGCCTAATTGTTTCAGGGTATTTGTACAAATTATGAGATATAGATTCGGATCTCTAATGGCAGCTCATAATTTACAAATCAAAAACCCTTAAAGCTATTTCTCACCTTCTAAGAAACCCTTACATCTTTTGAATTTCTTGAATACTAGACATCAGATTAAGCTCATATGATCCTTCCAACGTGAAAACTACTTGTATGTATGGTTAAGGCTTGGAATTTGAGACCTTCCAAGATAGTTGTATTTCAATTTCTTAAACCCAAATTGTCTCTTATGCATAGATAGATCTCAGATGGATGATGGTTATAGTGATTCATGTTGAAAATGTTTCGAAGAAAAGTCTTATGTATAATAGAGTTAATAATTTTCTGGAAGACTCTTATTATTGACTTTTCATGATTTAGATATTTTCATGTGTCATCTCTCTAACTAATTTTTATAAGAAATTTGTAAATTTCTTTAAAAAGGAGGGGTGAGATTCTATTTTAGGATCTATCAGTTGCATAGTCTTCAAGTAAGAAAAATTCTCTAGGGATTGTGTGGAACAATCTGAAACTAGAGGTGGTTTGAGATTTGAATTCATTATTAGTAGTATTTGTTGGATTCTCTTGTGATTGTGGAATAGGAAAGAGAACTCAACATAGAATTATAATAGAAGATTTACCAAACTATAGTTTCAGACCTTAACTTAGATCGACAAGAGGAATGTCTTGTAGGTGTCAAAGACAACCAACAAAGATAGCCAGACACTCAAAGATGCCTTAGACTCAGTTTGTAGCCATAGAAAGTTTTGAAGGGAGCCTTTGAGTCGATTGCTTTGGTACTCAAATAGTTATGCAGATAGCAAGCTGTTGAACAGCTTCAGCCCAAAAATTCTTGGTGAGTTGAGCGTTCATGAGAGGCTCTGGCAGAATCAAATCCTCCATCCTGTTGCATCTTCTTCTTTGCTTCATTGTGCTTGAGAACTCGACAATCCTTGATGTCGTGATTGGCTCTCTTGTAGTACTTGTAGAAGAGTCTGTTATTAGGCTTTTGATGTTGTCAATTGTGTTGTTGTGATTGCTGGCCTGAATCAGTTTGCTCAACTTTTGTCTTCTTGTCCTTCAAAGCTTTCTTCTTCTGGAGCTATTGCTTATTCGAAAAGAGAGCGACTGTCTTCGAATTCAATGTAGATAAGCTATTCATTCTTACTTCTCCATGCAATAAACCTATTGTCACCTTTTGCAGAGACAGGTCAGGAGCATTGCTAAGTAGCAATACTAGATTAGAGTAAGAGGGAGGAAGACTGGACATAAGAGACATGTTAGCATCTTTGTCCGATACTAGCGAACCTATTGCAGCTAACTGATTGAGTAGTTAGTTTGAATTCATTTAGATGATTAGTGACTGAGGTTGCTTCACTCATCTTGAGTGACAAGAACTTCTTTCTCAAGAAGAGACGAGTCAATACATCTGTCATTTTGTACAGACCCGTAAAAATGTCCCATGATTCTTTGGAGTTGGAACAATTAGCTACATGAGCTATTTGTGAATCTTTAAGATTCAGAGATACAATGGCAAGGGCTTTGCCATCCTCAGCTTCTCAGGTGGTCATCATGTCAGGTTCAGTTGGCTTGGCTATCGAACCGTTGACATATCCCCATGGTTTTTTTTTAGTGAGTGTCATCTTCATTTTGAAGTTCCACATGTGGAAGTCATCACCGTTGAACTTATTGATCAAGCAGATTTTTGAAGATGTACTTTCCATGATGAATGATCTAAGGAATTGTAACACAATCTCGAATACTAATAGTAGTTTGGAATGATGGTTACGATACCACTCTGTTGGATTCTCTCATGGTTATGTGCGGAATAAGAAAGAGAACTCAACATAGAAATTATAATAGGAGCTTTACCGAACTGTAGTTTCATACCTTAACTTAGATCGACATGAGGAATGTCTTGTAGGTGTTGAAGACAACCATAAAGGAGCAAAATAGTTAGGCGTCTGAGACAACCATGTTTCCTTCAAGATTAGACATTCCAAATGGAATGAGTATCAATGAGAGAAAAAATATCAGAAAGCATTTACAGTGGAATATACACAAGAAAATAGAGAATCTAAATTAAGCTGTTGTGAATACAAAGATCAAATCATGATCTTATGTCGTCGAATGGTTCACATTAATAGCGCACTATGTGTTGTGATCTTACTTAGCTAGGTATAGATTGAATAACTATCTCTACTTCTTAAATAGCTTTCACTCTCTCAAACATCTCTGATCCTATAGAATCGGATAATTAAGATACAATGGAGTTTGCGAAAAAACACTGAATCACACTAAATTATTATTTGTGTTCTTGTTGCTCACCCATGCATTCATCACTCTTCTCGCTTACATCTATATTCGTGAGTGGCCATTATGTATATATATACTTGAAACAGTTACAATGATTGTGAGGGCAACGAGCGTGAAACAATGTAGTTACTAAAAGGTACTGAAATAAACTATAACATATTGTGCGTCGGACATGGAAGAGCATGACATGATGGTAATGATGTGGATCTCAAACTCGAAGACTTCAAAGTCGATGTCGTGGACCTCAAACTTGAAGACCTTGGTCTCGAAGATTTTGATGTCGATCTTGCTTCTGTTTTAGTCGATTGATTGCACAGACGTTTGACTTTAAAGAGTAAGGCTGCAATGTCGTTGTGTATAGAGAGAATACATATTTACATGGTATACTGGTGCTCAGGAATCGAATTCGAGTGAGTCGAACTCGAATGACTTGAATTCGGGTGTGTCAGAATGAAGCTTAATTCCAATAGTACTAAGTGTTGGTGTGGTAGTAATACCAATCTGTAAGGGATATGGTACTTCAATCAGCACTGATACCACTCTATTGGTGATGAAGGAATTGATAGATTCTAGGCCATAGTGGAGTGAGAGGTCGTCGTCCCTAAAAGACAGAGACAAAAACATATTTCCTTGAGAGATTCAGAGGGCACTTAGAGTGAGTAGGAGTAAGATTAATTCCAACACTCCCCCTTAAGCTGACTACTATGAATTTGAATCTGAAATGAGATCTAACATACCTACCAAAGTAGCAAGTTCCTCTCTTGACAAAGGTTTTGTCAAAATGTTATCCAACATAGTATCTCTATGACAGTAACTTAGCACAACTTCTTTACTCTAAACCTTCTCTCTAAGAAAATGAAATTGAACTTCTATGTGTTAGTTCTAGTATGAGTTCGTGGGTTCAGAGATAGAGCTATACAGCTCTGATTGTTGCATTGGAGGACCGATTTGTGGTTACTGCAGATTATATAGTAACCTTTTGATCCAAATAATATCCTTCACTACCGATGTAGCTACAACATATTCTGATTCTGTAGAGCACAGAGAAATGTATTTCTATTTTCTGCTATTCCATTAGATGGGTGCTCCTGCAAGGAAACAAATGTAACTAGAAGTGGACCTTTTGGTATCAACGTCCCTGGCCTAGTCTGAATCTGAATAGGTGACTAATGTGAGTGTAGCTTTTGTGTTTCCATTATAGCACAAAGCATAGTGCTTCGTATCTTGAATGTCCTTCAATACTCTTTGAATAGCCTTCTAATGTTGTAGGCCTGGATTGGAAATGTATTATAACAATGTGCTTACTATAATTCAAAATCAGGTCATGTGCAGAGCATAGAATACATTATTGATCGGATTATCGACTGGTAAGGATATCTGCACATTTCTTTCTGTTTTGCTTCGGTTCAGGGGCACATGTCTTTTGATAGTTTGGATTCGGGATCTATGGCTGAATCTATCGGCGTACAGTCCTCCATGCCATACCTGCAAAGTAAATTGGTTAGATAGACTATGACCTAATTAGTTATCCTACTATTGGACGTTGTCGCATTTTGCTTATTATAAATAGCTGCTCATATTTCTACATTTGAAAAGGCATTGAAACAAGAAGAACGGTTAGCTCTCTCTCTCTCTCTCTCTCTCTCTCTCTCTCTCTCTCTCTCTCTCTCTCTCTCTCTCTCTCTCTCTCTCTCTCTCTCTCTCTCTCTCTCTCTCTCTCTCTCTCTCTCTCTCTCTCTCTCTCTCTCTCTCTCTCTCTCTCTCTCTCTCTCTCTCTCTCTCTCTCTCTCTCTCTCTCTCTCTCTCTCTCTCTCTCTCTCTCTCTCTCTCTCTCAAACCTGCAAACTTGAACACTCTTGAGCATTCTAGTTCAGCTCTTTAAAGTTAATTAGAAATTGCTATATATCCATAAAGGCTCCAAGCAGTCTACAGTGAATCAGAAATAGACTCAAGGTCAAGAACAATCATCGAGTCCACATTCGTCAAAGAAGAAGATGTTTTGCAGGTATTGCAAGCGCAATAACCTTGAGATCCAGGATTGCCGAATTTTCAAAGTGAAGAATGTAGCCAAGCAATCTGATCAATAAGCAAATATAGATACAACATCTCCTGAAGTCGAAATGGATGAAGGCACTTTTATGGTCAAAGACAAACATGCGAATTCGGATGGTTCGTGGTTTCTGGATTCTGGAACTACTCAACATATGACCGATCATCATGAGATTTTTCATTCCTATACACCTTACTGCACAAAGAAGTATGTTCATCTTGGTGATGATAGCACTCACACTATCGAAGGTGAAGGTACTGTAAGATTAAGGTTCTAGCATGGTTGATTCAAACTATAGTCAAAATTCTTGTATGTTCCTAAACTCTCTACAAATCTGTTATCAGTAAGTAGAATCACAGATTTAGGTCATAAGTTGGAGTTTGAGTTTGACCGATGCAGAATTATCGATAGGAATAATAAGATCCTTGCATTCGACAAGAGACATGGATACTTATATAGATTTGCATATTGTTATTTTGATTCTAGTCAAGCTCTGAAAACATCTGTTCTTGTCAATAAAGCATTACTATGGCATCATTGCTTAGGACACTTGAATTATGCATCTATTTCAAACATGTCCAGACAATCCCTAGCACTTGATCTCGAGTATCCGTCTGGCAAAATCGATCTCCGTGTGTGCCATTGCTGCATCCTTGGAGAGCAGACTAGGATTCCTTTTAGATCGAGTCATAGACATGCAGCAAAAGGTCTGTTAGATGTTGTTCATTCAGATATATGTGGACCTATGCAAACTCCATCATTACTAGATGCAAAGTATTTCATTACCTTTATTGACAAATTCTCCAAAAGAACAGTTGTTTACTTCATCAAGCTTTCATTAAGTTCAAACAATTCAAAGAGCATGCAGAAAATTAAACTGACAAACGAATTAAATCACTGAGGTCTGACAACGGGGTAGAATACATCTCCACTGAATTCAAGGAGTACTGTCTTAACAACGACATTGAGCAACAATACATTTCCTCCTATTCACCTTAGTCAAATGGTCTTGCTGAGAGAAAGAACAGAACTTTAGTCGAATCGACAAAGTGCATGTTATCACATGCGACACTTCTAAAGTCCTTCTGGGCTGAAGCTATTTCAACAGCAACCTATATTCAGAATAGATATCCTACTAAAGGTCTCTCAAACAAAACACCATTCGAAGTTTGGACATGTACCAAACCTTCTCTATCGAACTTACGAGCTTTTGGATGTACTGCTTATGTGCAGATTCCTCATGATCTCAGGAAGTAGCTTGACTTCCAGAGTATCAAATGTGTTTTCATCAACTACACTACTTCAGATCAAGCCTACAAGTTGTTCGATCTCGTCAAGTCGCTAGCTGGGATGTCATCTTCATCGAAGGTCAGTTTATCGACCTGATGGAAAAAGACAAAGCCCATATAGCCGACTTGTCCGACTCATCCGACATATTGAACTTCGAGGTTCCCCAGTCGACTATTCCCATTGAAGGTCCAAGCTCATCTACTTTCAACAAACAACATAGCAATAGCAATTCCAAAGATGATGATGTTGCATATCAACAACTACAATATGATAAAGATGATCAACTTCCCAGACCACCTATTAGGTATCTCGATGAGTCTGCAGCCTACCTTTTTCAAGAGAAAACGACTGTCGAAGAGGCACTCAGTCAGCCCGTTTCTGATCTCTAGAAAGAAGCTATGGAAAAAGAGTATTTATCTCTTATCAAGAACCAAACATGGACGATTGTCAAATTACCTGCTAGCAGAAATGTAGTTGATTGCAAATGGATTTTCAAAGTCAAGTACAGGACAGATGGAAGCATCGATAGAAGAGAAGCTCAACTTGTTGCCAGAGAATTTTCTCAGGTATACAACGTTGATTACACTGAGACCTTCAGTCTAGTAGTCAAGCATTCTTCTATTCGACTTTTATTATCATTTGTTGCTGCAGTATATTTGGAAATACATCAAATGGATGTACAAACAACATATCTAAATGGAGTCATCAAAAAAGACATTTACATAGTGCAACTTGAAGGTTATATTATTGAAGGTAAACACAATCATGTGTGTAAACTCCATAAAGCACTTGATGGCTTGAAACGATCTACTCGAGCATGGTTTCAAAGGATCAATACTTTTCTTATTGATCACAGCTACACACCTAGCTCTTCAAATTCAAATGTTTACTTCAAGGCAGTGCAACAGTCTTTTATGATTATCACTCTATACGTGGACAACACATTGCTCTTCGACAACAGTATCAATTTGATAAAAGAAGCTAAGCCAATGTCATCTTCCGAATTCGACATGACCGATCTGGGCGAAGCTCATTTTTGCCTAGGTATTCAAATCCATAGAGACAAAAATCGAAAGTTGATCTACATTACTTAACAGAGGTACCTCTGCAATATGTTAGTCAGATATAATTTGGTTAATTGCAAGTTAGCTCTCTCACCAATGGAACCAAGTCTCAAATTGTCAAAGGACCAGTGTCCTCAAACAATTCAAGAGAAGGAGCATATGCATGAGTATCCTTATCATTTGTTAATAGGATCTCTTATGTACGCAATGATCTGTACCAGGCCAGACATAGCTTTTGCAATCAGCTCCCTAAGTCAGTTTATGACTAACCTTGGTATAACACATTGGAAGGCTCTCATCAGAGTCATGAGAGATCGTCGAGCTACTATGGACTTTTGCATTTGTTATAGAGCAGTCGACAATGACAACCTCAATTTACTCATTGGTTACACAGATGTAAGTTGGGCAGGAGATAGAGACACTCGTAAATCCACTTCTAGATTTACATTCTTCTCAACAATGGTCCTATTTCTAGGAACAGTTGAAAGCAATCTTCGATAGCTCTATCTTCTATAGAATCAGAGTATATCGCAACTTCGCAAGCTACAAAGGAAGCAATTTGGTTGAGGAACTTACTTTCATATATCAGTTGTCAAAGTACAGCAAAAAGGACCAAGAATGGATCCAAAACAGATCCACAAGTGTGATTGGGTGTTAGATTAGATCAATCTATCAATCTACACAAGATTAGATAGCTTTTAGATCACATCTACTTCAACAAATCTAACAAGAACAATCAAATATGATCAAAACTTGTACTTGCTGGTTTCACACGTGTGAATACCTATCAGAGTATGGACTACCAGCAAATAATGAAGTACAATAAGCTTAGAAACCATTAGAAGCATAAAATCACAAGACAAATGGAGAGATTACTCAAGAAATGCACCAAAACCAAGATTTAGCTTTCTTGTCAATTATGGCCAAATGAGCCACCATATATACACAAGAGCTGATGCTTACTTAGCTGATTTGGCACGTGTGAGAGTGCCTACTCATTAAAGGATCCACCAATAATCATCAATATGGCACATGGACCAAGTTTCCTAACTTATAGCCACCTCCCTTGATTTTAGGCAATTTTTCTAATTTACAGAGACTTGCACAAATATCTACTACAAGTTGAATCTCACCTACTACTGATGTTTTCACACATGTGAGCAGTCCTTGGCACGTGTGATATCACTCCTATCCATGTGAAATAGCTTTTCCTACCAATAAAATGATGCCAAGTGGCATATAGCTAGAAAACTAGATTTTGGCCATTTTAGCCACTAGATCTCAAATGAAATGGTAGGTACAACCTATATGACTCATCTAAATGATAAATGCATTTATTTCACATGTGGGAACAGGCTCCACACATGTCTAATGATGATATGTACTACTCATAATGGTATTTACAAGATTTGATCAAGTTAGCTTTTGCCAATTTTAACACTCCTCCTCAAAACTAACTTGATAAAAATATGATGATATTGAGATTGACTCCATGGGCTGAATTGGTCTTCAAATATGGATCCTTGCTGGTTCAAAGGTGTGAAAATCAGCCAATGAGCTTGATGTCGATCCGAAATCGCCGTATCCATGATAATGCCTCTTTGATGTTGACTTTTTTGATGAACTTGAGAGCTTTGCACCATCCTAGCACCTCTTTCATTGATTTGTTCCATCCTTGAAGCATAGGATTGATCCAAAAGCTCCTCCTCCTTGAAAATAGCTGCAACTCCATGAGAAAATAAAGAGTCCTTCTTGACTCATGAGGATCACAAAGTTCCAACATCATGTTACCAAGATCTCGAGGATTAGGCTCGTCAACATTGACAAGACTATGCATGCTATAATAACAAAGAGTTTGTATCATATCTTCATGCTTGGTTTCCATGCTAATCTCAGATCTAATGAGGCTAGATACTTCATGATGGAGATAAGTTTCCTTAGAGGATGATTCACTTTCTCTCATAAAGAGTTTACAATTTGCCTCAATACATGAAAAAAGACAATTTTTCACACTATGAGTGGACAAATCACTCTTGCTCTTGCAAGACTCAAGAGCATACATTTGAAGAAATAACCATTTGCTTTCTAATTGATCTAAAATCAATTTCAAATCATTAAGAACATCAACTATGTTCTCAATAGAGACATCATACTCAACTAGTATGGCTTTACTCCAACTTTGAGATGCAAAAGTCTCACTAAAGCAAATTGATTCACCAAATGACATAAGAGAAACAAGCATGAGATGTATACTACTTGAAATGTGCTCCTCTTTCCCTTGAAATGTGAGCCATATGAGCTCAACCATGTCTCTTGATATTCTTCTTGGAATCATAACTTGAGAAGGACTCTCCTCCTCAATCCTTGGCACACTTGAACCTTGAGATGACTCCTCAAGATCAACTTCTTGGTGCTCCTCCTTGATGGGAATCCAAGACCTCCATGTCTCAAAATGATCACAACAAACATGATCATATAATGTGCTCTTCATATGATCATCAACATTACTTATTCTAGAAACATAAGTCCAAAAATCACCACAACTTGGCTTGATTTTTCTAATATTGAAATCAAGAAGTATTTCCATCTCAATAAGGCTAACTACTTGCTTATGGATATAAGTGTCCACTTTGGATGCTTCACTTATTCTCATAAGAATTTTACAACTTGCCTTTAAAATTGAAAGTTTACAATCTTCAACATTATGAATGAACACATCATTCATGATCTTATTGAAACCAACAAAAAATACATTATGAAGACATTTCCATTTCCTTGACTTCATATTCAATGTAATTTTACAAGGAAAACATGATTTGCTATTTATTAAGGCATCACACTCAACTAGTATTGCCTTCATCCACCTTTGAGATACAAAAATCTCTTCAAAGCAAAATAGTTCTTCATAAGATTTCATGAGAGCATAAATGAAACTATTTTCATTTTGTGATTGCTCCTCCTTAATATTTCTTGGTTTCTCTTGGATCATAACAATAAATTTGAACTTTTCTAAAGTTCTAAGCAAAATGCTTTCCAAGGACATGAAATAAATCCAAGTGACATTTATCTTTGCATCTTGAGCCAAACAATGCACTTCCAAATGAAAAACTTCTAAAGGTTTGAAATGTGTGATGATGGACTTTTGAAGACAAATCTTGTAAGTCCTTGTGAGACTCCAAGCCTCATGCATCTTTCCACAAAGAAAACACCTTTCCTTGGATTTGTCCTTCTTTCCTTTGCACTTTGAGATTGAAGCTCCATCCTTCACCTCGGCCCCCTTGCTTTGGTTCTCCTTGGATGGATTGGTCTTCATTTTGTAGCATCTTGAGACAAAATGATCTCTCTTGCCACAAAGGTTGCATTTAGGATCCTTACTTGCCTCCAATAGGTTGCCACCTATTGATGCCATGATGAGGAAGTAAAACCTAGTGATATGACTTTTCAAAATGTTATTTGTGACTCTCAAGAAACTAGATTTGAAGACATTCAACAATCTAGAAGGATCTACACAAGATCTAGACCACAAATATTGAATCATATCTCTTTCAACATAGTCAATTGGAAACTAATCTTTGCTTTGATCACTAAGACAAAAGCACTCTATCAAGTCACAAAAGTCAGATCCAAACACCCCTATTGAACTCAAAAAATACCAATGAATCTTCCTCTTGAGAGTTGGAATGGATTTGAAAAGATTTGACACCTAGATTTTCCTTTTCTCTTGACTAGTTCTCTCAACTTTTGAGATTCTTGAACAAAGTATGGGTTTTGTTTCAAATACTTGAAAATCAAACTTAGTCACTCCTTTTGGATTCACTCTTGACCCAAATAATCTCACTCTTGAGATTTGGATTGAATTTGATTTGATTTGACAACAAATCAAACCACTAATTTTCACAAAAAAAGGATCTACACTAGATCACAAAAACTTGACATGTATACTTGATTCAAACACACAAAGATCAGATCCGATCACCCCTTTTGGAATCCCTCTTGACCCAAAGAATCTCACTCTTGAGATTTGGAATGGACATGAAATGGTTTGATAACGATCTATGTCAATAATTTTGCACCAAGCTTAAAATTTAGACATCTAGAGATTCACAAAGATCCCAACCATGCATGAACACTCAAATATGGACTCCTCCATGTTCTAGACTCCCAATGGGATCACAACTTGACCCTCACACTCTCACAAAGAAAGTTGAATAGAACTTACTTGAGTTTCATACATATAATGTCAAAATTTTGCTCAAAAATTTGAATTCATTCACCCCTATTGGACTCCACCAAGTACCAATGACTCTACCTCTTTAGAGTTGGAATGAAATTCAAATTTCCAGAAATGTGAAACTTTTCTCTCACTAAGATATGTGCTTACAAAGAGCTAATGCCACTTAGCAAGATTTGATCACAATGAAGAAGACAAATTTTCCACCAAAGTCAAGAATTGAGTTACTAGTTTTTGCCCTCTACAAAGGAAGGATCTCTTGGAAATTTTGGATCAACCACAACACATATGCCTCACTCACCTTTATGACTTTAATTCAAGCCAAAAAAACACACTCACACACTTGAGTAGGGGTGAACAATGTGATTTGAATCTCAAATTTTTCTCCTAGTACTTGCCAACAATTCTTATCACATAGGTAGATTTTGCCTTTATGAGTGTTTGTGCTTTAGAAATTCACTAAGATTTCACTTGGAGGACTGATCCAAGAGTGTCTTCTAGCATTTAGATGCTTCTAGACTCGGCCCTTTCACTCTTGAACAAATCTAGAATGAAGGTATAATAGATTTCAATCACTCCCCTTGCAAATCACTCCTTAATCTTTGGTTTATAGCACTCTTTATCTCTCAACTTCAATGTACACTCAAAAAATCAGAGAATTAACTTCAATGTACTGTAAACAAGCTTTAATCCATCTATATGATTGATCTAAACCAAGAACAAATCAATGGAATAGAAACAATGCAAGTGAAAGCTTGAAAAATGCACTAAATTGAGATTAGATCAATCTATCAATCTACACAAGATTAGATAGCTTTCCGATCACATCTACTTCAACAAATCTAACAAGAACAATCAAATATGATCAAAACTTGTACTTGCTGGTTTCACACGTGTGAATACCTGTCAGAGTACGGATTACCAGCAAATAATGAAGTACAATAAGCTTAGAAACCATTAGAAGCATAAAATCACAAGACAAATGGAGAGATTACTCAAGAAATGCACCAAAACCAAGATTTAGCTTTCTTGTCAATTATGGCCAAATGAGCCACCATATATACACAAGAGCTGATGCTTACTCAGCTGATTTGGCACGTGTGAGAGTGCCTATTCATTAAAGTATCCACCAATAATCATCAATATGGCACATGGACCAAGGTTCCTAACTTATAGCTACCCCCCTTTATTTTAGGCAATTTTTCTAATTTATAGGGACTTGCACAAATATCTACTACAAGTTGAATCTCACCTACTACTGATGTTTTCGCACATGTGAGCAGTCCTTGGCACGTGTGAGATCACTCCTATCCATGTGAAATAGCTCTTCCTACCAATAAAATGATGCCAAGTGGCATATAGCTAGAAAACTAGATTTTGGCCATTTTAGCCACTAGATCTCAAATAAAATGGTAGGTACAACCTATATGACTCATCTAAATGATAAATGCATTCATTTCACATGATGTGCCATGAAGTTTTAGAAATCATTTGTAAATAAAACTCGCAAAACTCGCAAAAAATGTACTCGCAGATTGTCAAAACCCATCTAAACATAGGATCTGATCTTCAACCAATTCCAAAAGATACTCCAAGCCATGGAATTCTCTCATGTTTTTTAAGTAATTCACTGTAGATGAAGATATTATCTAAGAATACCAGGGACGAGAAATATCGTTCATATATTCTTGAAATAACACAAGTGTATTCATTAACCAAAAGAAAACATGAAGAATTCAAAACAATCAAAGAATTACAATAAGAGATGTCCAGAACTATATCCGAATCGGTACAAGAAATTTCATTCCTTTCAAAAGATCCTTAGCCACCATAACCGATATACTAGAGATCTTAAGAGTCCATCTGGATCTCCCATACTATATAGGCCCCACACATGGCTTACTACCAACCCATTCTGGTTAGTAATAAGCTTTGCAAATCCCTCCATCAGAGAACACTATCTCTTGGTAAAAGCTTTTTCCATTACTAACAACTTGAATGTGATTCATGTGCTAACTAAGTCTTTTTCCATCCAGGTCATACCAAATTATATAGTCATTCTCAATGTCGTATAAGATATCTCTTATGAATTCAACTAAATGAATTCTTGTTTAACGAAATGAAAATTACTCAATAACTGATATTGGGCAGATCTCCTTCAAAGATACACAAAAATTCATAATACAAATACATTTACTACCTTGGATTTTCATTATTCTTCCTCCCTTAGATGTTTTGGTCTCCCAAAAAACTTCATCGGCTAATGAGCTGTCATGGACGTATAGTAAAAGCAAAAAGTAGATCTGGTTTTCCTTTTTCATTTATCTGGCTTTACATTACTTCGTTAAGATCTATCGATTTATTGCAACTAATGAGATTATATAAATGGAAACCCCACAAAAGTTGGATTTTTCTGTATTTAACAAAAATCTATTTGTTGAATAAAGAATTTACCTCCATTCATTACCATCACTTCATTAGTCCAACTAAATTTCACCTTCAACTAGTATCTTGTTAGCAGCAAATCATTGGTATCTTGTTAGCAGAAAACCATTGGTATCTTATCGATCGAAAAGGTAAAATATGTGGACTTTAAAAAATAATAGTCCATGAGCACAATTTAACTCTATTCCCAGGGAGTACTCTTACTCCAAAGTTAAAGCGTTAACTAACATAGTACCGAGAAATCAAATTTCCATTTAACCAGGTATCAGTCCGAAAAACCTTCGTTAGAAAATAAATAATTTGTCATAAATCCTAAATCCATGAACCTAGCTCATAGACATACAGTTAGGATGATAAAAAATTCCAACTTAATTTGGTTATGGTCTAGAGAATTGGTAAATCCATTTCCAATTGTCGATTTGGTAGATTATACAAAAATCACCACTCCTAACTGACTACTACTTTCACCAAAGCTATTGAATGTGCTAAGACTCTTTGAACCCCTGGCCTTTTAGCATGCGACATCCATATCATTTGCTGATAGCCTTGTTATCACAAGAATGGTCAATCTTTAAACATGCATCAAGTTTTCAAATAGAAAAAAACCATGCATGCTCACCAAAAGGCTTTCATGCCTAACATAAGGCCCCCTCAAACCCTACCAAGGGTTTCAAAAGCAAAGCTTCCCAATGGATGAGGCTCATTTTTGCCCTCACCATGGCCATTACAGCCGCACCTGATGCTCGAGTTTTCCAAGCTGCCCTTCATCGCTGATTTCATGCTATCATGGCTATTTTGCTACAACTCTATCATCCAATTGTCAAAGGTTGTTCTCTTACAAAAAGGTGAAAATATATAAACTATCACTAATTCGGCCTTCCATAGTCAAAAATAATATGGGCAGGTGACCTCCAGTTGCTCAAGAAGATCACACATGGATGCGGAACACATCTAAACTAGTGGAAATGCACTCTACCACACTTTTTCTCTTGTTCAAGTTGTTCTTAATGGCTTGTTGGATGATCATGCTAATCTTGTTTAAAGTCTTGCTATTCAGAAGACTTTGGCAAGCAGGGTGGATTTGCAAGAGATATTGGTGAATGAGGAGTTTAGGCTTCAATCAAGAGGAGGTGGGAGAGGAGGCTATGCTCATCAAAGGCAAATTCAAGGGCAAAGGCAAAAGCAAGTGGTCAAAGAGTCAAGATTAAGGTGAGCCTTCATCTTTTGTTTAGAAGAAGAAAGATAGGTCAAATTTGAAGCACTTCTATTGTGGCATCAAAGGGCATTTTGCTAGCGATTGCTTGAGGTGAGTAAAGCCTACAAGGTTTACATTCCTACTACTAATAAAGTGATTATTGGTAGAGATGTCATTTTTTATGAGGGGAATATTCCAATGGTGTCTTCAAGTGATGATGTTGTGGATGGATCTAACATTTTTGATGTTGATGTAAAGGATCCTACTTTAGATGGTGATGATGATGGACCTTCATCAAGTCAAAAGCCAAGGAGAACATCAAGGGAAAGACAAATGCCTTCAAGGCTCACATATGATGAGAAAGGTAAGCAAGTTGTTGGAGGTACACACTTTGATTTCCTAACCTCTTTTGATGAACCTACTTGTGTAGATGAAACAAGGAACAAAGAGGAGTGGATCCAAGCAATGGATCTTGAGTATCAAGCTCTTATGAAGAATGAAACATGGAGATTGGTGGAGTTACCTAAGGACAAGAAAGCTATTGGTGCAAATGGATCTTCAAAGTGAAGACAAAAAGAGATGGATCTATCAATAAGCATAAGGCAAGGTTGGTGGAAAAAGGATATGCTCATGAACATGGTATTGACTATGATGAAACCTTTTCACCCGTGGCAAAGGTGGTAAGCATTCAGGTCATTATCTCTCTTGCTACTCTTTATGGATGGGATCTATCGCAATTGGATATCGCAAATGCTTTTTTGAATGGTGATCTTGAGGAGGAAGTGTACATGGAGCAACCCGAGAGCTACATTTCACCTAAAAAGCCACATCATGTGTGTCTTCTACAAAAGAGCTTATATGGCCTTCAACAAGCACCATACAATTGAATGTAGGCCATCAATCTATTCATGGGCAATACTCACAAGTTTCATCTTGGACTCATTTAGCACTTCATCTAAAACCCACCAATCAATATAGCAAATGTAGTAAAACTTACAACATACTTACTTTTTCCTACAAGTGGCTACCCAGTTGCTCCAAGTAGCCAGCTATGGGGCATATACCTGACAAATATGTCAATGGCGACCGGTCACCATAGTGAACCACATATACAATAAACTATATTAACTATACAATTCCACATTTGATGCTTACATAGATCAAATCTTATTTCAAAATGTTTGTGATTGAGTGAGTACATGCAAGACTTATTGAAGCTTAAGATGTTGTGTATGAGAGACTTGTATTGGAAATTTGATTTCAATTCAAACATTAAAATTATGATCTTCATACAAGATGGAGGGACCAATATTGGTTAAGACTTACTACTACCTTTTCAATAAATGAGGCCCAAATGGAGCAATAGCAGTGCATCTTGTGTATCCAAGAATACAACCAACTGTCAATCATCTGTATGAGAGTTTTGAGATTCAAGTACCACTTTAGGTTGATTATAGAATTTGCACATGATGGGGGGGGGGGGGGGGTGGCCTGCCCCCAGGGCCAGACCTGCACGGAAGGCCCGAGGGGCAGGGGCTTCCCCTGCCTAATGACCTGTCTAAAAAAAATTTCTTTAGTACATTCTGCACTTCTGCACAGAATTAGTGATGAAGAATTAGAATTTTGGAAATATTAGCAAATTTCACATGATGCAATCAAATTCCACCTGTGGAGGTGCATCAAAAACACAAAGGAAAATGAAGACTTGGCATTACGTTATAGAGAAAATTAGCTTAGAAGTGATCATTTACTCGTTGTGTTGCTCTAAATGCAGAATGGGAATCTTGTATAGTTTCTGCTATTAGCCCAAACAATAACTATTAAGAAAATAAAAGTCTGCCACATTCAGTCCACTACGTAAGTGGTGTGCTGTTGAAGGCCTCGTTTTCTTTCTTTGAACTTTACTCATTCCCACGAAAATGAGGACAAGCAAAGGATAAAAAAGTTACATCATGATGATATCTTCAACCTTTTAACTCCTATTTCTTAAGGTTGAGTCGCTCAGGTGCGGGGAAGCTTATATTGCCCATAATGGAGGCGAGAGCTATGCTACCCTTGCGTTTTTGAAAACGGAAGAAAAATTTTGGTTTGAAAATGTTCTGAAGAAACTTATTGTCAATGTCAGTAATCAAAAGATACTAGTACTAATTTACGAAGATGCGAAAAATCAAAAAACTCTGCAGGATTCTAACCAAAGGCAGCATTCAACTGGCAAAAGGCGCTTTAAAATTCCACATAACGGGAGATTGCGGCAATGTGAACGTCAAATTTCAGTAAAAAAAATTTAATAATCTACTTTTACAGCAGTTGTAATCCAGCTCAATTCAGGCCCACAGGTGATGTTAAGCAGAAAGTAAGCTGTACGAAGAGCTACGTCCATACGGCAACGTAACATCCATTCAAACCAAAAGGAAGAGGTCCCCCTGCAGCAAGAAGTGAGGTGCCTGTGACATCGTAAGCGTGCGTGTATACAGCATGCCTTAGTTGTTGACCGTGGAAATGCCTCCTGTATACTGCATTCGCCTCCTACAGCAAGTTACAACTACAACACAAGGTTCAAGTTCTGAAGTTGAATTGTTCTCATTGGCCAAAACAAGTACAATATGTGCAATGTACATACTATAAATCAGTTTATAGCGATTACTTCGTTAGTTTTCGATTTTGCGGACTGACAGCCACAGAGGTAACGGAATGATCAGAAAAAGAGGACATACAAAAAAGCCTTTGCCAGTCTCAAAATAGAAACGATCTTTGGCAGAGTCTAGAATTCCAGTATTTGCGTTCTTTGCGGGAGCTGCACAAAGAATAAACCTCAGAAGCATGCATGCAGATTAGTGTAGTTCTAAGCTCCGTGGCCCCAGGCCAAGCCAAGATAAGATAGCTTACAAAGGACAATGTAATTTCCCGTTCGCAGGTCTAGAAAAGATAGTCGTCCTTTGCCACCACCGCAGGTAATTGTAAGGCCTCGCAAGCTCAGTGAACGGACGCCTGCTATGATAAGTAATGGGCCCCAGATTCAGAATGTGGTTTTAACTTGTAGTTACAAACCTCAATGTTTCTTTAGATTTGAAACCATAAATACAAGAACAGGTACCCCATCCATCATCCAGCGATTCGACGTGCCTGGACACGTGCCCACAACGCATATCTATGAAAGATATATATTTCTGGGAACCGACTGCAATGATAGGATACTCCATAGCAAGACATACGAGCTCTCTCTTGTAGTGCAAAGAGACGCTCGTAACCTGAAAGAGAAAGATCAACATTAATTTATACGTAAAACCTGCTTTCACGATGTAGGCCTTAAAGGTAGTAAGTTACATGTACGGTCCTAAGTCAATTAACTCTCACTCACCACTTCCATGCTGTGTGGATCCCAGATTTTACATGTGCCGTCTTGGCTCAATGTTGCTAGACGCTGCATGAACAAAATGCATTAATATGACTTCTTGTTCTCCCAAATAACCAGAGATGACTAAGGCTGATACTATTTATTTGCAAGTTTCGACGCACCAGTACTGGCGAAGGAAAAGTTGCAAAATACAATCTAGTTAACAACTGACGAGAGTTTCTCTTCAGTTTTCTTGTTGAGGTTTGGGGTTCTACTCCACTGATCAGCCACACAATGAGGAAATACATGAATTCTACTCAAATTTGATAAGAAAACATTACGACAACATATAACAGACCGTAACATAGGTCTTTGTAGAAAGTGCAAGTGACGCGAAGCTCATACAAAACACAGATACCTCCGAATTCATGCAGTATATCAGATCTCTCACTTTGTCTGTATGAACTCTACAGTCAGCTAATGGATGCTCATTTGTGAACGGTAAGCCAGCCTTAACTGACCATAGCTTCACAGTGGAATCACGAGAGCCTGTCAAGTTT